>CM051029.1:75406077-75416077 GCA_027627225.1 Congeria kusceri | reverse complement strand
TGAAGTGACGTGTGGACGCTAAGTCTGGGTCATGTGACGTCATGAGACGCGCAACGTACTATAGCATACATTAAATACTAGCGTAGCGTCCTTATGAGGCGTGTCGTGGGAAATCGCGTTGAATGCATGTGCGTTAAGTGTTGTCCCGGATTATCCGCACATGTTAATCCGGGACGACACTTTCCGCCTACAATGGATTTATGTTTAGGAAAGACTTCCTTGCAACAGAAAATACCCTGATATAAGAGGAAAGTGTCGTTCTGGATAAGCCTGTGCGGACTGCACAGTGCGCACTGCACAGGCTTATCCATGACGACACTTAACGCAGATGCATTAAGCCTGGGTTTCCTTCGACACGACCATATATACTTTTTCACAAAGAATGCTTACATCAGAGCCGCACTAACAGCAAACCAACTCAAGTGTTTGTGTGAACTTTGGTCACATGCTACAAAAGCTCATATCGGTCTGAAACTACAAGTAACTTCAAGTCTCTGACATATTCGATGAGTAACGTTATTGTCATGCGTTATACAGAATACATTGCGTTTGTTCGTTGAAAAATAGCAACTACATACATAATACTTATTTCATTTTTCTGTCCGTGTATTCGTTTCATATTTCAATCGAGTTCAGCTGCTTAAAAGTATCGAATTAACATTCTAGTAACTTTTCACTGTAACACAATAGTTAGATCTTATCTTTGTATATATGTCATTATCTTGTCATACTTCATTCTTCAGTGATATATTGATTATCTACAGTGCGATCGCATCAAATCAGTCCAGATATCGAAGCCGTCTCATTAGTGTCAGTAGTTATGTTGGTTTAACGCTTTCACGTCCATTATAGTAGCGACCCGCCCCGCCCCGGGCACGTTGTTACGTCACCGCGTGGTTTCTCACGCCCGACTGGTGACTGAGTAGACTGATGCAGTCGTTTTTGTCAAATATCGAATTCATCATATGAGGCACGTCGTAGGAAAACCGGGCTTAATGCATCTGCGTAAAGTGTCGTCTCGGATCAGCCTGTGCAGTCTGCACAGGCTCATCCGGGACGACACTTTCAGCTTGTATGGTATTTCTGTTTCAAGGAAGTCTCTTCTAAACATAAATCCACTGTAGGCGGAAAGTGTCGTTCCGGATTAGCCTTTGCGGACTGCACAGGCTAATCCAGGACGACACTTTACGCACATGCATTAAGCTCGGTTTTCCGACGACACGCTTCAATATATTACCGGTATGTTACGTTGCTCCTACTTTGCTCCTTCTAATACGTGCTTGCCATTGCGATCTTGCTCAAGACAGTAAGGACGCTGAACGCAGCTCGGTCACTAGACTAATTTTTGTCCCTGAAAACAAACTGCTGAAACTGTGTATAAAAGTAAAGGTCGATAAATCCTTTTTCTTGTTTTATCTTTCCAAGCAACATTTCTTTGTAAGAGTTTTCATGTGCTGTCTTGAGCAAGATCAAAATGGCAAGCACCTATTGCAAGGAGCAAAGTAGGAGCAAAGTAACCTAATATAATTATGATGAATTCGATATTTGACAGAAACAACTACATCACTCTACGTCCTGCTGTTACGTAAGGGTCTGCGTCTCTGTGTGTGTCCTATTGGGGAGAGTTGATAGGGACGGTATTGAGTGTGTGTGTGTGTGTGTACGGGGGGGGGGGGGGGGGGTCCACTGCCACGGGGTCAGGTGCAGTCAATTCATGAGAAATACTTCAAACTAAAGTAGCGTTCGAACAGTCTAATTAAATTGCTAAATCATTAATAGGCGTGATTATTTATTTTGATCTTTTTTGTTTAAACACTGAAAATGATAACGCCCTTTGTTGATTGAATGTTGTTGTTATGCATGTTATTCTAAGACATATTGTGTTTCCGCTGGCAAATTGTTCAGTTTCAAGTAGAATATGTTCCCTGTTGGCTACATTAGTCGCTTCAAAATGTTTGTTTGCTTTATAAACTTCAGTGTTGTTTTACACAGCATGTTTTTTGTCTTGAAAATGTCAGTCCGTGTTGATGTATACATGTTGACAGCCGGCATGATTCACTTGCTGAATCACCGAGACCTCGGTTCTCCGATTTCTGCTGCTTAAAGAGATCGTCTGCGGGTTCCAGTCACCCGTGTGTCACTCTGAGTCACCGAGGCGCAGTGCGAGCGCCTGATCAACTGATATCGATTTCCTTGCTCGGCTCTTTTTTCTGGAACTGCGGGGAACGTTTGACTGGTTCCAATTAACCGTGATTATGTTACAGTTTAGTGATAATTGAAAGCATTTGCTGATAGCGAGTCAGTCGGAACGCTGAGTGCTGAACACAAAAAAATCATAGTAGATTGTCTTTGTGGTAGCGAGCAATTGTAAGCAAACAGGGTAAACTTGGTTTACTATACCTATACAATTTCGTTTATTTTTGATTTAGGATGACAAAATTAAGAAATTATTTTCGATTTAACGTTGTTTATGGGCAAATAAACAACGGTTTGGAGTTCTGATGCTTAGGAATTAATTCAAGAGGGCGTTAGCCCGAGTTGTTTAACAGCCACGCATCAGTACGTCAAAGAGTTGTTGATTGGTTGATACACAACGATAATGCGAAAATTATTTTGATTCTTACATGATTTGACATATATTTTTGCAATTGTTATTGGAACTACTTTTTACTATGCTCCGCTCAGAATCGGGACTTCTTTTTGCGTTGTTTATTGAGTAGTTTAACAACGATCATTTTGTTCTTGGTCAAAATTAGCGAATATCATGTTAGAATTATTAATAAATAAAAGGTGATTGCATGTAAGAGTACAGGAATTCGCTATCGTTGTAATTAAGAAATAATTTTCGATTTATAGTTGTTTATCGGCCAATAAACTACGATTTGGAGTTCTGATGCGTAGGAATTAAACCACTAGAGCGTTAGCCCAAGTTGTTTAATAGCCACGCATCAGAACGAAAAAGAGTTGGTGATTGGCCGATCAACAAAGATAATGCGAAAATTATTTCGATTCTAGCATGATTCGACATAATTATATTTTTTCAATTGTAATTGGAACTACTTTGGCCCACACTCCGCTGAGAATCGGAACTTCTTTGAGCGTTGTTTATTTGGTAGTTTAACAACGATAATTGTGTTCTTTGTCTATAGAAAAATTAGTGAGTATCATGTTAGAATATTAAATTTACACTGCATGTGTGTGTTAGACATTGGTGTTAATAAGATATACGGGTTATTCCGACAAGAAATATTTCACCGTTTATAATACTCGCCGAAATCCAAGCTAGTCAGTTTGCAATTTATAACATCTTCGACATGAGAAAGTAGAATTGATACGACCAGGTGCACAATTTCATCTTCTTGTTGGTGAAATCGACACGCTGGTTTTATTGACCGAATTTTAGTGGTTGATTAGTAGATACTTTATTACATATCATATCCCATTCTTCGCATTCCAAAGTAGACTGTAACTTGAGCAGTGTTAGTAGACATTAACTGAATATGATCTCATGTCTTGAGCCGTGGCTCAATCACTTGGCGAAACTTCACGAGAAAACAACGGCCATATATAGTTATAAATTATTGTGATTTGCGTTCAGGCCGCTTATCTCGACGTACTTTAATTGTTGCACTTGTTTCGTGGTTTCCCAAGCTCCGCAGATTCAGGCAGCGTTGACCGGTGATTAGTGAGTACGCCGCTCTCTCGACTTTGACACTTGGACACGTAATTTATCTCAATGGGTCCCGGAAATGCCTCTCGCAGCTAATGATCATTATATGGTTTTCTACATTGTTCGTCTGTGGGAGTACATAAATGCATACTTAAAAGTAAAACTGATATAAGACTAAGATACGAACAGAAATCTCTTAAGTCACGAGACCAAGTCTGTGTGCTATTGTTAACTCCGCAGTAGAGTAGATGTTGCTGTACCGTGTCAGTCTCCAGACAGCGGAGTGTCTCCCGCGAGGCACGAGATTGCGTGCGTGCCGGCCGTCAATTAGAGATTCGCTTTTGTAGAAACGCTCCCCCGACTCGGCATGCATTAGGCTCCACCGCGTTTCTCTGAATCAGTCCAGTGTGGCTTGAAAGGATAGTTAAAGTCTTTGTGTGGCATTGGCAAGGGTACCAGATCTGTGATCGGAGCACCTGAAGTTCGATACCTCAATGCATGTGCGGGATATGTCGTCCCGGATCGACACTTTCCGCCTACAGTGGTTTTATGTTTAGACGAGACTTTCTTGAAACAGAAAATACCATAACAGCGGAAAGTGTCGTCCTGGATTAGCCTGTGCGGACTGCACAGGCTAATCCAGGACGACACTACGCACTTGCATTAGGCCCGGTTTTCCTACGACACAGCTGATTAATGTATGATAAAGTTTACACGATTTGTCTAGACCTAATATTAGCCCTATATGCAAGGGCGTCGGCAATATTTCGGCAAGTGCCCGTCATGTATAAATTCCGCCGCCCCTTCTCCGAAATTGGAAAATCGTACGTCCTCTGTTGTTTAAAGTCGATCGCCGTTCCGCGTGGTCAAGTAAATTATCATCCACCATGCTGGCCCCTAATCCGCGGCAATCAACGGCCCATGTGTCATAAATCAAGACATTGATGCATGTTAGCGCCTCTATATCTGTAGAGGCAACTGGTTAAGGAAGACGATGCGTTAAGGAAAGTGTTTGTAAACAGTCTACAGCAAATATCATTGTCGGCAATTTTAAAAAAGGATTTGAAAAAACGCTTAACTTCGATTTTCAAGAAAACAGAATTCATGTCTCATTATTGTCCTTAAATATGAATGTACCAAATCAGCCAGATAATTTCAACTTTCCTAAACGTTCGTTCGGAAAGAAAATCCACAACAACGTTAATTCAACCGTTAGTGGTTTGCAACTAACTAACGGTTGCGTTATAAGTATTGACCAGTCCGAGGATTTGGCATTGTGCTTGACCGGACATCTTACAATTCTTGATATTGTTTACCAGTTTACAAATATGATTTTATGTATACAATTATGTCATTGCACCATTAAAATAAATCAGATATTATATTCAAATAGTTATTGCGCCCCAATAAATTCCTTAATACGATCTCTGGAACAGTCTAAAATGCGATATTATACTGATTGAAATGCAAAGAAAAAATTTATATCTTGAAGGCCCCGCCTCGCCGCCCCAATGTTGAAAAGTTGGCGACGTCCCTGATATGTGACAAGCAATGTGTAATCTCCGTAAAGTCTTAGCACCTTTTTAATACCTAAGAGACTAAAACTTCCAGCTATAAATCAGGGAATTAAGCATTATCAGAGATTGATTTTCCTACTGCAACGTAGTGTACTGTTCTTGTTAACATGAGAACGTCCTAACATGTACGAGTAGATATATCACATGCACTGCAATTTAAGAACAAATATATTTTTTTTTCTGCCACAAACTACTAGAATAAGAGATAATAAATACTGAGGTGTCAAAACAGTAGGTTGTAAGAAAACACAATTCGCAAAACAATTCCCGAAGTACTTGCCAATGAAACAGTGGAATTATGTTGATGCTAAATACCTATTAAAAAATGTTGGGAGAAGAAATCGTATATAGATTCAGACATAGTATGAGAATACAGTTCAGACCGCATTCTATACTTTCAAGTAGATACTATATTGTATGTAAGTGTTTGGTATTTTTTTTAAATGTCTCAAGTTCGCTCAGATCTTGTGGCCACGAGTTTCCCTTTGTCTGAGTGTTTCCTCGGTTGTTGTATCGATGCACGTGCTACGTCGAGAACGCACATGGTCTCTTATCGAGGTGCTAGGTTTCATGGAGAACTCTTATCTTCCAAACATTTCTCACCGATTATATTGGTCGCCATGTGGATTTCGTCATTATTGCATACATGCCGCTCGCTACCGTAGAGCATCGCTGCGGATACCGAGTGAAATATGTTAATGTGTTTAGCGAAATGTAGATGATGTAATAAATATAGCTGTCTTTGCGTAACAGAAATATAAAGCCGTACAAGGTCGTGATTGTTGTCGAGTACAATAAACAGCGGACCTGCTTACGGCGATTCGTTGATACCGCAGTACGTCAGAGCGCCGCGCGGGCCGCGTGTCGGGCAATTCATCTCTGAGCCGTGACCCCGTGTCACCGCCGCGTACCGCATAGCTGGCATTCCTACACCATCAAACGCGTATCGGGATAGTATGTTTTTACGCGAAATTATGATTACCCAACACACTATAAAACCATGTAGTTATAGCTGATGTGTGCACGATACTAGCTATAACCCGTCGTATTCGTGGGAATTACACCTCCGTAAATATTGGAGTAAGTAAAGTGTAACTATATTCATTCTGAATATTTGTGTGTTGCAAGCTGAAAAAACACAATAATTTAAATAAATAGACGTGTGACATGATTAAACAAACAAATATATTTCCGTTATTGTATGTTTATTCGCGAACATTTCCCCGTTGATGTCCGTGTATGACATAACACCACTGATTGTTAGCTGTACAATCGGCAGACGGTCATAACACCACTGATTGTTAGCTGTATAATCGGCAGACGGTCTTCCTTGACAGACTTCAGATTACCTGATTACTGTTATGTGCGGTGCTGGCTGACCACTGTTAGATGCGGTGCTGACTGATCACTGCTAGATGCGGTGCTGACTGGCCTCTGATATGTACGGTGCTGAATAACCATTGTAAGGTGCATTTCTGACTGACCACTGTTATGTGCGGTGCTGAATTGCCACTATTAGGTGCATTTCGGACTGACCAGTTAGCAGTGGTATAGACTGATCACTGATATATGCGGTGTTGACTGACCACTGTTAGGTGCTGGGCTGACTGACCACTGTTAGGTTCGGTGCTGACTGACCACTGTTAGGTGCGGTGCTGACTGACAACTGTTATGTGCGGTAGTGAATGGCCACTGTTGGCAGTGGTATTGACTGACCACTGATATGTGCGGTAGTGAATGGCCACTGTTGGCAGTGGGATTGACTGACCACTGATATGTGCGGTAGTGAATGGCCACTGTTGACAGTGGGATTGACTGACCACTGATATGTGCGGTGTTGACTGACCACTGTTTGGTGCGGTGCTGAATGACCACTGTAAGGTGCGGTGCTGACTGACCACTGATATGTGCTGGGCTAACTGACTAGTGCTATGTGCAGTTTTGACTGACCACTGTTAGGTGCGGTGCGCATTGTCCACTGAAAGATACAGTTATGACTGTCCACTAATAGTTTGAGTGCGACTCTTCAGGCAGCGACATCGAACGAGCCACTTTAACGCTATTGCTGTATTTCTGACCTGACATTTTTGCGGTACAAATAAATAAATATGTCGTGTCAAGATAAGTCACTGGGGTGGAAAGGAATTTTAGCTCGCGCTACGTGCTCTAGATCCATTAACGTGGTATAAAGTGTATGGTTTTGATTTCATCACTCCGAAGCAATATGACTGAGTATTTTATACATGTTCATCCTTATCTGACTTCTTAGACTGATGCAGTCGTTTCTGTCAAATATCGAATTCATCATATCTTACGTTACTTTTCTCCTACTTTGCTCCTCGTATCATGTGTTTGCCATTTTGATCTTGCTCAAGACAGTAACGACTGAGGAAATCCGTATTTGATCAGACAAGCCGGTACCGTTAGCTCTGTTTGCTGAACTGTTATGTCAATAGGGTCCAGACTGGCTGCTTTCATAAAACTTGATTTGACCTCTGATAACTGACCATGTCAAATGGATCTCCCATAAGTATATCTCTTATGAGTTTGTAGATCTGTGAAAATTAAACTGTGAGTAGACTGATGCAGTCGTTTCTGTCAAAAATTGAAATCATAATATATAATGTTACTTTCTCCTATTTTGTTCCTTGTATAACATGCTTGCCATTTTGATCTTGCTCAAGAGAAGGAACAGAATTTGTCGACCTTTATATTTCGTAAACAGTTTCCGCAGTTTGTTTTCAGGGACTAAAATTAGTCTACTGATTTATGTATTGACTGGCATGTTTTCCTCGGCCGTCCATCTGAGCGCACTGTCTATAATACAGTGCTCTAGAGTCGCTAAATTGGCCAGATAAACTTCGCCTTCCGATTTACCTCGCCCGGAGTTTTCATGACTCGCATTGACATAAACCAAGCAGGTCTAATTCAGAAAATTGGCTTCTCAACTACTATTTTCTCTCGATTGATGTGTGTTGGACACCGATCACAAATGACAGTTATATTGGATACAAACATGAGCATTGTTTATTTATTACCGAAGAACAACATTAAATAATACGCGAGACAGGAATGTCCCGCAGTCCCGGCCTGTTTACTTTAAATTACTTTTTATATTTACATGTTTTTTCCCACAACTTGGCGACTGTATTTAACGTTTGTGTTATTGTCTTGGATTTCTTTTCTTCCGTCCCCCGTCTTTCTATTGTTTTCTTTTATTGCCTGTTTTTATACATCTTATCACAAGCAACTAAATAAATATATATAAAAAAAACGTCTCGCGTACCTGGGCGGCTGTGACCTGACCACTGACCGGGCAGGGGAGGCGAGGGGGGGGGGGGGGGGTCTACTTACACGCGAAATGAGGCGAATAATTCAATGACTGTGTACGCTCGAGTAATTGAGGAGTGAATGCGTGGGTTATTGATACCAGTACGATGTTTACTGGTGGTTTTATGACAAACATCGTAACATTACTGTCGTTTAAGACGAATGTCAATTGGAAGAGGGCCATTGATATGCTGTGGAGTGCATTAAGTTCACACTTGGATATTGATATGTTAAATGAGATTTGTTATTCTTCGTTATCATCATCATCTTCTTCTTCTTCTTCTTCGTCATTGGCATCATCATTATCAACATCGTTATCGCCATCATCATTATCAACATCGTTATCGTCATCATCATTATCAACATCATCACCATCAGCATCATCATCGTCGCCATCATCATCATGTAGTAATACTCATACTAACACTGACACTACTAATACTATTAGTAAGATTCCACTCCAGCCAGTCTGGACCCTATTGACATAACAGTTATTAGACTAGTCTTTACAACAA
Source organism: Congeria kusceri (assembly GCA_027627225.1). Classification (NCBI taxonomy): domain Eukaryota; kingdom Metazoa; phylum Mollusca; class Bivalvia; order Myida; family Dreissenidae; genus Congeria; species Congeria kusceri. The sequence continues at coordinate 75,406,985 of CM051029.1, read as the reverse complement.
TAAACAACAATTTGTTTGGAATTTGGCTATGCTTCGAGCATAATTATGTTTTCTATACACACGTGGGCATTAATTCACGCTATTTTGGTATTGAAGTAACATTATTTCTTAAAGGTCTAGTTTAAGGAATGTCTGGCCTCTCCATGGGGTATTCCACGCTGTGTATTGGTCCACCATAAAATATCTTATCATTATCTGCAATCATTGCTCTCAGCTGACTGAGCAATGGCTGCGTGCACCGATTCAATTGCTGCAGTAAGGGTCGCCACACAGTGTTCACACTGTGACCACAGCAGGGTGCCACAAAACAGGAGTACAATATTCCAGATTTGGGGGTGGGGTCAAATTAAGGACGATAAAACTAGGCCTTTAAAGGTTGAACACGTCGTGCTCCAGCAGCAGCCATCATGTGCATGCCTGTGAGTGTTCCCCAGCCCGCAGGAAATACGAGATTCACATTGCCGACTCTGAAAGGAGAATTAATGCGGAGTCTCTGATTTAAATTATGTAAATGTGTTCCGAGGAAGAACGTCTGTTCAACTATTGCAAATCAATAACTGAAGCAGCGCGCGGTGTACGATCCTCGGGAGTCTCGTGCGGGTAATTGGCCGGGGCAGGGCGCGGCATTGATTGCCCGACCGACCAGTGCGCTATGGCTCCATTCTCCTTCGCTGAGATCCGTTGCCAGGGTGTCAGGTTTCGGCGATAATGTAGGCGGCATTTACGATGCATTTCCATGAAATGTCTCGTATTAATTTACATTGTTTTCGGTACTCTAAACGCAGTCAAGAATAAAGAATAAAGTCTTTCTTTATTGACCATTTACAAATTGTGAGTGTGTGTGTGTGTGTGTGTGTGTGTGTGTTATTTGATAAATACCTCGGTGATTCAATGGCTATGTAATCGTG
>CM051029.1:73921077-73988577 GCA_027627225.1 Congeria kusceri | reverse complement strand
TATTGCTAAATTAAGTAGCAGAACTTGTCTCGCCAGGTGACTCAGTTTTGCTTTGCACTAAATTGAGATTTTTTTGCTTTGCACCAAATTGAGAATTGATGGGTGAAACAATCCTAAAACATATGTGAAGAGCTAGAACGTGTGTACCAATTAAATAAGCATGCATCGGTGTATGCATGGGTAGTTCGATCTGTCTTAATGATACACTCTGGGTGTCTGTAATTGCTAAAATTGCATATCTTGTCACGGGCTATCTTGCAAATACCATCGCTCCATGCCCGGTCACAAATGTAGATAATTATCAACCTTTTAGCCCGATCGTCTAAAACCAATTTACCATTGGTGCTTGTTGAATATTACCTACTTTCTTGTCCCTATTGTACCAGGCACTGCATGATGTTACAGCAAAACCTCAACAAATGGTGCTATTAGTGATGCTTGTTTTATGATGTTAACGACGATGATGAAATGTATAACCCATAGCAGGCGAGATAACAGCAACGACTACACCAGTACTAATAACAACAACGACGACCGCAACAATAAAACAACAATAACAACAACAATAATGATGATAACGATGATAATGATGGTGATGATGATGCTACTGCTACTACGACTAATAATTTGATGATGATAATGATGCTACTGTTGCTACTACTACTAATAAAAATAGCAAAGAACAGTCATTGTATAATTTGTCAAATTAACATACATGTATTTCACCAGGTGAATGCTAACCACCTGTCCCCTCAGTCGGTTCCAGTTCCTGTCCACAAACCAATAATACACGGCTGGTTCCCGACCCTGTTCTTACCCAACGCTAAATTAATGCGCACGTCAGATTTCTGATGTAAATTAGTGGGTCACGCTGTCCTCTCATCATCTGCCATACCCTGAGAGAAGGGGCTGGGGTAATGAACTGATGGATTTATGAAAAAATTATATAGCAAGCGTCGACTATATCTTAAGAATGACACATCTTATCTGGCCATCAAACGAAAACTGGTATGTTACTTCAGAAATAACGACATCCAATTAGAGGATGTCCTACCAAGCTCACTGGGTCTTGGATGTGTACTCTATGGTGGTCTCTAATAGCAGGACTTAATTGGAGGGATATAACGTTCAACGTAATTGTATTTCACCCATACTCAGTGTCAAATGGTGTCCTGTTTCTGTGTTGCATAATTGTTCCCGCTTGTATTAGTCATTCTCAACGCGTTACTGTTTCATAGACCATTGTAAGCATATATTCTTTGTCACCCCACCTTAAGTGTTTTGGTCTTTGGTAAGCTCATTCAATTACATGATTGATAAAAACGTTATAAATCTCAATACGAAAACTCAAGAACCTGTATAATGACATTATGACAAGTAATAGTTACTAGCTAAAGCATACATTGAATATAAATGGTGATGATATACAACAACCTTTATATTATTATATTGGGCATCGAATTTAGAGTGAAAAATTTCTTTTGCAAACCAACATAACATTAAATGCACCTTCGTGAACTGACGTGCATACTTAAAATTAATAATAGCATAATCATATATATTGCATATTGGACGAACTAGCGTTATAAATGGATAATTCTTTCAACACAACATCTGTTACATTGTCTCATTAATAAAAGTCATTTAACGTATGGAAGTTTTGAATTACTCATTCTTGTCACTCGGTACAAGGAAAGACGTTTATTATTTTCAAACAGATTACATACCAGTCGCATGATGAATTTAACGTAAACGCTTCTTGGCGCGTTGATTGATACGGAAAGCTGCGACTTTTCACCGCAAGTGACGTAAGACGTTCATCACGCCAACCAAACGTTACACAGGTGTGCCTCGTGTGACGTTGCGATTTGTGTCCGTTGCCTTTTAAACTGACAACTCCATTTATACAACAAGATTGAGAATATAGCAATTTAATTTAAGTACAAGACATGTTCTGATGTGTTTGGTGTACATGTCGCATGTGCCCCGGTTCATTGTGAGTAATCCCCGAGGACGCAAAATCAATTAATCGTCAACCTGTAAAACGTCAACCATCAACCTGTAAAACAGGTCTAGTATAATAGTTTACCGTTACTTAATTAACTTGAAAGTAACGTAGAAGTTCCTATGCAGCAGTGCAGCCATTTGGCAAAGTAAAGAACGGCTATTGTATGATAAGAAGGAACTTGAAGATTCAGAGCGAAATAGGGTCTGCACCCTGCCCCCCTCTGTTCAATGTTAACTATCATTTGAAATTCCACATAGTTTTGCATAATCAATGGCACATTAATATTGTAAGTTGAAAACCTTAATTTGAAGCATTTAATTTAAACCAATGTTTTTTAGTTCGAGTGGGTCGAAAGCCTGAGGTTTACTGAGAGACACTGTCAAGTCCGCTTCCTGGGTAGAGCCAGTACTTTTAGAAACATTTAAATAAGAAAACATTGGCTTTACCAATTTGTTCAATAAAGTCAACTAACAGGTACGGATTTTCAGTTTCCCACCAGCATATGCATGTGCATGGTATATAAATATTTGGCGCCTTTTCAGTTACTGGCATAAGTATGTGCACTTAGTACTTGTAAACTGCTTAGGTCGGCCAAGTTTGTCCAGGAAAAGTGTAAGTAGGTTAACTGACCGACGTGATATGACTGAAATACTGTTAAAAACGGCGATAATCAAAATAAACAAACGAAACAAAATAATGTTCTGCAGTTATGCAGAATACTCCTTTCTAAATCTCCAACTTTTAATGCAGCCCAGCTTCCTAGTGGAATGGCTCCAGGAAAATGCGATTTTACGCGCAGTTTTTGAAATCATGAACCGCTTTTAAAATCGAACGTCTTCGGCTAAAAACCGAATAAAGATTGATTAAAATCTGATGAAAAACGGTATGATTTCGAATTATTCAATGTTTTGTCACTTTCTAAGCGCTGCCTTTTGAACTCTTCCGTCCTCACAAGTTTTTAAAACCGTCTTCCTTCTTGACAAGCTTTGAAGGAGTTTTTTGTTGCCCGAAGATGATTGTCTTAATTTCATATACAATTCTGGAACATCTTGTGCCCTGAGGATCTTTGAATATTTGAATATTAATACGTTATATGTTCAGGGATTTGCAGCATATCTGCTGAAAACGATAAACTGTACTAGTACTTATGTTGGATGATATTAAACAATAAAATATAAAGGTGGAATTTAAAGTCTTGCTTTTGTACAAAAAAATCTGGACGTATTATGTGTCAGATAACTACTAATCGTCAACGGTAAATACAAAAAGTTAAAACGGCCACAGATAATTAAAACTGATCCAGTTATTAAAACTGTGGTCAAGACCGCTCCATTTTTAGCGGTTTTCAGAGTTTAAAGCCTAAGTCCATAGAGTATAATTCAATGCATCTTAAATTGGCATTAGTTCTAAAGAACGCTTTTGCCGTTTATTCGACTGAAAACCGTGTTTTTATTTACGAAATGTATTTAATAATATTAATGTTCGAAAACGCTTGGTACGAACAGAATATGCACACTATTGTGCATGCCAATTTACTCCAGAAGCATCACCGGCATAGAGAAACTATACGATAATAAGTCACCAAAACATTATTATTCTACCGATTTGAATGTGTGTTTTTTTGTGTATTTTGATCGGTAAGATGTCCTTTAGAAACTATTTCTGCAAAATTTAATTGTATTAAACTATTTATGGACTGCTGCTTTAAATTTGCTTGCAAACAACACAAACATATTTTATTTGTTTATTTCAGTTTATAATATTTCGTAACAAGTAATATGATGCATAACAAAAGAATGTATATAATAATTATAATATATCTTGACCAAGTTCAATAATCTGCCAAATCGGAATTGTTGAGTTATTGCCCTTGAATTTTTTAAAATAGGTTTCAGTCAGTAGCATTTTGTGGAAACATTGAAGACTTTGGCATAACTGAGATGAACTTGCAGGTGTAGAGGGCAAACTTCTGTTGTTGTCTTTATTTTGTCTATTTAAACATCTAGGACCATTTCAAATAGCAATTATATATATATATATATAATACATATGGCATTGTTTTGTTAGAATTTAGCATTTCAATCTCAATCGAGCATCATTTCGACCATTTTTTATTTCAAATGAATCCTAAATTCATGTAAATAGTTGCTATAATTTTTAGGCTAACTAATTCCTGTGATAAATATCAGTTCATTTAACACGAGGATCTGAACAACAATATTAAAGTTTATTTCAATATGCTCTCTTTCTTAGTATACAAGTAAATTTTATATGTATATTTATCAATAAGCAGTGACAGACATTAAGTGATATGCTTTTGCCCCTAAACTGGTAGGAAATATATTTATAATAATAATGATCATCATAATAATAATCAAAATGATAATAATAATAATCATCATCATCATAATAATAACAATAATTATCGTATTTATAATAATAATAATAATTATTATTATTATTATTATTATTATAATTATAATCATAATTATAATAATAATAATAATAATAATAATAATAATACGAGGGCTGTCCGAAAAGTCTGTTCACAACCTAATTTACCTATATTCACTGTGCTATATTTGATTTATTTATGTATTTTCCTAAACAACAATATAGTGTTACGTAAGATATTAAAAATAGTTCTTATGCATTAATAAATAGAGAATTAGAGTATTGGTTCTAGTGTATTCACATTCACATCTACGGAGCAGTTAAATGTATTAGTTGATGTCAACATAACATTGGAAGATCACTTACATTGGCAAAACAAAATCTCTAGACGTATTAAGTATTCCCCATCAACTGAAACGTATTTCTTACATCAGTATACCCATTTCTTGTTCATATTACTATACCATGTTTTGCCATATGCACCAAAAGTGGATCAAACCGCCCTTCACTGATCATATCATCTAAGGGTTATCCCTAGAATCTGACCTAAGGTGAACCATTCCTTTCTTTGTCTGTGGGATGTGTATATTTGTGAAAACCACCATCAATGTCATTTACTTCTTGGTTTAAATATGTAAAAGTTTTGACTGGAGTCATTTTGTGAACACTGAAATGACTGAGTGTCCAATGCTGCTCCGTTCGCTTGTCTTACGTCACTTTTGTTTTGACATACCACGTCATCATTTGTTTTTGTAAAATATGAACGACTTAAGCAAAACATTTGAAATTTTGATATCTCATCAGTGTATTATTGTTGTATATATAGTTTCAAATCAATTTGGTAAATTTTCTCGTTAGTTGAAGTATAAAATTCAAGTGCACATGACAATGGCTAGTTAAAAAATCAAAGTGCTCCGTACATGACAACTTACTGTTGCTATGGTGATGTAATTAACATTTCTTTACAAGACATGGTTTTAGCTGCATAATACTCTGATTAAGTATAGATCAAAGTAAATATCTCACAGATTTGATCTAAATTCAATTAGTTCATGTTTATAATATGATCAGAGCCTGTGAATGAACTTTCCGGACAGCCCTCGTAATAATAATAAATACAGATATCTCTAGATTAATAACTACTAAGACTTGGCTACAAATTGAAACTAATCACATGTGTTGTTTGAAGATATATTAAAATATAAATTATTAAACTAAGAATTAATGTAATTCATAATCACCCTATCAAATATAAAATAACAAGCAATGCATCATACAGACAACAATCTAAATATTATTAAAATGGTTTAATGCTAGCTTTGAATTTAAGTACTAATGTAAAATTTCAGATGATAAATTACCGGATCCTGGTAAGAGTATAAGCGCCACTGTTTGTATCAACGACGGCAGTCAATGTGTGGGGACATCTGTGAAGCCTGTGATGATAAAGCACTGTTCCCCTAACAACTATGCCTTCTTTCTCTCACGCACAGACGGCTCGGACGAAGGATACTGCATAGGTATCACCATCCTTGTTTTGTTAACAATATATGATGCGTGTCGTGGGAAAACCGATCTAAATGCATGTGCGTAAAGGGTCGTCCCGTATTAGCCTCTGCAGTCCGCACAGGCTTAACCAGGATGACATTTTCCGCTTTTATGTTGTTTTTTTGGTTCAATGAAGTCTCTTTCTTCTAAACTCAATCAGCTGTAGACGGAAATTTTCGTCCTGGATTAGCCTGTGCGGACTTCACAGGCTGATCCGGGACGACACTTTACGCACATGCATTATCAATTTAAACACGTTTTGCTGCTGAACTGTTTATCTACATCATTGAAATATCCGTTTCTATTAAATATAGCAAATGCATGAGTTATTGTATACGTTTATGCCAACACACAGTGAGTGTTTGCCTAGATTCCGTTATTAGCAAGTTCGAAATATATCGCAATGCACTGTACGTGAACACAAGTAATTTTAAAGAACAGGTTTTCAATATTTGTATGTGGAAACAAAGTATATTAATTCAGTTGTTTTCATATTTTATTCGTAGTCAGTCTGACCGGAACAGTAGTAGGTGAGTTAGTTTACATTTCTTTCTATTATATTTGGTACCCTTTGTAAAATTTTAATGTTTATTAATACAAAAGTATTTGTTATTTACTTTTTATACTATTATTTTATCACGTAACTCTTATATATTTAACGTTGACATTATTATATTGAATCATTACTATAAAAATAAAAAAGGATTACTAAAGACCTTTACCGTTAGGTACATTTGTGAATATTGTAGAAATAGATGCTCCAGATATAAGTTATATAACACCGGTCATCGACATCAGAGTCAAAGAAATTAACAACCAGAAACGGGAATTGGAGTATTTCTGTAGTTTTACCGTCAATCCGGCTGACAGAGATTTCTTGTACACTGTTGAATGGGCAATATCAGACGACTCTGGTAAAGTGAGGCAGTTGATAGCGCGTACAGCGACTAAACAGTCCGATCCCCTCTATGAAAGTGCAACGAAATTGCAGGAGGTAGATCTGTCTGCACACGGAATACTCAAATTAGGATTTGAGGTAAGACCAGTATTGCAAAAGTTGTTCATCATTTTGCAACACGGTGGCAATATAACGTCTATCGTAAAAAAATATTATATACTGAACCAAAAACAATTTGCCTTGTTTGAACGTCAATACTTTTTAACGTTTGAATAGATTTGACTGCAAGCTTCTATTTGTTATTTATGTTTGTCTTCTGAATCACAAGAGATTAACTGCAAAGAAAAACGATTTATAACCGCATGTTTTTACGTAGCACACTCTCTTCCGTAACCATGACAATTTGGCATGTACTTAACCAAAGTTTATTTTTTGATTCAGTATATATACCATGAAACTATTCATAAATTAACTATCCTCAAGAGTTATTGAATGAGGAATTTATAGAATGCAAGTGCAAACCGACGTAAACACATCGCAGGACATACTACTTACTCTATTGAGACATGACTGCTTACTGTAAAATCATTTTTATTTCGCGATGTCTCAATTTCGTGCATTCATAAAGAACTGTTAATTAACGTGGTATTGTACTTCGCGCATGTTTCATTTGCATGCATTTTATCTTATAAAACTGCGAAATGAACAATTACGCGCTCTGTTTGGACGGCGAAATACGCGACAATTAGACACCGTGAAATAAAATGACTACAGTATTAGACAATATGTTCGGTTTAAGACTTTAGTTGCTTATTTATTATGAAGTTAACGTTCCCAGTTTAATATTCATACTGTGTTATGTAAAGCTTTATTTCTTCCAGATTAATTGAACATCAATGTCGCATTAACTGTATATAAACTCTATTCCTACCCGTTCTTATGTAAGCTCGAATACGCATACTTAAAGGTACTCTGTCACCGAAAAGGGACCCAACGGGGCAACCGCAGTACAAAATCTTAAAATCAAATATTAATACTGGCATATTATAAAGGTTAAACTAATTTACATATAATGGAACAATAGTTTATGCATTCTAAGAAAAAAAAACATGATATAATGAATGGCGTATTTGTTTGGCCTTTTTCTTGTTTACACGTTGACGACAGATTTGCGGGTACCTTTTATAGCCATAGTATGCTCATTTATTCTCACATGTCATAATAGCCCAGTTGGTTACAGCGCTGTCAACTGTCATTGTTTTTACGACTCCGTCGTTGAGAGTTCGATACCCACTCTGGGTTTTCTTGTTTCAAGTATTTATTTATTTATTATTTATTTTTGTTTGCGAGGGGGGTGGGGGTTATCAAGGTTTTCAATTCGTAGTAAATTATTCATCAGTTATTTATTATGTACCGTTTTTGTAATGCTGATTTCTTTAACATATTAACATTAAAATTGCTGAAGGTGGTCATTTTTTCGTTGACATAGTCCCTTTAATATTTTGACAAACATTGAAAAGCTAAAGAGCACTGTATCAATATCCCCAAGTGATTGTTGTAGATCATGTGCACAGTGAGGGCAAACAAATCAAAATATGGAAGATATAGTTCACCAAAGCAAAGCGAGAGCAAGTTCTGTGGCATTAAGGTAAGCTCTTAAACTGAACATACTTTAATATTGTCTTTATTAAGAGTTGTGTAGCTGAGTGTTTGGAGTAGTTTGTGCTTTCTGTGGGATGATTTTCTTACTTTCATAATATTGTTGACCTGATTATGGTTATAATTTTAAGGAATTCTCTTGCACTAATGAATGGCAAAATTTGATTAGAACACTATTCACAATTTGCATACAGAATCAATGCACATCATGCGCATCAAACTGGAAAGAAAACATATTACGGCAGACACATTAAGTTTGGTATTTTACAGCGAGGGACAGATTTAATGAATAAGTATGTACAAAACAAACTATATTGACAAAATACACAAAGCCAAAACACAGTAAGAAAATATTCCTTCCCCCTATGGAAGGATAAATATAACGTATCTCCATCAGAGACGTTTGTGCATACTACATATTGAAATACAAGTGCAGGCCCTCATAGCTCCCACGTTAGTCACTGTGCTGTACAATGAGGAAAATACGATAACCATTAGAAATTAATGTTGAAGGTGCATTCAAGCAATCCACTTCGAGTAAAAGATACAGAAAACGCTGTTATTGGACTCGAGTTGACGGTCCCCTTCCAGTGCCCAAAGGGTTCTCCGGACTGCTTGCTAGACGTGAATGTGCAGATTCCCAACAAAGCTGACAATTGCCAGATAGGGAGCATCGCCCATATCAATGTGCAATCGAACCCGTGCGGAGTGCGATTCAAAACTTCAGAGATTAACACAATAAAAAATGTCACCATAACAACAAACATTGGAGCGACTGTATCCTCGTCCGAGATTGGCTTGGTATACAACGCATTACTACGAACCCATACGTTCAAAGCTCATGACATGTTCAGCGGATACTGGCTGAATCCAATTCGGGTAATTGCGCAATAAAAAATTTTTAACATTAAGTTACAGATGTGTAACGTCGGTCCCAGTTTTACTCATAGTTTTTATTTATTTATTTATCATCGCTTGAGCAGTGTTGTTTGGGCAATCTATACCACAGTTTTATTTAGTTTGTGTTTATTTATGTTTTAAATTTTGAACAGTGTTGTTTGGGCAATCAATTGGCGACTTGGTCGCAATGAAAGACCGAATGATGTTAACAATGGATTTGCATCTGTATCCAAGCTAAACAATTCCCCAAGCCTCAATTGGAATCGAACCTAGAATCTCCTGGTTCCGAAGCAAAAACACTCTACCGCGTCGCTATACAAGCTAGCTCATATAGCAAGGCCGTATTAGTGCCCTTTATACTTCACCATACTACAAATCATCAACTTTGTGTTTGATAGTTACTGTGTCGTATATACTTTTAAACATTGTGTTGTCCTTGTCATAGTTTGAATTCATCCAATATGCATTACGGACATTAAATGAACAGCCCTCGTAAATTTATTTCGTTGTGTATTTTGCAGGTCTATGTTATTGTTGACAGTCACAAGCTATCTTCTGGTCTATGTTACGCGCATAGCGATCCGCATACGAAACCATTTGATAGACCGTAAGTGTTAAGCGTTGGTCTTTGATTAGTTCGGAAAATGCTGTCATAAATAATCTGTATCAAAATGCAAGTAATGCAACATATTGTTTCGAATGATTTAACACATATAATATTCGTATTAATATTTCAGGGGAACATTTGAGAATCAGGCTGCTGGGATTTTCTTGCTTTATAGAAATACAGCCTTCAACACCGAAGTAAGAACAAAAATTGTAAAAGAGAAATGCTACACAAGCTTGTTCACTACATCTTTGTTTAAGTTTATTATTCTGTTATGTGTCTTCGGGATCGATATGTATATTTAATTTAAGTTAAAAGTGTTCTATGACTTTTCATATTACAGATCCACTTATGTTTGTACTATATTGTTAGGTACACACACAACACGCCCGATGTACCAACTATGACCCGTCTAGAGATAGCCCTTACTGCAACAAAGCTGTTGCGATACGCGCAGGCAGGGATGTATACATCATTGATCTTGAGAAGCCGGTAACCAGCTTTAAGTTGTGTGATGATGCTGTTTTGTCACACAAAGTTCGGACAAAGTCTGAAGGTCGGGAATTCGAGGTAATAATTGTGTGTACATATTGTAAATCAGAATGAAAATCTATTTAGATAATTAAATTAATAAATCGAGTGTTTTTTCAACGCCGTATGAATAGGAGCAGAGCGCCTCATTAGAAACACATTGGCATGTTTGTGTTGTTTGAAAATTTGCTTAAAGAAAAGATGTTTTTGTAACAATTGAAGGTGTATTGCATCTACACTACGAGTTGTAAAAAAGACTGACTTTTTGTAAAGTGTCTGGTTCATGAACAATATTGTAACAAGTCTTAATACGTTTTTGGATATAATTTCAAGTTTAAATAACTTAAGACATTAATGTCTGCCTCTAGATTTTTTTACCCACTGGGGCCCATATTCAAGTACGTAACACGTGGTACAAATTCCTGGAAATTGATATCAAACCTGGTCTCCATGACTACCGAAACACGGATGGGCTATGCGGCAGTTTTGATGGTGACGCTTCGAACGATTTGGACAAGCCTCTCGGTTGCAGTTTGAAACATGATCTTTGCTGGAGGTCAGTTTTTGTACCTATGTTTGTATACCCCAGGCATCTTTATGCGGAAGGGACTACAACACTTGGATAATTACACAGTTGTTACTTATGACCGTTCCCAATCCTACCATATCACCCAACCTCGCACTGACCTTTACCTTGACCTAATTTGCACTTAGAATACTTAAAATGGGCTGGTTCTTGGTTAACTAGATTTTACCGTTTCGTCTAGCACCAACACCGCTTGCTACAACATTTGTATATTTACACAGTTGTTACTAATGACCGTTCCCAATCCACCCATATCACCCAACCTCGCATTGACCTTTACCTTGACCTAATTTGCACTTAGAATAATTAAAATGGGCTGTTTCTTGGTTAACTAGATTTTACCGTTTCGTCTAGCACCAACACCGCTTGCTACAACATTTGTATATTTACACAGTTGTTATTTATGGCCATCCCCAATCCACCCATATCACCCAACGTCACTTTGATCGTGACCTAGTTTGAACTCATATTAATTCAAAAGTGCCATTTCTTGGTTAACTCGATTTTACCGTTTCGTCTAGCACCAACACCACTTACTTCAACACTTGGATATTAACACAGTTGTTACTTATGACCGTTTCCAATCCACCCATATCACCCAACCTCACTTTGACCTTGTCCTTGACCTAATTTGGACTATATAATGGGCTATTCAGCACCAACCGGGGCCATGTGTGTTTATCAAACACAGAATCTTGTGTTGTTGTTGTTGTTTTCTTTTTAAATACTGACAGTTTCTTATTTTCTTGAAACTCTCGTAAAAACACAATATTCTGTTTTAAGGTAAATGACCAATTTAATACAATCAACAACAAAAACTTCACGAACCACACACAAAAGTAAGGTTAGATAAACACATAGGAAATACTTCTGAACGGTCAATGCAATTACATGTACGTTTTTGTGTGTTTGATTAGGTTGGAAGAGTCTAAAAGTTTATTTGACGCGGCATACAGAGAATCGTTGCCGCACTGGCAAGAAGAATTGAACATTTGTTCCTGTGGTTGCGACGTTACGAAACAATGTCCGTACAGTGATGTGGTGACGTGTGACAGCGCACGCACGAAGTCTTGTAAAATGAAAGACTACAAAGAGGTCAACTGTGACATGTGTCTGACTGAACGAGGGAAAAGAGACATTCATCGCCATGATGAAATTGAACCGGACAATACCTCTGAATCTAGACGTTTACAGGTAATCGCACCTTTCAGTCAAATAGTACATCAAAACATACTACCATATAATTGTATATTAATTAGCACATTCCCTATTTATTATACATTTACTTCGTTAATTGTAATATATATATTTAAACGATAATGTCCATGTAAATATTGGTTTAATAGGACAGAACATCAATGGCTTATGTATAACGTTATTTCACCTAGAGAATATGTACAAATAATGTGCATACATGGTCTTTTCTAATGTCTTGGCTGACCATGTTAAGGAACATTACACTATATTATATATAGATAAGTAGTTTTACAATTTTGAGATCTAGTACAGGTATGTGGCATCACTAAAATATCATCTAAATCGTTACCATGACAACGCGGCCAAATAGTACCTTAAGTGGATCGTTTTTCGAATATTATTTACTTATAGTTATAATAATGTTTATCAATAATGGAAATTATATCTAAAGTGACTTTTTTTTTCTTTTTGCATTTTAAACATTATCTGAACACTTACAAACGATGTGCATTTTACTAGGCATACAGAGGTCGTTATCGACGCGCCCCAACAGCTCTTGATCTCGCGACTGCAAGAAGACAATGTGCAGATGAAATGAACACAACCAGCGTCCAGATGTGTTCAGCTCTTCCCGGACTTGATATCTCGCCGTACATCGAGAACTGTGCCTTAGATGCAATGGTTTGGTAGCATCTGATGTTGCGAAAACATATTATTTTCATTTAAAGTACATCAACAACACACAGTACTCTCAATACGTCTGCGCATAAACCAAACACAGATTTTTAATTTCCTTATTAATAGTTGAAATAAAATATAATATAAATGTAATTTATACATATGTTTTTGCGTACAGGTTTCCAACAACATGGATTGGACTCCAATCCATATAAGAGGTATACAAGAGACTTGCATTAAAATTGTTGAATTCAATCAGCCCATCCCTGCAGAGATTCTGGCCACCGTGAACTTTACATACTTGAACACGACGAAAAATGTCACAAACACCACGTCTGGGGCACATTCAATTTTTACTCCAGAATTGTTGAAACGTATCAAGGATGTTACATGCCCGGGCGACTGCTCAAACAATGGTCAATGCATAAATGGTAGGTCTGCAAGACATATCATGTTATTTCTTTAGAAATGTCATAAATACAGACACAAAATGAATTAAGTTGATTTTGCGCATCACATAGATAGCATTGGTAATATTCCTTATTCCGCTCCAACTGGAATGCATAGCAGATATTGTCGTGTGGAAACGAGAAAAACTACCCATAAAGCTATGTTTTGGACTGTGTACAAGTGTTGTTTGAACAAAAATGCATTTGAAACTGTTTCCATCTATTGTATAATATTATAACTAATAAAACAGACTTCATATCGTTGGCACGTGATATATAAAAATAAAAACTCTATAGACCAATTGAAGCTGAAATAAAACGTGCACCGCATAATAGCACTAAATTAGTATTGCATGAGCTTGATTGATAAATGAAAGCTCCAGTCTCCGCTACGTTCGTGAAGATTATTTAGTACACATTCAGGCGTTAGTTTTGTGTTTCAATGTCACAGGCACATGTCTGTGCAAGAAAGGCTTCGCAGGCGAAGACTGTGCCATAGATATCGACTCTGCTCCAGTAATGCTCGGCATTCCTGACAAAGGACTGTGTGACCTGTCAATACGACCATGTGAACAAACGGCTGTCGTTGGGCACCATTTTGTAGATTCAAAAGAATTATCATGTAGGGTTGTCCCATTTCAGGTAGGTTTGATATATGCACTACAGAGATAACGTACCAATATTCCATTTAAACACCATTAAACAAAACATTTGGTGTCCAGTTAATACGCTCACAACTTTGTCACTCAGAGATGAATATCTTTGATTTCTTTGATATTAGTATCCTTTATAATAATAGTTTAACACCTGTTCACATAAAATTTCAAACAAGAGTATCATGCAATTTCTTTTATTTTAGATCAACGTGAAAAACCAGAGAACTGACTTTGCATCTCGGAAAGTCGCTGCAAATCTTGACACATTCGTCCAAGTGTTCTGTCCGTTACCAACAGTGTCACGACGTCGTCGCTCGCCCCTAACACAGCCTAACAACATCATTGCTACTGGATACAGGGTCGCTGTGAGCAACAACGGCAGGACTTTCAGTGTTGAGGATTCAATTATTATTTTTGATTCTCAGTGCGTGGATTGCAAGAAGTTAAACGGAACTATCGCTTGCTCAAAGAAGGTACTCTAACTGGTGGTTGTAATTTACGAATATCTAATTTAATTGTAGAAATGAGGCGCGTCTTGGGAAACCCGGGCTTAATGCAAGTGCGTAGTGTCGTCCCGGTTTAGCCTGTGCAGTCCACACATTCTAATCCAGGACGACATGTTCCGCCTACAATGGATTTATGTTTCTTTTAGACTCATTTAAAAAAAAAAATACCATAAAGGCGGAAAGAGTCGTCTTTGATTAGCCAGTGCGATGTATTAAGCCCGGGTTTCCCATGACACGCCTCAAATATGTAACGCTTATGCACTAATATTGACGTGGCTTTCCTAAATGCATTGCTGTTATATATCCTTACTGGTAGACCATATGTGCCCTTTTTATGTTCACTGTTTTAGGACGGCTACTGCGTGCACGATGGTCGGTGTTACCAGGCAGGTAAGAAGCTGCACTGCCATAGTCGCATCCAGACACACACGTCTGCATATTGTAGTCAAGGCGACAATAAAAATATGTAATTAAAAGTCACCAAATACGCCTTAAATAAAATACTTTTAAACTTATTTTATTTAATAAGAGTTGAACTATTGTAAGTTCAATATCACTTTCGACAACTTGCAATGCTTATCAATGTTGTCAGGAGTATTTTTTTTATTTTCTCAAAACTGCATTATTTTATAATACGAGAAACAACATGACAAGTAAAGTAAACTGTGAAATGTCTGTTAAGCCCTTTGTAGATTAATATTTATTTAACCATATAACACATTAACATAGTGTTCGTACCGGTTACGTGATCATTGACATGTATGTGATAGTACACGGCATCATGATAATTAAAATACTTCCTAGTTGGTTCAGTACCAACGTAAGGCAAATGTCATTTAAAACGTAATAGATAACGGCAAATATGATAAAAAAGAAATCAACGTTTAACACAGTACAATGACGCATTGTATTGATACCTATATAAAGTTGATTTGTACAGTAAGTTTGTTAACTGTATTCATTTTAGAAAAGACTGGGACGCGTTGTATATATACACTGGAAACACGTGTTATATGTGTTTATATTTTGACAAATATTTGTTTATAAACTCTGTTATCACGATACAGCGTGTTATTTTTAGACTGTGCAGCACCAGAACCTGACAATGAGTCCAAACGACCGCTGTGGATTATTGGGGCCACTGTCGGTCCTGTAGCCCTTGTCGTAATAATTGTTACAGTCGTTGTGTGTATTTGCAAGTAAGTATTTGATAAGAAAATTGAGTTTCCCCTATGTTTTATAATGCATTTAACTACAAAACGATTATGGGAAACATTTCAATCTTTGCGACTTTATGTATACTGTTTTAGGTTACCTGTGCACAACGTGTTGGGCTTTTATGATCGCCTTTGTCCGTCATGCGTCGTTCGTCGTTCGTTACATTTATTGTCCAATCTTCATGTAACTTGCCCTGAGCATTTGTCTCCAAGATATTTCGGACCAATTTGAAACTGGATCATTTGCTTTCAAAAACTATGACACTATATCAAATTGAAGAAAGGCTTGTAAACACATTTTTTTATCATTCTACATGAAACTTGCTCAGAACATTTGTGTCAATGATATATCGGTTGAGTTCGAAAATGGGTCTGATTCGCTGAAAAACATGGTCACCAGGGGACGGGCTATGGTTATATTGAAAACTTTAAAAATCTTCTTGTCTGCACCACTGGCTTAATTTCGAAATTATGTCATAGAAATGGTCCTTGGCTGACCATCTTCCAAATTCTTGCAAATCTTTTTGTTTCGTTAAAAGTGGCCGCTGTTTTTTTTATATTACTATATATAAAACTTTGAAAATCTTCTTGTCAGAAACCGAATGCTGGATTTCAAACTTAGTTCACAAAAATTGGTCCTTGGGTAGCACTTTACTAAATTCCTTGAAATCCTTTTGATTCGTTAAAAAGCATGGTTGTCACTGGGCAGGGCAGTTTTCGAAACTTGGTCAATAACTAGGTCACAAGGGCAAATTAAAGAAAAAGCATGTAAACACTCTAGAGGTTAAATTTGTTACCCAATCAACATAAAACTTGCATATCACCTCAGTTGTGCGACCTAGGGCTTAACGGATCTCTTGTTGTTGTTTTATTATATTTTAGGAAGAAGAAACCGCTGTCGGCTAAATAGAGTGATATGAACATGGTGTCAGCGAAAGAAACTCCTACGTAGCCTGTACGTCAACACTGCATGTTAATGCATTGCGTTTCATGACTATGAAAAGTCAAGTGTTATTTGAGTTTTATAATTTTAATAACTGAAATCTATTTGAAACCCTCTGTACATGTATGAGTTAATAATCTTAATTTAACTACAACTTTATATCTATATGCATGCCTACACAGAATCCCTTAATAATCGTTTCTATAGCGGCTTTCTAATATTATAAAGTACGTGTAATTCAAATTATTTCAAAAGCATCAAATAGTGCCAATGTGGTTATATTTACTTATGACATTTTAAACACTGTGCGAGAATGAAACAGTAGTGAGAATGAGTATTGTATTTATTTTTGTAAACATAATGTTGCAAGTTGAAATCAAATTAGCCACGACCAAAACTGAACCAGTTCAAGTATTTAGAGAATGTAATGTTCACTCATCACAGCTACTAAACGAAGACTTTCATCTATTTACAAACTAAACCGGGCCCGGCTAGATCAGTTGGTAGAGCGCTGGACTGTCAATCCGGGGATCGCGAGTTCGAACCCCAGCCCGGCCACGTAACTTGTGTGAGGATTGGTCATGAAATTATTTCTACGGCCATTTCCCCCTAGCTCTGATTCAAGTAGGGCAGTTGTCAGTTACTGGCATAGGTATGTGCACTTAGTACTGGTAAACCGTTTAGATCGGCTAAGTTTGCCCAGGAAAAGTGTGAGTAGGTTAACTGACCGACGTAATATGACTGAAATACTGTTAAAAACGGCGAAAAAATCCAAACAAACAAACAATTTACAAACTAATTTACACAGTTAGTTTGGTTATTTGACAGCTTTGTTCTATGAGCTCAGCAGCATTTATAAGCCAAATGATTGTTGTCTCTGTTTCTACAAAATTAAGCGTTTCTGTGTAATGTGAAATGGATGCAGAGCCTTTGTTTATGAATACATTGCTTGTCTAGTGACAATAGCAATAAAAATCGTTCAATTTCTGTATTATAAACGTAATGAAATCATTGGGTGGTCCAACGTTGTCAATCAACGTAATCATTTATGCTAAAAATGTGTGATCTAGTCCTTAATTACTTCGCAAGTCCCACGAGTGCACCATTGTTCGATGATATAGAACAGAACAGAACTTTTATTGGTGACTTGCACAAAAGTACATCGCCAAAGCAAATTCAGTACAAATAAACAATTATATGTCACATAATAAGTTAAAAGGCTTAGAAAGTAGATACCATACAATACAGTCTTTTGAGAAAATAAGAAAAAAAGAAAGGAAAAAGAGGGTGAACAAAATCAATGAATAGCTAATAGCGTGGAATTTCTAAGAGCCAACGCCTGCTTTAAAAATCTAGCAACATTAAGCAATACAGTTCTATTTTGCGTATTGATTAATTCAAGAAATTTAAACATTGAAGGTTTCTTAAAATAATAACGGGATAAAAATTTCTTTCTTAAATCTTCGAATAAAGGGCATATACACATAAAATGATATTCGTCTTCAATATCATTTTTATTGCATAATAAGCAAAAACGTTGATTTCTGTCAATTCTATTCCTACTATACCGGCCTGTTTGAATTCGGAGGGGATGTTCTGACAGTCTAAGCCTCGTGAAGAAGCATCTTAGATTATGTGGTAAGGTATCAAGATAAGTTTCATATTCAAATCTGTGTTTAATATGTTTATAGTTTTCGAGTGCGGCATTTCTTTCTATATATATAAATGTTGTACTGCAGGATATGTTGGCGTTTCAGCTAGCACATTCTGATTCAATATATCCGTGTATGACATACTGTAGAATGCTTTAAACTCGCGTGTATGACATACTGTAGAATGCTTTAAAATCGCGAGAACTAATTTTCGCGTTTTTGTCCCCAAATTGTCCTTTTTTTAAATTCACGTGTCCTTGAAATCGCGTCTTAGATATGACGCGAAAAATAATGGGGTATACTGCTTACGTTATTGTACCAGGCGGTTACTAGTAGTACCGTGTCGGCGACAGATAGTCGATAATTGCTTTTTTGCAAGTGTTTTTGTTACAACTAAGCGTGAAAAACAACAACGCATAGTAACAATAGGCTGTTTTCACACATTTTAACACATTTCGCAACCTATGCCGTTGATATAAATTGCTTATAATTGGACTTATAACCATATGGTACATTACGAGGTAAAAGTAGCATATCTTCGGATTTATTACATTCGGACATAAACTTTGAGCATCTCTCTCCAAACCTCTAGTATATTACATGTTGTTTTATCTATGCAATGTTTGTTGTAATTTTTCATCAATTTAGAATGTTTGTACCCGACACAAGATAGAGATCTGGGAGGCGTTTCATCAACGGTTTACTACCAGTCGTACGCGTCGACTTACATAAATTATGACGTTTCACCGAAATCACGTTTCGTCGAACAAATCTAACGTCGGGCTACATAAATTTCATACATAAATCTACGACAGGGTAAGAGTGGTCGTATATTTACGTAATGTGTTATATTTTTGTTGAATTTTGCTATGAAAAGCGACCAAAGAACAAAATTAAGTTGGAAAATAAGGACTAAAATATTTAACCATAAGAGTAGGTAGATCTATGCGTGTACCTTCCCCATTTTGGAATAAATACTTCTATGCAGGCCTACTGTAGACGCTCGCATTTTGGGACACTTATCAATTCTATAGTGCATTATTTTTATTGTTTAGGCCTATAGTAGTCTTTAAACACAATTTCATTCCCGAATTAATGAAAACATATAAATTTATAAAACATACCTAAGTAGATGGATTTCAGGGTACCCTGTGACACGTACAATACCTGTGGTAGGTTAGTGGCTTTATGTATATGTTGTTCTTCGTTTTTAAATATGAACATAACATGAAATACAGTAAAAATAACAAGGGTGACACGAATTTTAATTTCCTCAACTTGTTTATTTTGAAAGCAGCGCGACAACGACGTCATTTTAAAAATTTGGACTGCGACACAATTATTCGCTCTGGTTTTGAATACGCGAGGAAATAAAATCGCGAATATTAGCGAAAGGTTCTACAGTATTCTATCCAAATATCGAAGAGTTCATCAACGACAAGTAATTTATGTGAGGATTGTTCCATAAATAGTTTAACTGAAGTGACTGTTTTCAATACTTGTGTAGGTCTATTATACATGTTCACTTCTAGACTAACTGTTGTTGTTGTTTATTCAATACTTGTTTAGCTCTGTTCTGTACATGTGCACTTCATGACTATGCTGCTGTTTCAATTTTTGTGTAAATAAATTAACATTTGTACTTTTTAATTAAGTGGCTTTGTAATACTGGTGTATGTCTACAATATACACTTGAAAAAGTTGAAGATGTATGCAGTTATGTTTGTTCGGAGGAAACTGCATTTTACACTAAGGTGGTAATATACACTTCAAAAAGTTTAACAGTAGTAAGTGTGTAATAATCACTGGTAAAAATTGAACATTATATGCAATAATATTAGAACTGTTTTGATAAAACCTTCTTTTGCCATGTTTGTAACATAAAACTGTAGAGTTTGAATGCAGTTAACAATTTGTTTTCTACACTATTTGTACAAATTTTGTAATGCATGAAAATTGAACGATTGATTAATATATCATTGGATGTTCGTTTGTTTTCTACAATATCTGAGTGTGTCTCTAGTAGTTATACAGCAATACATTTATATATATTTTATTTTTGTTTCTTACAATATAAGAGTTGGCTACTCCAGACGCGTTATGTATTGAACAAGAAGACATTTCTTAAATATTATATTCTGTGAATAACTTCCTTTAAGCATTTTAAAACAGTATAAAAAAAATATCGCACAACACATTTGCCAGGCTTGTAACACCGTCGTTGCATTCATTATAAGCATGAAGATTGAAAGATTGATGCATATATCATTGGATATGCTTAGAGTAAGCTACATTAATTTTATTCCTACAATATTGTGTGTATCCCTTATAGTTATATGTATACGAGTATTTGATGAAGCTTTCTTCTTCACTATTTGTCCAGATTAATAAGATATATTACTTGTAAAGCTTGAAGATTAATGCATGTATTATTAGAAGTCCTTATTTGTTATTAATGGCATAGACTTATATGATACATTTGTAGACAGTTGATATATTTATGCATGCTTAGGGTGTTTTATTATGTCATATTTTATTCATGGTATTATTTGATCAGGTGAAACAATACTAATACAATATTATAATAGCTAAAAGGTCACTACCATAATTGTTGTAAAATCATGTATTTTGTTGTAAATATCACTCTTTTTTTTATTGTAACTACATTCAATCGACATACATTGAACTTTTTTGTCGTTTTGTTTCATTTGTTTGTTTGTTGTTGTTGTTTTTTTGTTTTTTTATTAGCTTGAATCAGGACTAACAAATTATATATAAAATGCAGAATTACTTGTACATGGTTTGTTCTATTTGTCACGATATTTGTTTAATAATGCATTTGTTAAGGCACATTTTCCATTATATTTGTATAAATGAATAGTCTATTCAGGATATGGAAAAATATTACAGTAAAATGGGATGCGGAATTTTATTTTAGTTTTGGAATTTCAAATTCAATACGTTTTTGTGTTTTGATTAAAATAAACTTACCAATTACAGTACATACAATTGAAAACGACTTCTCTCTATTTATTACTGACATTTAACACAAAACAATTTTTTGCACATTATATGGTCCTAAACTTGATATGCCATCATTTTTACAGACCTGTTTAAAAAAACCGAAATTTTGAAACTGATAAATTTGTTATTTGCGGAGACTTTAGTCTTGTATTATATGTAACCTTGGGCTATTCGAATTAAAAATGAATTAATAATTATACGAAGGCAAGAGAAACACTACAGTCCCTTATCAGGGATAACAATATAACTGATACTTGTAGATATCTAAATGGTAATATCCAACAATACACATAGAGACGACTAGCACCGTTACAGCAGGCTAGGCTATAGATATAGCACATGGAAATGGGCTGTTGAAATTCAAGAATTCACAGTCAAATGATATTGACTATTTATATGGCATTAATACTTTGATTAAAAAAAAACAATATTGTATTCCAGTATACACCTTAGAACAAATAGAAACCATTAACAACACTGGCATACAGTTTGTGATCAATGAGCAGCTATTCCTAGAAAAAATACTTATGGAAATCAGTTTCATCATATCATAAAGCTAAGTTTAACAATACACATGAATCTAATTTATCTAAGAAACATCTTGAAAAGTCATCAACAAAAACTAATGTTAACCAACTTCAAGATTTACAAAATGAATTAGAAAATGAAATGGAAAATAAACTTAAAGCTGCACTTATTCGTTCTAGAACTAAATGGCTAGGAAAGCCTACAAAATACTTATGCTCTTGAATCTAATAGACGCTTCCACAATATCAATCATATTTAAATTAACTTGCATTATTATCCAATCATCGCACTTGGATATCACGTGTTCAACGGTTAAACTAGTTCATACAAAAGAGCACGTGCATAGTGTTTGTGATATTCAAATGAGCACGTGGTAATGTTTGTGATTTTTGATGAATGGAAATTAATCCTTTAACAATAGCTGGGGAGGAGTTTCAACTATTCGTGGCAAAACCCGGATCCGTATATTATTATACAAACAAGTCAATAGCTTTTATTGAAACAGAAAATGGTGTTAAGGAGTGTTGATGCATTTTTGACTATGTTTGGCCCAATACTAGATTATTCTGATAAGTTGTCTGCAAGGAATACATACAAATAATAATAGATAATTCTGATTATTTGTCTGCAAGGAATACATACAAATACTAAGTGAAAAATGAAATAAAAACATATGGTTAAGAGTCTTGTTTTGATTTTATTTGCAATTATATAACATGCACCAATGCATGAAAACTGCTAAATCTCTGCGCTCTGCGTGTGTTAAAATTAACTTAAATCCCCAATAAAAGAAGAAATTGGCAAGATAAAGGTACGATGTAAGCTTATATATAGCAACTAACATTAAATGAAAGGAAACATTACCAAAGCAATGCAGTACAGAAGATCAATTCTAAGAAATCACAATTATATATATTTAGTGTGACCAATAAAACCAAAGAAATTCTTACTATATCTACCACATATTTGGAATTATATAAAGTTCTACATAATAGAATTTTGTCAAACTGCTTGAATTTATTCATCTATATGTTCTTATCATAAATCAATAATAAAATGTATAGGTCATCACAATATTATTGGAATAAAAAAAATCACTACCGTACACGTCATTTTCCACAAAATACAGCAATTTAACAGACTCAAGTGAAAAGTTTGAGAAAAAAATACATGACTGTTGAAAACATGTCACATTATTAAATGGTATCATAACAGCTTACCAAGGAAACCAACAATAATAACTATAACACAAAAGTTCCTACGCATCCGAAATAATGTGTCATAAATATTGTGTTATTATTGAATTTCGCAACATTCCTTAAGTTGAATGAGCAAAATGATATTTTTATTGAAGCAGTTTCATTCCATAAAACATTACACAAAAGAAATGAAAATGAAATTGCATATGATATAAATTCTTATTTATCTTATGTTAATATATCGAAACTAAATAATGTTCAATCTGAAACTTTAGTAGAACTACTTAGTACAGATGAAGTTGCCTTTACACTAAAAATACGAAAATGACAGAAGGTTCTGATGAATTTATTGCTGCATTCCATACAACATTTTGGAACAAGTGAGGCCAATTCATAGTTATAAATAAATCATGCCTTTAATACTAATTCAGTGTCCAAAACTCAGAAACATGGAATTATAACTTGCATCCCAAAAGACAACAAGCCTCGATGTTGTTTCAAAAATTTAAGACCATTAACCGTATTAAATGTTCTTTACAAATTGCATGACGATGATTTTGAGTGACGATGATCTGAAAATTGAACTATATGATGATATGTCTTTATAGCTTTTTTATAAAAAAAAAACGACATGTAGTTGATACTTGTTTTTTGTTTCATTTCATCGTGCCTCAGAAAGTTGCAATTATGCTGCTCTGGTTTGCATCTAGCCATTGAGTAATTAAATGGTAATTAAATTGAATAATATTGTCTTTCATTGCTGTTTAATTTGAATTGCGATGCTATGATGTTAATTTTTATTTACACTTACATGTTTTGTGAATCATTCTGGGCCATGTGTGAGGTTCGTGCGCACATAAACCGGTTTAAACCCCTAATGCTTTGCATTGACCTTTCCAAGGCGGTGACCCCAGATTTATTCATGTGTGTTTTGTGTTTGTTATGTGTATTTGTGATGTCCTGTGTATTGTTTTTTTTGCAATTAGTCACTTGCCATAAATAAAAGACCTCGGGCTGCTAATAAGAGTTCTTTCCTGATGTCGCAATTGGAGTTTCGCTTTGTTTATATTTACAAACTGGCGTCTGAGTCCGTTGCAAATATATTAAAAACATTACTTGATATTTTAATCTCCAAAGATCAAACTGGTTTCATTGAAAGGCGATTCATTGGTGAAAACACTAGATAAAATTAACGACATCTTTAAATACGATGAAGATAATAATTTACCTGGATTACGTATGACAGTCGATTTTTTAAAGTCATTCGATACCTTATCTTTCCAGTTTATAGAAAACAACTGTTAGATTTTTCATTTTTAGACCATGTTATAACAATGGATATCCCCGTTTTTGCACAATACTATGGCCTCCATTCATATAAATGGATTCTTGTCAAATACTTCCTGTAAAGAGTGGGGGTGTCGTAAAGGGGACCCGATAAGCGGTTACATGTTTAGCTCACCTGAGCACGAAGTGCTCGGTGAGCTATTGGTATAAAGGGACTGTCCTGCGTCGTCCGGCGTCAGTAATGCGTCAACAATTGGGCACACGGACGCGATAGAGACTTCAATTTTCATTCAGTTCTGACCAAACTTGTACAGGTTGTGTATGGCCATGAATCTCGGCGAAGTTCGATAGTGGGCCAGATCGGACTAGGAACACTAAAATAATTCCCCCTTTTTCATGAGAAAAAAATGTAAAATGGACTTGTGCAACATACATACTTCTGATTTCATCTGATCTTGACCAAACTTGCTTAGCGTGTGTATGGGCATAATATTTCAAAATGATCCAAACACTGAAGTGATTGCCCCTTGTTTGTGTAAACAAATGCAACAACTTTACAATGTGGATGATAGAAACTTCTGTTTTTGTCTAATCTTGACTACACTTGCAGTGTTTGTGTATACTAATAAGGTCTCAGTTTGAAGACGAATATGGGACTAAAAGACCAGAGTTATTGCCCCTTGTTTGTAAAAAAGGCCGTAATTCGTCAACAATTGGCTTTTGTCTCCATAGATGATTAACTTCGATGTTGACTAAACTTGCACAGTTTGTGTGTGACTATAAGATCTCATCTGGGTGCAATGATCGGCCAAATAAAACCAGGAGCAATAGAGTTATTTCCCCTATTTTATAACAAAACTTGCAAAAAACGGACTTTGTGCAACATAGAAACTTCATTTTTTATCTAATCTTATTCGGACTTGCATATATTGTGTATGACTTATTGAACCAATTAACTGCTCAGATTAGGGTACATACAACAGAGATTGTTTGTGAAATAAACAACAAAAAAGGATTTTGTTCACTAGAGATGGCAACAAATAGTATTTCAGTAACCGGTTAATTGGTAGTTGTTTTTAGTTTTGGTATTTGAGCTATTAACCGGTAAGTTAAATATCATTTATAGGACCTAGACACGCAATTAAAATGTTAATACTTCCAGTACGATGTTGTTGTCGTTTTTATCAACTAGTCCTGATCGATGATATACGTAACGCTGATAGGAGTCTTTACTGCTGTCATTGCTGACTGTTTTAATAATTGTTCTATAAAAAAAAAAAAAACATTGTATATGGAATTCAGCTGGATGTTTGATCCTCATCTGATTGCAGGGATTGGATGAACCTCTTTGTAATGTATGTGTGATTGGACATAGTAAACATATCGCCGATTGCTTGTTGTTGCTCTTGGTCCCAAAAGTTTCAAACGTTAATCTATTTGTATAGCACCTGTATATTGCCAGGTGAATAACATAAGTAGGTAGGACAGGCATCTGCATGGCACCTGTCGATTGCCAGGTCAACAACAGTAAGATATCTGTCTGCCGTGGGTCATTTGTAGGCGATGATGTCAGAACTGGTCTCTCTCTCATTGCCAGTACTCAGGTGAGCGCTTAGGGCCATCATGACGCTCTTGTTATTTTATGTGCGGAAAGTATTGTTATTAAAAGTAAAGAAAGCAAACACATTTGGGTAGGCTCTATGAAGTACAGTTCTAGGTCGAAAAAAACTAAATGCAAACTCACATGGGGAGTAACCACTTATAACGTTATTGGGATAGTGTATGACATACATTTAGAAAACATGATGATTTATTATAATCATGTATCTTTTATAATAATGTCTATGTTATATATATATATTACCTTTCTCTTATGATAATCATGTTTCTCTTTTTTTTATAATCATGCTATTTATTTTATGTCGGTCAATAGCTCCACAGAGCTAATGTTGATTATTATGAAACCCCGACTATAAATAAAGTTGTGTATCTTGTGTGTTAGGTGTTTTTGTTTTGTGCCGTGTTGTTTTGGCAATTGGTCACTTGCCATAAATAAAGGACCTCGTGCTGATAAAAAGAGTTATCTTCTGCTGTCGCAGCTGGAGTTTGACTTTGTTATAATTGTATCTTGTATCTTGTATGATAATGACAACGTCTGGTAACCAAAATAAACAGTATCAAGCATTAATTAACTCTTTGGAAAAGTAGATATATTATATCGCTTGAACAAAAAAATATTTTGAAAAGCATATGAAATAAACATGGCTTAAGAGAATAGAGATTTGGAACAGGAGATGAAAATTATTATTAGCTCGTCTCGTTTAATCGTTTATTTATATTAAAAAACTTTCCAATACTGGTAAAGTGTTTCCTGAGAAAATTTTCTTAAATTTGAAAATTAAATGTTGGCTGATGTTTTCAAAAAACTATATAGTGTATATTGAAAATTTGCTTATAGTCAATAGCGATGATCTTCTAGATATGCCTCTGTTTTACATTTTACAAGTTTAAAATTGACTTCGATACTTCTATAGCTATCAAACGTCTATTTGGAAGAGGTAATCGTTTTGTTAGAGATATATTGATATTTAAAGACTCTTTAGACAATCAAGTTGGAACAGATGTGAATTTCTTACTGTACCAATGTTTAATCAGTAAAAAGTAATAAGTAAATACTTTGAGAATTTTGAAGACATGTTCACCTTTTATAATAAAATTCAATGACCTGTATTTACGACTAATGTAAAGAAAAAAGTAACAAGTCCTAAAGTGGAAAAACATGTTTATTCAATATTTATTCAAAGCTGTGACATCCCAATTATTCAAACAAGATGGAATTTAGAGTTCTTTGATATTGACTGGACAAATGTATAGGCTATTATGTTGAATATTAGTAACACTGCAATTATCCAATGGCCCCGATGTAGAATAGTCCACAGAATCTTGGGGACAACATCGCAAATGTTAAGTATGAAAATTGTTACTGATATTCTTTGTACATTTTATAAACGTCAAATAGAAAATATTAGACACTTGTTCTGGAACTGTGCACACTGTCAAGAAATAATTAAATTCGCTGTTTATATTGTAAATAGAAATAGACAAAGCTAACCTATCTAGCTCACATGTCCGGCTATAATACTTGGTATTTCCAATTCAACAAGAGCTGTCTCAGGACGGCGACATCGAATTGACCAGTGACCTTAAATTATGACCCTGATGGCATGTGTGAAGTTTCAGCTAAATATCTGTAGTAGTTACAGATATATTAACTTCCACGCAAACCTTAACCTGAATGTTCTAAGTACAACCTGGAGAATAATGCCGCTAAATTGCAGATCAGAGATATGGGCCTATGCCACAGACCTTATATAATGACCCTGAAGGCATGTGTAACGTTTCAATTGGATATATGTAGTAGTTACAGATATATACTTGTTCTGCTAAATTGCAGATCAGAGATATGGGCCTACGCCAGAGACCTTATATAATGACCCTGAAGGCATGTGTAACGTTTCAATTGGATATATGTAGTAGTTACAGATATATACTTGTTCTGCTAAATTGCAGATCAGAGATATGGGCCTATGCCAGAGACCTTATATAATGACCCTGAAGGCATGTGTAACGTTTCAATTGCATATATGTAGTAGTTACAGATATATACTTGTTCTGCTAAATTGCAGATCAGAGATATGGGCCTATGCCAGAGACCTTATATAATGACCCTGAAGGCATGTGTAACGTTTCAATTGCATATATGTAGTAGATATAGAGATATGGAGTTGATGCACGCAAATTTTAACCTGATTTTCAACGAGTACAAAAAGCGGCATAAATCTCGCAGATCAGAGTTATGGGCCTTGGTCAATTCCCTCACATAATGACCCCGGCGAGATGTGTGATGTTTCAATTGAATATCTGTAGTATTTACAGAGATATGGACGTGTTGCACGCAAACCTTAATCAGAGCATTACACCCGAGTCGACGCCGATGAACGGGTGCGTAGTTTAGCTCGAACTATGTGGTGAATAGTCGAACTAAAAATGAACAATTTAAATATTTTATGCATAGAAATTAAACGATAACTGTGTCATTGATAGAGCAAAAACAGAACTCCTTCTAAATTTGAACTTGTTAATAGCATTAAGCACTCATTAGAAATATATAAAAATAGAACACAAACAGATGATGAAGATTACAGATATTGTTCGTAACGAAATTGAATAGACCAACATTAATACACCTAGTAACAATATTGGTTGTATATAATAACAGTTTTTTTGTCAATTTACTATGATAAAATAAAATCTTGCACGACAAAAATATGGGAGGATTAAGATATTTGTTTTCCAACCACTTGACGAAATGTTAAAATGCATATAAATGTTCATTGGCTAATCAAATTCGTTCAAATATTTGTTATGTTTAATATGGACGCACATGGGGGGTATTTGAGCCTCAATCCTTGACTGAAACTATGAGATGTTTAACCGAGAAAATATGCAACACTGCTTACATGTGAGCGGCTCCAGAACCACTAGATTAATTAAGCAAACTTACTACTCTTAGATTACGGTTACAAAACGGACATTATTGGTAACACAAATGACTTTTTTAAATTATAATGTTTCAAGTATTTTGTGTTTTATAGATGACCGTTTAAGGTTGCAAATATATTTTGGAATTCACAATTTGTTATAACTTTTGTGCACAATAAAAACTGAATGAATCTGTTTGACTAGATTTTTAATTTAAACAACTACGTATAAAGTGATACCATTTATTTCACATTTATTTCTTGGTTCAGAAAAATGCTCATTTTATGTTTGAATCGGGGTTAGCCCCAGTGGATCCACACTGGGTTTAACATACAGTTTTAACCGGCTGATTTCATACTGGCCAATATTCAAGTTTCAAACTTGAAACTTGAATATTGTTGACAGTCGTCGAGTGAACTTGTATACAAGGACATTTCCATAAATATTTGTAAATAATTTCATAATTATAACTTTGTTTTGCAAGAAACAAGGTAGTGAATATATTTCTTAAAATACTAGTATAAATGTCATACTCCACTCTACCATAAACATGTCAACGCTTTATGCGTATTTAGTCTGTATGACAACGGCTCTTTGCATGAGTAGATTATCTAACCATTAGAGTTAATAATAATCAATACTCCCAAACTTATCAATAGTGATCACTTGATTTTTTTATAAACATCCTTCAAAATGGTGTTATTAAATTGTAGATTTAACTTCATTTTCATAAACACAAGCCAGTTGATGTTATCTTAGTCTGTATAAAAAAGGACATGAAACAGGAGTTGAAATTCTGATAAGTGCAGTTAATAATAGTCAATTCTCCTAAAGTGGTTCCAACTTGTTATCATTTGCACTTTTTCAATTAATATTCTAAAAACTTTTAAATTAAACTTATTCTTGCTAAAACAAAACTGTGCATTGTAACATAATCTGTATGAAAAGGACATGAAACATGTGTTAAAAACTTTATGATTACATTAAATAAAAATCTATAGTTATTAATAACACATTCTAACACGCTAGTGGGAAAGATTTCTATAGACAAAGAACAAATTTATCGTTGTTAAACTACCCAATAAACAACGCAAAAAGTAGTCCCGATTCTGAGCGGAGCACAGTAAATTGTAGTTTTCATTACAATTGCAAAAACATTTGTGAAATCATGTTACAATCGAAATAATGTTCGCTCCAATATTGGCTGATACTTACAAACAAATGAAGTTTAAGAGGTAAAAACTGGATTAAATATTATAGAATGTCCGTTACACAACCACTCATTTGTCATTGGTGTTACATATTGAGGTACACCCCGACATAACCAAGAATAATACTCAATAAGTTTTCTGTAAACAAGTAGATTTTTGTTGAGTATGTCTGTAGTGTTACCAAACCCAGTCATTGGTGTTACTCTGCTTCTTAATTCGTGAATAACGATAATATAAATACTACCTACAAATTACTGTATTGTAAAAATCATCACATGGCAATTCTTGTACATCGAGACAAATATAAAACAAGAGACCACGTCTTAAATATTGTAATATTGGTTTTATGTTTTACAACTGTCCCTCTAGTTACCAAACCTATCCCTTGTGTACCATTTAAGCAGTAACTACAGGGACAGTAACACCAAGGAAATATTTCATCAAAAGTTGACTGCAAAAGAATCATATCAAATCCTCAACAGCATTTTGTCATCAAAAACAAATCAGCTTGTTATAACAACGTAGAAATACCATTGAAAATATGCGGCGCAATATTTCCTGAGTTCAAAAGTTACGGAACACCAGAGATAACACAAGTAATTATATCTCATTTATACACACCTTTTTAGCTATATATTCTTAACTCCGTAAGAGATGCTGTCGGTTATCATTTATCAGAAAGTGACTTGGTAGGGATGTGTTATTACACAATTTTATATTAATAAATTATGTTACACATTGCGATTAGCAAATAGTAACAGCAGGGACACGGCCATAATATACACACTTTCAACCTTTTTTTTTATTTTTAATATTGTTTGCTATTAAAGAACAGTAAACATTTTTAGAAATAACAATGATTGCAAGAAACAAACGGCCAAATCACAGAAAAAAAATTTTTTTAGGAGCATTGGATACATTGATTTATACCATTACTTGTGTGCATATAATATTAAATGCTTATTTTTGTTACCAAATAAATCAACATTATGTGGTGGAAACACAAAATATTGCTAAAAATAGCGTATAAGTTTTCAGCCTTGAAATCACTAAAATATAGAGTTTTTTCAATGACCCATTAATGTTAGTGATGTTCATCGGCTTACGAGTTATTATCGCAAATATGTAGATGAGAGCATTTGGGAAACACCACCAAAATTCTTGTCTGCAGCTTCCTGAAAGGCAAAAAATTTTAACCAAAAATAATCATTAAATGTATACGGGTTTATATTTATTTTTTTAACTAACATTTTACTAAAATAACAGTTATAGTAATCGAATAATGTATGTGTTTATGTATACGGTAGGTTGGTTTATTTTACTTCTAAACTGTTTAAAATGATAGCATTTCGAGGTAGCAACAATTAAATTATAGGATATACATGAACATAATAGTCCTTAATAAACCGTGAACTACTTACATCTAAACGATCTTGTCATTTTAAAATGGTTTTGGATATGCGTCATTTTAAAATGGTTCTGGATATGCGTCATTTTAAAATGGTTCTGGATATGCGTCGTTTGTAACTCCAAATATACAAATGATCAAAGGACAATTAGTGCCATAGTATGAGTTAAAAGCAAGAAGTCCACTAACAAAGATTATTTACAATTAATAAAACGTTGTGTTATTTATGTGGAAAAATCTAATCGGACACGAGCATCATATGTTTTATTTTATATTGTTAAAATTGATTCTTTTTCAAATCTTCAATCTTAAATACCAATTAAAGTTATATCATCTGAATTCCATTTGACTAAGTTACTTAACAGGAAGATGCATCGATTTAAGCAAACGGCTAGTACATGTATTCCGCATATTATCATGCGTTGTTATTAATACTAATTATATACATTAAGTATGGTTGGACTATTTCAATTAAATCACTTTGAAATAAATGGTTAAACGAATATATTAACGTACACCACAACTATATTTGTTTAGGGAATATATACATACGTATTTAGATGAAGGGCAACTGAGGTAAACCATCACACCACATAGACATTATAACGATGGTCAACAAAACGTGTGATGGGATATTACTATCAACACAAACAGTACCAGACATCCATTTCAAACGAATCCTACAACACATTCAGTATGTACATTTGTATTTAAGTTATACGTGTAATACTAGATCAGAATGGATTGAATATGTTCTTACTTCTAAGGGAAAGCGCGTATACACTTACCATAAATTTGGCGTGAGATGGTCATACATGTTTATCTTGTATACCTGTAACATAACACATGTTTACTTAGAATGAAACTAATATAAATGAACCAATCCAGAATTGCAAATCGTTCTACCGACTATACAATACATGCATGATATCTCAATATTTGTATGGACGAATACCGTGCTAGTTGCTTCATAATCGCAAAACAGGAAATACACAAATTGCAAATGCTATGCAGTATCAAACAATTTTCAACACGTACTTGTTTGTAAATATTGATTTTGAAATGTAAGAACAAAATCAACATCAATAGATATTACTGATAACCTTTAGTAATGTCAACTATTTCTTTTTGACAAGGGAATGCACTCTGCCTTACTTTAGAACAATTTTGTTAGAGTTGCAGCCCACCGTTTCGAAGTATCGGATATCGCATAAGGTAACCTGAAACGGTTTCTTTTATAGAGCGTTGATAATGTAACACTCTGAAGGGCGACAAGGTTTTGTTTGTGTATAATCGTGTAATCCTTCATGTTATCAAGCGCAACGTAAAGCATACAGTATGCACAACGCATAACTTTAGACAGTGTTTGGTTAAACATATATGGAATTATTAATATAGATATAGGCCACAATATTCTAGTCTGAAAAAAGCACGAATGCAAAAGTACACCGATCAATAGAAAAACTTATTATAAATAAATAAATTCACATGGAAATCCCAAGAACAATGCGGAAATACCTATAATATAATATTCCATTGCTCCCAATCAAACGTGCTTGTGTGTGACATCTCGCTAAATGAACACTTTAAATATTGTTTAAAAATGTGAATCGTAATAACATTACTTCTACGATTCCATCACTAAGAAGGGTAGTGTTAATAGTAGAACAAATGCCTTTACATGTATTGTGGTATGATAACGGGATCATAGAGATACAGTTATTAAAAATAACTATAATACTGATAATTTTTATAGTATTCAACACAAGCTATAACCTTTTTTGTTGAAAAAAGTACCGTATTATACATAATGGACCATTAACCTAACAGTGTCTTTAAGAAAAAGATATAATAAATCTAATACCAACACACTATTTGTTTGAAAGGTAAGCTTGTTAGTATAATACATATCATCGACAATACCGTTGCTATAGTACAGTGCGAGCGATCACACTGTTTGGGCTCACAGTACTGGGGAATATAGGAAACAGTGTTGGTGTTGTTGTTTTTTCAAAATGTTGAAGGTCTTCACATTTTGAAGCATTTATTTTTAGAAACGTTTCAGTTTTTAAATTAAAAGTTTATAAACCTCTCACAGAAATGTTGCATTATTTTATAATTATAAATATTTGGAGTTTAAAATGGAAACATAAACAAATAAATAAAAACAAAGAAACAGACATACAAACAAACACACCTTGTCTTGTTCAACATGCACAAGTAGACAAACTATCTATAGCAACATTCCTGGCTACCAAGATCGCACACACTAGTCTTAATATTTTATCCATTGTATTTTCTGTTCCACAGTCCGCGTGTAAATCCAACTCCAGAGTGACAAATCACATAATGTATTGACAATTTTTACGTTTAGGAACATCTTTTTCCTATAGAAACAAACAAACTTAGAACGTTATATATGTCCGTCATTGCTCACTGTTCCAATTAGGTTAAGAACCCCTACCCCCACCTAAACCGCTGAATGTACTACAGCGTAAAATTTGATTTTACATAAGGATAATTAACGAAAAACTGTACGACAGGCCTACTTCGTCTAACATTATGAGCCTTATACATCGCACAAGCAATCATAAGTGAATTGTCCTCCAACAAAATGTAAAATAATAACCCACAACACGAAAAGGGGGCATAAGGTGTGCTTGTCTGTTATAACATTGATTGAAAGCTAACATTGTCTAATAATAAACACTCATAGAAAATGTCATGATGTTTAGTAAAAAATATTAACAAAATTTATCCATACACTTCTGTTACGTGCTTAAGCTGAAATGCACATTTAAACCATTATTTATACCGTGAGTATAGAGAAGACAAAGAGTTATCTGAAACAGAAACAAAGGATTCAAATTACACATTCGCACATTTCGAATCTGTGTCAGTGCTTGCTGACATGTTTTATTTAGTTCATTGTAATGACGATTATTTATGTGTATACATATAAACACGATTATTTTCTAAATATCAGTTTTATCATACACATTTTTTTTTTCAAAAATGGTACCTGTTGTATCAGTCGAAATTATGTATTTCTTTAAAAGATAATTCATTCTATATCCGAAGAAACTTTCTGAATTATATATATTGGTGTTGTACGAGGGTTGTCAGCCAAATTCGTATACCGGTTTTGTGATATGAAATATTGTAATATTAAAACAATTTCTCTTAGCAATATTGTGCATTTTCATGACATTTTACCGCTACATTTCCTTCATTTGCATAGTCTTGGCAACACATACATCATATTACATATATGATCAATGATTATGTAACCGTATTTCAGAACGATACAATATTACACTAGTACGAAATAAAACCTGTAATAATACAATTATTACAAATGTGTTTGTTTGTTTGGATTTTTAGACAGTATTTCAGTCATATCACGGCGGTCAGTTAACCTACTCAACCTTTTCCTGGGCAAGCTTAGCCGATCTAAGCGGCTTACCAGTACCAAGTACACATACTTATGTCAGTAACTGACAACTGCCCTATTTGGATCAGAGGTAGGGGAGAATGGCCGTATAAATAATTTCATGACCAATCCCCACACAAGTTATGTGGCCGGGCTGGGGATTGAACTCACGATCCCCGGATTAACAGTCCAGCGCTCTATCAACTGAGCTAGCCGGGCCCGGCAAATTTGTAATAATACAACAATACGATAATATTAAAATTACTCACCAGGAACCCAGTATATTCTTCTATAAATATGTGAAATTAATAATGCATAAAGCATAAACTATATATTCAAATAGTCCTATATAACTTTGATAAAGTTATATTATGACTTTATCCCCAAAAAGCCAAGAGTGTTATGATTCAAAATAACAAATGAATTAGGTCACTGGACAATCAATCAATTTGTGTTCAAAATATAAAACAACATGGAATGCATATGAAAACATTTTACTAATAATTCACTCACACATACCTACTTTCACGCTGACTATCTCTCATACACTAATTGGACAATTGCTAGAAACCAATGTTAAAGGATTACAATCAGTATAGCACAATTGAATACCCTGCTACATACTCCCTCTGTAGGAAAAAATGGCTCCTGACATTTTATAAATGCCTAGTATAAACAATAATACTTAATATTACTGAATAAAGCCACGCACGTATTGAACTGCAGCAAGTAAATATTCGCAGTACACTTTCCACTAGAGTAGGGTTAAGCTCTCCAGACAGTGTGGGAGAAGTTACTCAGCTGTGACCTTACTATGAATGAATCAGCTGATCTGCTGACCTAGATACTAACCAGCTGTAGTTTACAATAGTAGAATAAAACACATTGACTGGAAAATGTAAACATACATGAGATGAAAATTAAAATTTAACATTGCTCAGGCTTGCATTTAATTAAACAATTTAAATATATTTAATATTAACATGGAAAGCAACATTTATTTTAAAGCACACTAAAATAATATAAAATATATCTGATGATAGATTCACTAAACATGAACATGTTATATGTTTTATTTTCACCTGTACACAAATCTATTATGATCAATTTTCACATAATAAATGTGAACTTCCTTTTTAACATTCATTATTAAAGTCACTAGCATAGAAGGCATAACCCACTGTCCATATCTATCTGGAGGTTGTCAGTTTCTTTGGGGCCGGCCAACAAGTTCAGATTGTAATGTTGGTTGTATTGTAGGCTGTGATGTAGGCTGTGGTGTAGGCTGTGGTTTAGGCTGTAATGTAGCCTGAGATGTAGGCTGTGGTGTAGCTGAGAATCAACATGAGAACTAGACTGTTCACTAGCAAATGACTGAACATGTGAGTAAGCACTTGAGATTGTGGAGCTCTAATCCAAGATATTGTAGTTTAAATCTTATTATCATTCAATCCAGAATTTAATAATAATAATAATAATAATAAATAATAATAAATAATTAATAATAATTAACTAATAATTAATAATTAATACTTTAATGAATTAATAAATAATTAATTTGTTAATTTGGATAAACAACCAGACTGTACATATCCAACTCAGCGTTGTTGAATTACAAAGGGTTCTGACTCAGTGGAATCCACATGTTTGGATTTTGACTTGGATCTGGTTATCCTTTAAGGACTTTGGGCTTTTTATTTGGGTTGTGATATGGGATTAACACTAAACAGTGAGGATATTGGCAACAATAAATTCCTGTGCAAGGTTTTTACTGGTCCATTCCATCTTCACGCTTTACCCTGTATACAGGAATTTCTGGATATCCAAAATCGTATACGGGTGTTGTTCCCAGCGGTCAGCAAAATTATGTTTGCCATCAAAATGAGTTTGACGGACCAAAACCCTGTCACCGATATCCAAACTGGAAGCACTGGCCTTGGGGTCATATAGTGCTTTATATTATGTGCACCTGCTTCCCTGAGGCCTCAGCAGCTAGCTTGTGGGTTTGCTGCAAGCGAGATCGCAGTTTCTGCACATAACCAGCAGGATCTGGGTGTCCTTCGTTCCCGGGTTCTGTACCCAAAAATGTATCAATGGCTAGCCTAGGGTTCCACCCAAACATTAAGTAATGTGGGAAATATCCTGTAGCCTCACTTTTCGTAGCCTTGTATTCTTGAACTAAAGGACTTACAATTATGTTTTTGTTCGGAATTTAGAGTCTCAAGCATTTTCCATAGGGTTTGATTAAACCTTTCTGCATGATTACCCACTGGGTGATATGGAGTTGTGCGGGAGTTTTCAACTCCTGCAATTTTACATTGATCTTGTATGACCTTACTCTCGAAATTTCTTCCCTGGTCGCTGTGTAGGCGTTCAGGGAAAGAATAATACCTAATGAAATGCTCATACAGAGCTTTTGCTGTTGTTTGAGATGTCTGGTTCTTGCATGGAACAGCATGCGCATACTTAGCAAAATGATCTGTGATCACTACGACGTGTTTATAGCCTCTCTTTGACTGTTCCAGTGAAAAAAAATCCATGCACACATGTTCAATGGGTTTTGTAGTGGTGATGTTAACCAGACCAGCTGACTGTGATGGGTGTTTCCTTAGGAAACACCTATCACAGATCTGTATTTTGGTATATATGTCTTTTTCAAGACCAGGCCAGTAATACCTTTGTCTGGCTAACCAAAAATAGTTCTCGTTACCATGGTGTCCGCAATCATCGTGGACCCCTTGTTTTTTATAGCTGCTTGGTAAACCCAGTTGTCTGACTGATTGGCCATCTAAAGTAGTGTTTCTGTAGAGCACATTGTCCTCAATTGCGAGGCGTTTCCAATCTCTCAAGAATTGCTGTACCTCAAGCGGTTCCTTACGGACTGCCTCCTTCCTAGGCCGGGAACCACTCTTTAGTAGGTCAATCACTCGAACCAATGTTTTGTCTTGGGCTTGGGCCTGCCACCAGTTATTCCTTTGGTCAGTGGGTAATTGAGACCTGGTCTCTTCTGCAGGAAGATGACAGGTATTAATGGCCACACAGTCTGCAAGTGGCAGTCACTTGGGATGCCATGCATATGGCTTGGACCATAATTATCTGTATTTACCTGATTCTGAGACAGTTAGCTCAAGGCATCATCACAATGTTGAGCTTGCCTGGCTTGTATTTTATTTCAAATTCATATTTACTCCATGCTGCTAGCCAACGGTGAGCCATAGCATCGAGTTTGGCTGTACTTGTGACATAGGTCAACTGGTTAATGTCTGTGCGGACCATAAACTTGTTACCGAAAAGGTAATCATGGAACCTTTCGGTAACCGCTCATTTGAGTGCCAGAAACTCCAGATTATGTGCTGGGTACCCACTTTTTTTGGATTGCAATTTGAGTACTAGAAACTCCAGTTTATGTGCTGGTTACCTCCTTTCGGATGGCCTCAACCCACGGCTGGCATAGGCAATGACATTGCTCACCCCATCCTGCATCTGGTACAATACAGCACCTAAGCCTGAGTATCAGTGTGCAAGACAAAGGGTTGGTCGTATTGGACATATGCCGGCACTGGGGAGGACGTGAGTTTTGTTTTATGGTTTGGTTCTTGGGGTTTGCCCCAAGACCAAGTGATTGGTGTAGTTTTGGACATTTTATTATTGCCCTTTTTCATTTTGCCACTGGTGGTGTGGCCTTTAAGCAGTTTATTTAGTGGTTCTTCTATCTGACCAAGGTGCTCAAAAAATCTCCTGTAGAAGCCTGCAAATCCAAGGAATTGCCTAAGCTCCTTGATGTTAGTAGGTGAAGGCCAATTTGTAACTGCACTTGTCTTTTTGGGGTCATCTCTGCTGATCACATGACCCAAGTACACTACAGATGGCATGAGAAGTTCACATTTGGATGGTTTGAATGTAAGGTCAGACGTGAAAAAAACAGATTGGAGCCGATCAATGTGCTCATCAAATGACTTTGAGAACACCAGAATCTTTTCAAGAAAAATTAGACATTCTTTCAGATGTAAATCGAGCATGCAGAAAAAAGCAGTTTTGGGGTTATCTTCTTCCTCGATCTAGACATTCCAGAAACCTGACCGAAGGTAAAGGTTAGATAAGTAAGTGGCTCCAGACAGACTGTCCACTATATCATCAAACCTGGGGAGGTTATATGCATCCTTACGTGTTCTGGCATTCTGCTGTCTCCAATCTATGCATAAACGAACGGAACCATCACGCGTTCTGATTAAAACAACATTTGAGCTAAAAGGAGGTATCAGGGGTAAGATTGGCCGTATTAATTTTAATACTCAGATTATTAATTTTATAACATCACCTGGAAGGCTTTTCTGCTCCTGATTGTGCTGAAATGAAGAGGACAGAGTATCAACAACTTCAACTTCATAAATCTGACAGACCTATGACTTGGGATTAAACACAACGGGTTTCCCAATTGTATTACATACTTTAACAGAGATGTTACAACAGTTTCCACGTTGTTGTAATTTAAATGTGGGACAAACATAATAATTTGCAGAAGGAATGCGTTTTTCTGTTACAACCTGTGAAATAGCATGGTAAGCACCTCTGGCTATGCAATTTAAAGATGCAGTTTCATAAGGACCTAGTTTAAATGGTCTTCTGCTACACAGTTTAGCTGAAAATGAAGAGACATATAATGATGCAATGGCTATGTACCATTCCTCAGGTATGACTCTACCACCGTCCTGGGAAATGGTGTCTTGAACCAGTCGAATGACATTTGCAATATATATTAAAGGAGTTGTCCGTAATCACTGGTATGGGCACATTAAAAGTAATGTTTGAAATTGAAGGGCAGTCCATGTGCATTCAATAAGAGCCAGTGTATTTCAAAGCAGAAAGTTGTAATCCTAAAATGTCTAATTTTAAGAGTTCAGGTTTATCATTCAAGGACAGAAAACAAGCCTCCGATATGGTAGTCACCTGTGAGTCTAAATCAATCAACGCATTTATGGGCTGTTCATTGATCAACAGTTTACACTGGTTAGAACCTCTAAAGGTGACGATAACTCGAGTACTAAAATACTAAATATTTCAGTACAATTACAACTCAAAATTTACACATTTCACGTAATTGTATCAATACTAAACAATTTAGATTGTGACAAATGAAACTATTCGATATATTAAGGAAAATCAAAATATATTATATAGAGCAAAACATAATCGGCTATTGAAAATTAAAGTTCATAGACAAAAAGTTACTATAAAATTTATCTGTTGAAAAATATCAATAGAAATGGTACTCTTAATTAAACATTGACATAATTAGCCTTTCTAAAATCAGTTTCAATTCCAAACACTTGAGATAAAAATCACAATTCTATCTATAAAAAAAAAAACTATCACAATTCCGTCCATTTACTAGTCCAGTTTGCACGACTCAAAATTTCACAGCGTCACTCCTGTGGAACATACACGCGTATTTTAAGTACATTGACTGCGCTTTGAAAAAGTGTCAAATTTTGGAAAAGAATCGACCAACAAGTTGATCAATATAGTTCAGTTACGACACGTACCACACTATCGGGAACACCAGCCGGTAACTGTGATGTTCTCCAGCTCAAACTTACGATCTTTGTGATGCTTTCTGCCGGACCGGTTAAAGCCCTGGTGAGCTCTTGCAAGTCTGTTGTTGCCACTGAAATGATAGGGCCACCAAAAGACAGTTATCAAACTGCTGATGAGGGTTACAGTGACTCGATCCACCACCAGCAAACTGCCCAGCTGCCAGGTCTGCCACCGGGTTGTTAAACCTTCAAATCGCGGTTGAGGCGTTGTTAGGCTCTCGGACCATCAAACACGTTGGGCGCCATTTGTAGCGGGGGTCTGGTTATCGACGAATCAACCAAATGAGGTTCTTGTATATATTTATTATATATTATTATAGATGGCCTGAAACAGCACAAACATCATTATATATATATGGTCAATGATTACGTAAACATTTTTCAGAACAATACATTAATGCAATTACAAATACAATAGTGCACAATAAGACCTGTAATAATAAAAGTATTACAAATTTATAATAATACAACAATACAATATTATTAAAATGACTCACCAGGAACCAAGTATATTATTTTATAACGATGTAAAATTATTAATACATACAGCAAAAATATATAGTCACTTAAGTATATATAACTCTGATAAAGAATATATTATGACTTTATCCTCCAAAAGTCAAGAGTGCTATGATTCAAAACTACCAACGAGCTAAGAAATTCAATTAATTTCTACAGAAACTATATTTTAAAAAAAGAGCATAGAAACAATATCAAATAGTTCAATAATGATTCATTCACAAATACCTACTTCCACACTGACTATCTCTCAAACACTAATTGGACAATTGCTAAAAACCAATATTGAAGGATTACTATGGAACGCTATGCTTGTCTTATAAACCAATAATACATAGTGCATAGTGTTACTAAAAATAGTAACATTTTGACGTCGATTACGGGCCGTTACGCGGCTCCGCTGAGCCGATATAATTATAATTGGCCGGGGCCGATTTTTCGATAATCGAAGAGAATCCGATCGCGCGACGTCAACAACCACGAATGGCGTATTTAGTGCTTTGCATTGCCAGTTTTTACGCGTTTGCCAAGTTTATACCGGCGCTGTTTTGTTGCGTGTCGTTTGTGTTGTGTTGAATTTGGATTAGTCACGTGCTATAAATAAAGGACAATTTCCTCCTAAGCTGAAATATCACATGGTTGGTATTGTCATTGTTTACTATTTTACAAAACAAAGATTTGTCTGCACATGTCCGATTTGGAGGCTTATTCAATGTGGTTTACATGTTGAGCTGACAGTTTTATAATACATATTGTTACTAAAAATAGTAACAATTTGGCGTCGATTACGGGCCGTTACGCGGCTCTACTCAGCCGATATAATATAATTGGCCAGGGCCGATTTTTCGAAAATCGAAGAGAATCTGATCGCGCGACGTAATGACGTAATCAGTCGAAATCATGGTGGAGTCAGAAAAAAACGCTAGAATCGCTAGCAAATCGTCTTATGGATCTCGACGCGATAATACAGGCTAATGAGACTATCGAGCGAGAAAAAATTACAAACAAAGATACATTCGACTTTGTTGAAAGCAAAAAGAATGAAAATACAAAGAAAAAAACCGCAAGTGATGTGAAACGTTTCCGTGAATGGCTATCGATGGAAGATGAAAGAACTGATTTCGAAGAAATCGAGCCGGCAGCATTGGATATGTGTATTGCAAGATATTTTCAAAGTGTCAAGAACTGCAAAACGAACAAAGACCTTGAACCAGGTACGATTAAAGGGATTCAAGGGAGTATCAAGAGATATCTGTATGAGAAAAACTACGCTGCTGATATTATGAGTGATCTGCGGTTTAAGCACTCCAGAGATGTCCTGAGGGCTAAGGCCGTCGAATTGAAAGAAAAAGGACTGGGGAACAAAGCCAAGCGAGCAGATCCTTTTACAGCAGAAGAGATTGACATCCTGTACAGAAAAAAACTACTTGGTAAAGGTAAGCAAACTTAAAATGCAATCAGCATGATCAACTGATTTATGTCAAGTTTTTTATTACCGTTGCGTAACAACAAGGGAGGTCACTCTGGTTTATGGTCATTTCGCATCCTTTACATTTCGTAATCGAGTCAAGTTAGTCGTTTTATAATCGCTCTGCATTGAATAATACGAAGAAAAACATTTAAAGATATAATATAGATACTTGTTTATGACTTAAAAACTCATTTGGACTTCCTGAGATAATAATTAAATTCAATTTTATTATTTTATCGCACATGAAACAGATGTAAATAGAAATGTACAATTATTGGATTGTTTTTGGTTGTCTTTTTAATGCAGAGATGTAAATCCTGTTTCGGGACCTATTCCTTTATCGTACTTCTGACAAATATTTTTACTTTTTCCAGAATCCCCAAACGCAATTATCAACACACTCTGGTTAAACAACACCCTTTACTTCGGACTGAGAGGTAGACAGGAACATATGAACATGCTTTGGGGGGACTTAGAATTGAGACAGACAGCGGATGGAACCAGATACATAGAATACACAGAGAGAGCAACCAAGACAAGGAAAGGGATAACCGATGATGCAAGAATGTTTTCAAACCCAAGATCTTTGAGCAACAAGGTAGTAAATCTAGTTATTATAAGAATTGCAGTATTAAAGTTTAATTCTGATTTGTAAATGTCAATAATATTAAAAGAATAAAACATGTGAGGAAGATTGTATTGAATAAAAAATATACCCATGTGATATCTTTAAGCTTAAATTTCTGTTTCAAATTCTCAAAAAAGATTTGTTTGAAGTGATATTAAAATATTCAATTACTAAAAAACATGTCATTTCAGGAGACGAGCGATGTCCGGTGAAACTATATATGGAGTATAAAAGCAAAAGACCACTCACCAGTCTCCGTCTGGAAAGTAGATTCTATCTGCGGACCAGTGATAAAGTCAAAGGAGATGACCCATGCTGGTTCCAAAATCAACCCATAGGTAAGACCAGACTTGGCCAAATTGCAAAAACAATGAGCGAAAAAGCAGGATTCACAGCAAGACATGTGAACCATTCAGGCAGAAATACATTAGTAGCTTCTCTCTTGAATGCAGGATGTGCAACCACTGAAGTGGTTCAGGTTACTGGGCATAAAAACATGATGACTCTCAACAGTTATCATAGCCTGAGCCTTGAACCCCTAAAAAAAGATTGGCTAATATTATTCACCAGAATTGTTCTTCCACAACCACGGTTTCATCTTCGAATGTACCAGTACCTTCCAGTGACAAGAATGATGACATTAGTGATGATGATCTCTTGCAAGTGTCTCAAGAAATGGATCCAATGGTAGAACAAACGTTGAAACGCATTAAAAATTTTGAAAATGTACTTGACTTGCAGGTTTTTCACATTCTAGGTGGATGATTGTCCATGCAACACCTAAAAATTCCAGGCCATATGTTTTCCAACTGCACAT
Source organism: Congeria kusceri (assembly GCA_027627225.1). Lineage (NCBI taxonomy): Eukaryota > Metazoa > Mollusca > Bivalvia > Myida > Dreissenidae > Congeria > Congeria kusceri. Next base: position 73,944,487 of record CM051029.1, on the reverse strand, counting down.
TTAATTGTGCAGTGAACCTGGTTGTTAAGAAATGATAAACACTAAGATTTGTGTCAATTGATCAGCGAGATGTAGTATTTTCTATTCCATTTGGCCAAAATTATAATTGTTTTTGTTTATTAAGGCTAGCCTTACCCTTAACTTGAGCATTATAATTGCTTCATAGGTTAAATCTACTGTATCTTTGTTAGAGAGGTATTTTATGATCTCCTTATATTTGTTATTTAATTATTTGTATGATATTATACATGTTTTGTTAGATTCAAATGTAAAATAAAGTGAATGAGCTGTTATTAAATATTTGTCTACACTGTATTTTTTCATGTCAGAATTCAGATATTTTTTGTTCACACACACTAACGTATATCAAAATATTCAAACATAATAACACACAAGATATCACATGACGAATAAATATATTTTATAAAAAAATTGAACCTGAAGTTGAATTGACATTTTGATGTGCACAAAGAATGCGTTTCAGTCAGACTTCAGTATGGATATTAAGAATAAAAAAAAACTTACCTCATTGCTTTCTTAATTATGCAGTACACTGGGGTATAGCTACAATTATCTCAGTATTTTAATTGTAATTAAACTATATTTCACTGTGCAGTACATTACATTTAATGCCACTGGCATTAAAAAACCACCGGTACATGTACTTATATTTTTCTTTACTGTTCATCATGTTCATTGCAGTTACTTGAATAATTAAATGTTTATATAATAAATTAGATCAACACATATAAACCAAATAGATACATCAAATTTACACACACACACAAAAACAGATATAAAAACAATTAAATAATTTGGTTATCATATTTCAAGTAAGAAATCAAGGTCAAGCAAATGGTAAAAACTGTCCGAAATGTCAACCTACCCGATAACTATTCAACGTGACACATTCCACTTCCAGACACCAGTTGAACACTCCATTTTTTCAACAAGATAATCCTTAAATTGAATGTTGTGTCTGCTGATCTAACGAACGTTTGCTAGCAATCATCTTTAATTAAACAATGAAAGCTGACAAACCACTCGTTGTGCTTTTAACAAGCTTAAAATTAAAAAGCTATAGAATTATATACTTCCATCTAATTTCACCTCTGTTTTAGTAAACACAGAATTGCGTCCCTTAGATAAATGAGTGAGACAATACGGGCTTATCAAAACGGTCAGGAGAAAAACGGTTATGGCCAAAATTGAACCATCACTCAACGAAGAACACAATATGTATTATAAACGATAATATACGTCAGAGCTGGGCCGGTCGTCTATAATCGGCCCTAGCCGCATAACGGCCCGCGGGCCATAGGCCCTTGGGCCGTTATATCGGCAGCAGGCCGATTATAGACGACCGGCCCAGCTCTGCCGTATATTATTGTCTAAATATTGAACGATTACTATGGAATGCTATGACGTCTTATAAACCAATATTGAAGGATTACTATGGAACGCTATGAAGTCTTATAAACCAAGATTGAAGGATTACTATGGAACGCTATGACAGTCTTATAAACCAATATTGAAGGATTACTATGGAACGCTATGACAGTCTTATAAACCAATATTGAAGGATTACTATGGAACGCTATGACGTGTTATCTCGTCATGATTCGTGTCGTCTTGTCCAAGATTGTCTTATTATGTCAAAAATACGTGTTATTATGTTAAAATATTAATTCATCATGTGTTATGATCAGGTGAACTTGTAAATGTAATGTGTTACTATGTAAAAAAGACATATCATTATATTAAAATATAGTTTCATCATGTTCAATGGTGAAGTTGTCAAACTAATATGTTATTATGTCAATAAGACGTGTCATCATGTCAAAATATTGTTTCATCATGTGCTATGATCAGGTGAACTTGTCAAACAAATATTTTATTATGTCAAAAAGACGTTTTATTATGTTAAAATAGTGTTTCATCATGTGCTATGATCAGGTGAACTTGTCAAAATAATATGTTGTTATGTCAAGAAGACGTGTCATTATGTCTAAAATTGAAATTAACTTATCGACTTCTATGTCCTTCACGCATACTTTTATGTCTTATCGTGTCGGTATTGTGTCAATTTGCGGGGCTTTCCGCCATTGTAGTAAGTGCATGCTATTTTAGCTCAAAAACAACAACATGTCATCTGAACAAAACAACATCCGTTTGAACAAAATGAAATTATTTTAGACATGAGAAGACATTGTTACAACAAAATAAAACGTATCATTGACAAACCTGCATCTGGGCTATACATGATAGCATTCTTTAGTAACAAACTCACGCGAAATGTATGCAACATAACACGGTATTTGGACAAAATGAAACGCTGTCGGGACAAATCAACAGCACATATATACAACTTCTAAACATGACATAATAACGCACTGCACTGACAAAATCTCACGCTGCACTAACATGTTAACTTGGTCTCTTGACAAGATCAAACGACATTTTAACACAACAACACAACAATTTGACATAACGATATCAACAAAGCGAAAGTCACATTGCATACAAGATAACTCCTTGCATTGACGAAACAACACGGGCACATAACATAATAACACATGCGAAAGACAAACTCACATTATGAGTAGACAAGATGAACCAATATACTGACAAGACAACATTGAAGTTTGACATAATAGCATATAAATGTACTGCTATAACGACACATCCAAAGACAGCATAAGACAGTCCCGGCGTTCCATAGATTACAATCAGTGTAGCTGAATTGAATACCATGCTACTTCTTAATGATAAAACACTGTTAGGGTCAAAAATCCAGGGGTTTCCCCAAACTTTTAACGGCTTCTGAAATGTAAAAATAATCACATGCATAGAAAACACATTTCAATTTAAAACAAAAGCAAGGAAACAACATTATACAAACACAATACATACACAAAAGTAAAGCAAACACTTAAATAGCACAGTACTAAGAAAATATTTGCGTTAAAAAATGGTTTCGTACGTAGAAGGTCAAATACTTATAAATTGGTTCCATTTTAGCTGTATACAAGAAAATCCAGATAAGTTTCTGACAATTGCTGTTGGCAAAAAATCAGTCTCAAAATCTCCAGTATTTAATATAAGTAACAATTACATCACGTGTGATAATATGGTCAGGCTACTAGGCGCAGACACAGACCGCATTCTTTCTATTCACCTTCACATAAAAAATATATGCAAAAAAGTTGTTCAACAAGTTATTGTTTTAAAACGCATTAGACATCACGTAAGTCTCACTAACAGGCTAATCATATTTTACACGTTTGTCCTATCAAATTTTAATTAATATTCTCTGGCCTGGCATTTTTGCTCCAAAAGAAATTCTAAAAAGATGGAAAAAAATTCAAGAGAGAGCACTTAGGTTTGTTTGTAATGACTATTAATCGCAAATGCCATGCTTATTAGAAAAAGCTGGATTAGCATCTTTTGTATGCAGAATGAGAAACATGGCTATTGAAACTTTTAAAATCTTAAACAATCTATCTCCTGCTGTCTTGTCTGATCTCATTATCAAGAGAGACAGTTCTATTAATTTCAGATATGGAAACCTCTTGCAGATTCCACGTGTCAAGCCTTCAACGATTGGTAAAACTCCTTTCGATATGCACCTCTGTGTTATAGAACTCATTACCAGATAATTGTAAATCCTGCTCCAACTTTGGACAATTTTGATAACTTATTTGAAATTGGAGTGGCAGAGACTGTGTTTGTTTAGCTTGTCCATATAAGCTGTAAAAAACCTGAACATGTTATCTAAGTTCTAAGTTCTTTACCTTCTAAATAATAATAATAAGGCATTAAAACATTTTTTACCAAAAAACATCCTTTTTTCTAGTCTCTTCTTGAAATAACTAGAACTCCTACAAATTTTGATTCAAGTGGCTTTCATGTTATTTATCTGCTTCAAATTTTGTCTTGGCAACATATTTTAAACATTAGTTTTTCTTTTACTTTGACATACTAATGGCCACTACATAGTCTATTTGAAATTGTATTATTTTTAATAGCAAGTTTATTGAAATAAAAATAATTTGAAAAGTGGTAAATTTAAACTTGAAAATGCCTTTCAGTTCTTTTGCTAAGTTATTTTGCATAACTTAATATTTATACATATTTCTAAAATTGTTTCTGAAATCGTATATGCATACATATCATATGTTTACATGTATCATGGGAGTACCAGTTCTCGAACCTCTAAGGATGTACCCGGCCTGTGGACTTTGTTGCAAAATCATTTTTGAAAACAACATTATAGATCAATATTTCTGACTCTGATACACATGTTTATACATTAATAGTGACACAGATTATGTCTATTTTAGAAAATTTACACTGTATTATGTAGCAATGCCAAAGCAGCGAGAGCAGTTTCCCTTAAAGGAAGCTCATGAATATTAATTAGTGGCGAAAAGCGGCCCAACGATGGGACCATTTTATTTCGGTCTTACACTCATATAAAACGTAAATTTATGGAACCAATCTACTTTGCATATAGTAATACGATGATGAAATACCGGGAAAACCATAAAACAATCCACGTGAGTATTATTTTTAGATACGAAAATTCCGCTGAAAAAGTATAAAATCCAATATTTCTTTAAAAAAAAAAGAGGATTTCGCTGGATTTCAGGCTACATATTTAACAATGAATTTGTTTTTTATTAAATGCTACCTTTCTTTAGAACGAATTTCACAGCAAAGTTAGTGTTTATGGGTCTTTTCCAAACCCATGTTGAACTGAACGCAATTCCAAGATGGCGGCGGTGTGTACGAATAACAATACGGAAAAAATATCAATATTTGAGATATATTTGCTGTCGACACACTAGTAGGGATATATTGCATGTATTAAGATGGATCCTATATGTTAAACAAGGGCATATGCGTTGTCAATTGTTTAATTATTTGAATTATACAACCAATTACGTCGAAACAATTCGTACCCAGTCGGTTCGTACATTTGTCAGTCTGGTATTTTCAATTAATGTTAAAGTGGATATTTACGAGCAATCGCTATAAATTTTCCTATTGCTGAAATATACACCGTTTTACACATATCTTTAGAGTATGGTTAAGAACTAAATTGGGGCATAATAATTGTTGACTATATATCATTTTTGTATGTAAAAATCTTTGCGGCAAACCAAGTCACATAAAGAACAGTTGATTTTTATAAAACTATCAATAAAATGTAATGCAAGAAACATGAACAATCATACCAACTAGTATTTAAAATTAGGCTGCACACATGGACATTATGTATTCAGCCTAATAATAAAAATTCATAGCTGGTATTACTGTTTATGTTGTTTTTGCATTACATTTATTGCACCTTTACGGATGATGTACAAAAATAGTCATAACAACACTTCTATGTGAGATAAATGAAATTTTATTTCAGTTTTGTAATCAGGAAACATGCACCTTTACAAAATTACATTTTGGCAAAGTGTTTTATCTTAATAATGAAAAAAATGACAGTAGTCTTAATTTTTCATGTATTTTCCCAATTTGCGTCTTATTGTAGCCTTACGGGTGGTGTACAAAAATAGTCATAACAACACTTCTAAGTGAGATAATTATGATTTTATTTCAGTTTTGTAATCAGAAAACATGCACCATTTAAAACATACATTTCCCCCCATAGCTGTTAGCTTTATAAACACAAATTCATAGTTGGGCTGACTTTTCATGTTTTTTTCTTGTATAACGTTTTATTGCACTTTGACGGGTGCTCTACAAAAATTGTCATAAGTTCACTTCCAAGTAAGATATTGTCATGATCATTTCAGTTTTGTAATCAGAAAACATGTACCTTCTAGGAAATAGATTGGGATTCATGATCAAAACATCCCCAAAAAATCATGTAGCCATGCTATATTATGTTGCCACCCTGCTATTTAAACTGTCTTGGCGGCCTAAAAATTGCTTCCTTATTCTCGAACCCACAGCTATAAATAACGAACACATGGTGTATCACATGATTATCACGTGTCTTTCCAATGCAGCCGATAGAGGAGCTAAAAGGGGAGTTTTTCTTTCAGAAAAATACTTTTAAGTTAAGAAATATGTACATTTATTTGAAATGCATAAAAGGTCATAGAGTGTTCAATAAAATTGTTAAACAAAACAAAATTCTAATAGTAAATATATGTTTTAACTGCATATTTCCGATAAATTTGCTACGATTGTACAGATTGTTTAACATAGCACCGGTACACATAATCTGATGACGTCATACACACTTTGCTTACATGTAAAGAGCGCACGAACGAAAGGTTCGAAAATAGATGAGGTTCGAGAATAGGTACCTACACGATATATATTTATACACATTGTTATCCTCGTGTCTGGTATTTTCGACGATGCAATGTTTTTCAAACAAATAGCAATATTAATGTAGGATAAACACACAAAACCAAAGTATGCTTCTAGAAAAAAAGTATATTTTGAATAATAGTTTACGAAAAAGAAACTGCTAAAGCTTGTATGTTTGTTTACATTATGCTAAAATGGCCGACACTCACCGGTTATGTTCTGCAAGTCACGTGGGGTATTTTCGACGGTCGCACTCCACTCACAATCCACTGCACTATACTGTTCAAACAAGCTTAGAAGCACTGTCAAAATAAAACCTCAAACTATTTAAAGTGTATTTAAACTGTGTTGATATGTTTTGTATATAAACTTAAACATATTTTCACTTGTATTTACATGTGTTGAACACTATTTCATTAGTCTTCTGATTTACACCCAGGACAAAGGAAGGTATCACCTAATCTCAATACTTTAATGGGTGAACAGAAAGCCAGATGTACCCATCCATGGCACAAATCACAGCAACTCCACTTGACAAAGTTAATGTGAGATAGTTTTGTTATTGTTAGGAGGGTAGAACTTTTTGCACATTATGCACTCGTCAGAATCAGGAATGTCACTGTCATCTGAGTCAGAGCTATCCAAATGCTCAATAGGTGGCTGTTTTCTTTTTCGCCGAATGCCAGAGGTGCTGGGAACAGTCAGTGCATTGTCAAAATCCTGTAATGACTTCTGAGCAGTTTGATTTGTTTTTTCGTTTTGTGAAGCAAAATGAAATTTAACTGCGTTAACAACTGAAGATTCTGTAATTGCCTTGCACCAACAACTTTGCTAAGTGTTTTCCTTGGTTTTGCAATGTTTACCTGTTTTAAAATTTGCCCACCTTTAGCTTCAAAGAATACATCAACAGGTGTTTGTTGTGTTGCTTCACTAGCAGACTGACTTGCTTAATTGTTCTGAAAAACAGTGGATGGTGCTATATTTGAAGGGCTTACAACATTTGGATTAAATGGGTACACCCCTGATTTTTTAAATGATGTCTGGACATTCAAAGTTATCAGTGTGCTGGTGTACACCTTGCAAGCAATTCCACAAACATTACATCTTGTGATGACATTACCACCCCTTTCTCGCATGTGCTTATGACAAGCCGAGTTTCACGCCTGCTCAAGCGGACCATAGCAACTGACATCTAAGGGTTGCAGTATGTGGCTACAATGGGGTGGCAAAACAAAAAGTACAATGTTTTCCTGAATGGCCCAATCTATTAAAGACAATGTAACATGACTTTTATGTCAATCATAAAGAATAAGTACATGTCCATCATTTCTAGAGGGAAGATATTTGATCAAATGTTCTTTCATGTATTTCTCAAATACAAGTGAATTTGACCTTCCAGATTCTGAGATAGTGCCAATGGAACCTGATGAAGATCCTTGCAGTAACGAGTCCAGCATCCGCTTGCCTGGAAATACAAAATACGGGGGTACTTGTTGGCCCATACCGTTTACACATCCGATCAAGCTGACATTTATTGATTTTCCAGTTGTGGTTGCCCGAGCTTTGTACAAGTTACCAGCTACAATCTTTTGAGGTTTATGTTCACAGTTTAATCCTTTTTCATGAATATTAAAGATGCGTTCTGGTTTATTTACTAAATCATATTTTTCCAAGATGTTTTGAAGTTCTTTGAAATAATTGTCAATTTTACTTTTAGTGGCTGATTTTGCTCTGGCTATCTCCAGACTCCTGGAATTGACCAACTTCAAATCTTGACAAGAATGCATAAAACCAATAAAAACCTAATTACTGTGTGGCTGTTCTTAAGCCAGGTTGATAGTTTCTTGTATGGAGTACCCGTATCCCACTTCAGCCATGGTCTATAGATGATTGGCTAAGAATGCCTCTTGTTCATGGAAGAAAACATTTGAGGGCCCAGATCTTACTGTATCTATTGATACCCTGCCCGGGACCCGGTCTCTTAATGTGCTAATGGGCACAGCATACATCTTGGCAGCCCTCTCAACAGGTATGCCCTTCTCCAGAACAGCATTATAGGCATCGGTGAGGTCATATGCACTATACTTTCGATAACAGCCTCTCGTGGAACCTTTTGACTACACGAAATTTATTTATAGATGTCTTAAAAACTCTAAACGTTAATTCAAAAGTCAACACAAGTTTGTTGTGAGTAATGATTGCTTAAACTAACGACACCATTTTTATGTTGAACAGTATACTACGACTGTACATAAATATCACGTGACTACTATGGTATGCACGGTTTGTAAAGCAGACGAACTTTCAACTTTTTGAATCGATCGGAAATTACTGAAAACTTAATTTATGAATGGGGATATTTCAGGATTAGTTAAAATGGATCAAAAATACAATGTTCAAACATAAGAAAGTTTATTTACCGCGCTAATCGCCATGAAAACTTAAATTAGGTCATCCTTGAATGATCTGTGTGTCACCAATATGTAAATAACACGTGATTTCCGCCGAGCATGCGCAATACTCGTGTTTACACCGAAACTGCGCAATCGTCAAAAATACCCCTATGTCGAAAATACCCGATGTGACGATAATATTTATATTTTTGTTTCAAATTGTAGTCGGTTTAAAAGCTCTTGCGAGCTTATGTTGTTTTTGGTATTTGTCTTGCCGACTTTAAATAAATCTTATCTTATCTCATCTCAGCTCATCTTATTTAAGTCACTGAAATGTTTTCACAAACTACGAACATAGTCTGTTCCGTTGACCTGATGTTGATCGAAAGGTACAGGTACAGTTCCTTCCTCCCGTCTTTGTCGTGTCAGCTAGAATTGAACCATGTACGCGTAAACACTGCCACGCAGTCGTCAGTTCAACCTAATCGTGTGCACACGCAATCAATACTTGGTGGATGAATGCTGATTGTTATCAATAGCAAACAGTCTCAAATAGGAACGCTGTATAGATCTAGATCTGATTTACTGACAACGTCGTTTATAAGGCCTTCGTCTGACCTCCAACGAATACGAACCTCTGTACCTCTGTCTGTCCGTCTGAGTGAATGAGGGAACTCACTGGCAATGTGAAAAAAAAACGAAAGCTCGATCTCTCACGACCTCTCACGGACACTAACGATCACACAGGAAATGCCGCTCGGTGAAACAAATTCAACCCTGATGAATCTGCTACGCGTAAAAAATAGAACATTGTTAAATTAAAAAGTATGTATTGATACGTCTCTGCGCTATGTTTACGCGCGTGAAGGAACTCGTTATTTTTTAAGTCTAGAAATCTCGATGTATTTTTCCTGTATAATGGCTATCGAAACTCTCTAGGCTATCAGAATCAGAAACCTCCCATACAAATCGGCTATTATAATTTACAGAATATCGACCTAGGTTCGTCGTTTTCATGTTCTATGAGCCTCACTAAATAAAGTTATATTTATTCAACACTAACCTAGTATCCTCTATATATCTTAACTACCTTGTCTTTTCAAAATGTTTGTGAAAACTCGTCATTTAGTATTCCCAACAAGTTTCAAGTTTCTGCCATATCTAAGCAACGATGATTAACATATTCATCTAACTTACGTTGTACCGATTTGCTTAACAGTAATATTTCCACGTGCATAGATTGAAGAAAAAACAGCTTTTTAATGATTTCATAAGATTCGCATTTGTTGATATTCATAACGTCATCGGCGTCACAATGTTTACATATTCGCTATGTGTTAAATATAGACTTGAATAATGAATGACTTGTTACATTAAATTACTATAACGTAAGTAACTTTTAAAACTAAAACATTAACGTAACCATTAGCATTTCCATGTCGATAAATATACCCACATTTATTATATACCTGTTTAAAATCTTACCAAAATACATGCTGTATCAATCGGTGAAATACATGTCGTCATAAACAAAATCCCATATTATGCTACTCGCTATTTTTCCGATCCCGTATTACCATACTAGCCGGACTACTTTTTTAATGACGTCATCATTAGTTGTGTAAACAAATATAATCTATACCTACAATTATTAGTCATTATTGTAGTTTATAATCAAAATAAAATACGGTAAATGCACATGTGAAGTTTATCGTGGTATATAATAAAAGGAATATTACGCTAGTCAATTGTTCCAAGAGAATGTATTAGTCTCATGGCTTGCGTTATTTCGTATCACACTCGAGGCTCCGCCTCTTGTGTGATACGTCATCACACAAGCCACTCGACTAATACATACTCTTGGAACAATTGACTAGCATTATATTCCGTATGTATTCAGGTGTTGGGCAACAGAAGTAACCCATAAGGGTTCAGATATTATAACGGTGGTCATCAATTATTTAATGCAAATATCACAGTAAAAGCATTATATTTCCCAATAAGGATGTACGCAGTTATTTCAGTCATATATGTAATACCTGATTTGAATTTATTGTATATGTTCTACTTTTTAGGGGCAAAAGTGTACACTTACCATGTATTTGTCATACGATGGTCATACAAGTTTATATGTTACACATAATTTCATGACACAATACAAAACAAAACGACACATAATTTCATGACACAATACAAAACAAAACGGCAAATACTACAAAGTTCTTAACAATGTTCAAAACAACATTCTTTGAAAATAATAGTGTCATGATGCATTAATGACAAGAACGTGTAATCCAGCGTACTTTTGTGCAAGTTTGTAAGACTTGTAGACAAAAGTTTAACTGTATCAAGTATCACATAAAGTAACGTGATACTATATGGTAGTGCGTTATTTATTGAATGCTCTAAGATCCAACCAGATTTTGATAGTGCATTATGATGTAATACTTCATTCGTCAATAATGATGCATTCGATCCGATTTTTTTTCATTACATATCTTATGCGTTGTGATTTATTTTTATGTTTTGCGTTTTCCGCGGTGTATTGTATGGACTGTACGACACATTTATATCAAGACACAAGAGATGAAAGTGGTCATATTAATAATGAACAATTAAAGTTGCAGTCCGTATAATATAATTAAAACATAACTTGGCATTAGTTCTAATGAACGTTAATATCGTTTATTCGACTGTAAACTGTTTCTTATTTACGAAAGGCATTTTATAAGGTGTATGTTCGAAAACGCTTGGTACGAACGGAATATACACTAATGCTGTTTTACTCCAGAGGCATCACCAGCTATCGCATACAGACAAAAATAAAGTTACCAAAACGTTATTATTTGACCGATTTTAATAGGGTGTTTTATATTTTGATCGGTAAGAGGTCCACTAGAAACGATTTCTGCAAATTTTTATTTTTATTAACATATTTCTGGACTGCTGCTTTAATAGTACATCAGTTATTTTTAGCCTTTCTGTTTTCTTAGTATATGTTTGCGGCATTAAGTAGCTAGAAACCGTTACTATTAAAAAAATATTGGCATACATTTTTCGCGAAACTCGTTGGCCGTTTTTTTTTCGTGAAAATATTAAAACAAACGCTTAAAGTCAATGCCGAGCACTACAAATGGTAGCCTTGTAGTATGTAGATTTCTTCTCCTCTGGTGATGTTTCTGGTGTTCATTTCAAATGCATATTCATGAAAATATCCAAAACATCGTAAAACTAAACAAACCATCGATCTTGAATTTGTGATCGTTTGCAGTTAAAGCCGCTTACGTTAAAATTTCATTGGATGTGTAGTTATAAAGTTGGTAAACTTTTTAAGAAGCATATGCAGAATAATGACACCATAGTAATCATGTTCAATGTAGTTATTTTTCTAGAGCGGAATAGCGGGACGGTACGCCCTGTCCCTCTTTAGCGCCGCCCCGTTAACTGTACAGGTGACCACTGGAAATCCATTGAAACGCATCGAAAAGCTATGCGCTGCAGCTGTTGTCTTACCTGAAGTACAGCCGAAGTGGTAAGAGTGTCCTCTGATGTGAAAAGAACGAAAACGGACGTCAGAAACCGCCTTGAAGTCGCAACTGTCAACACATTACTAATGACCAACGTGAATGACCAGTACATGGACGCTGAGCGTGTAGTTAAGAAGTGGCATTGTGGAAGCATTATGAAAAGAATTTAAAAGTGGGCAGCTTTGTTGTGCTGTCATAGAGACTTTCAGATGTGGGCAGCTTTGTTGTGCTGTCATAGAGACTTTCAGATGTGGGCAGCTTTGTTGTGCTGTCATAGAGACTTTCAGATGCTAATTGTGATTAGAAGAACTGTAAACAAACGCTAGTTTTATTGATCTTTATTTGCATTTGTTTTGTAGGAGAAATACATCCTTCGCCGATGTGTTGCCCTTGTTGAAATGAATCAGGTATTCTGTTAATTTAACTGTGCATTAAATATTACTTAAATGCTCTATTTTAATGTAGAATAACTGTTTTTCTGCTTTAGCTACCTGAATCAACTTCTAATGGCAAAAAAAACCTCAAAAGCCATCTGTTAGGTTGAAAGGAAATGTGCGAAATATGAAACGTGGCTAAATAAAAGAATAAATATTTAAATGTCAACACTGTTTCAAAAGTAATGGTCAAACATAATGAGATCATTTGTTTTAGTTCAATAGACACAAAGTTTATTGAATAGGCGGCTTTCATGCGTGGACCACACATTTCTGGATTAAACCAGAAACCACCGCGGAGAGACCTTGTAATTAGTTGTTAAATGTGTGCCATTAAAGCTGTTTAAGTAACATAATAATAAAAAGAACTATAGATAATCGTAAAACGTTTTTTGTGTGGATCTTTTAAAATGTTTAGTTTAATCAATATCTCTAATTTAATGTTCCATTATAAACCGTTTCCGATATAGTATGCTTAAAATGCAAACTGTTAGGTTTTGTAAAAGTATATGTACATAAATGATCCGTAAATTTGATTAAATTGTAATTAATCTACAATAATCTACATTAAAGTTTGTCAGAATAGCAACATGTTTTAATTTGTTTTTTTTTGCTGCTGACTTGTGAAAGTATGTTCCTATATTTTTTGTCAAAACGTTCTAGTCAGTATTTTGTTAGTATACTTTTTAGATTTTTTTTAAAATTCCATTAATACTTTTGTATATGAAGAAAACCGACCACGGACAACAAACTGGCTGATATGCACTGAAAGCATACACTGTTGTTTCTGCATTTCGGTTTCCCGGATTTCCTGACAGCTGGTAATAACTTCAGTTATGTTTTAATCAGGCCTGTACCTTATCGTACATTGTATTTGTATTTCGATGTCGCTTTTATTTCGTCAAAGTATTTACCTAGCCAAATTTGAATGCGCAAAGCAGCCACCCATTTCAGATTTGCGTCATTGAAAGTTCGGACGTTACTCCCGCCTCCATGGCATTTTGTTACTGGCCAAATCGAGAAGAAACAGAAATGTGTCAGTTATTTTCCCGGTATTAAAAGATGTACATGACCACAGTTTAAAGACACCCAACATATCGGCTTACGTTGTTGTTCTAATTGATAGTTTAAGGGTTTTATTTCATACGTTGTTTAAACTTGATAGTTCTTGGCTTTAGCATTGATGGACCCGGCATGGTCATCATTATTGTCACTTCAATGGAAATTTGTAATAAAAACTCGTCATCGAACATTTTACACATGGTCAGTTGTCTTGACAGATAATTGCAAAATTGAACAAACCACTTTAATAAACTAATGTAAATATACATTTTAATATAAAGTCCATGTATATATGTATTATGTCATGCTCCCAAATAAGAAACACTTTTGCGATGCTGCATGCGTTTCTTGTTGTATAAACGATTTACAATACCTTGAACAGTTGCTTCAATTTGTTTGTACTTCCTGTACGTTGTTGTTCCCAATAGATAGTATGTCAAAATGTCCTTCAACTTGTAAAACAGCTAGACATGCGCGTCGTACCTGTAACAGACACAAGTCAGGACAAATTTCCAATGCTTATTGGAATCCTTGTTAGTTTATAAATACATATGAGCAGACAACACAATTGGTTAAAAATAAACAGTTCCAAAATACACATGGGCATACCAGAAACCAATGGAATCAACCTAGTCTTAAAGGTTACAGGTGCGGGGTTGTGCTTTGGAACATCACACATCGTTCGTAAACAGTAAAAAAATACATTTGTTGCGACTTGTTTAGGTACATTGTCAAATATATATACAAATGGTTTCATATATTGTTTTTAACAATCAACAGCATACACAAATGTATGACAATGATGAGGCCTGCTAACGACGATTCAAAATCAAAATTATGCAGGAAGTACGTCTGTTTATTACGCAAGAATATGTTTAATTAGATTATGGTATACATTCCTGAAAAATTATATGAAAATAAAAATACATTTTAATCCTACAATTTGTTGAAAGTGTTTTATTTTTTCTCAAATGAGTCGAACACGTACGAAACTGAAGGTTTGGAAGAAGTTATTGATGCATTCCGGGCGTATCAGGCAGACTAAGTAAAAACATAGTTAAAATGATCTCGTTGTTCTCAATAGCCAACAACGCGTTGTTTTTTTTAAGTAGGGTTCATAACCAAACAGTGCTATATCACTCGAAACTTTTCAATTGCAGTATCGCGCGACACTTGAGTAAATATCAAATTAAATCTGTGTACATACATCTTACGTATTGGCTAATTATTTTGAAGTGTATTATAAGAGGCATGGTTTAATCAAGGGGTGGCGTACGACGTATCCGTGACTAGCTTACACCGCCACCGTTACATGACCGGGATCGGCATGGTGTCATTTAGTTCATGACAGTGGTATGAGGTTCCATAATAGAATGATGAATAAGCACGCACGTGTTTAAAACATATATTAAATGTTTTGCACGTACTCGCAAGTTCAAGACATTCATGTTAAAACCTGTAGTACGGTTGGAAATTTTTGCACATGAAACGTTTTGGTTTAAAGGTTTAAAGGTGCGATTTGGTATTTGGTTCTTGCAAAAGTAAATTCGGAAATAGTGGTTTGCTATAAGTATAGTAGAAATTACGCACATATTAAAGAATATTATACAAAAAAGTAAGAGTTTTTTTTATACTAAACATAGTTAAAACCAGTTGCAAAAAGCAAGTTTAATCAAGATTTAGGATTGTGATTTTATCCATAATAACTTATCAATTTAATACAGAGCTATTGTATAAGTATTAGGAAAATTTAAGATCCAGTAAAATAGCAAACAGCATTAAACTGTTACATGTAATCGAAATAATAAAGAGTAGTTATAAACATAAACGATTGTGCTTACAAAGTACAGGAAACGAATATATATGCATGGAATCAACATTTTACTGATATTGTAACACTTGATAAAGAAGCTTTAAACATGCGTTACACTGTCGGGATATATTCGGCCCTTAACCGGTTAAAACAATACGAAATACAAACCCTCAATACGAAACTTGAAACTTGGATGGCGAGGGTTGTTTGATAAATTCCTAAGTTAACGTTTTTATTTATTAAATATTTCGTGCATACCATTTAACTATTAACATAGCGATTTGCAAAAAGTAACATTAAGAATTCCGCAACAGAAATGTTTGACCTAGTTTATTAGAAATCGCATTATGAATATAATTCCGGTAAAAACTGTAAATGAAATGTACTTTAAGGAATTAGCAGTCCGCCAAATACTTGATTGAAACGGTGATAATCCTTGTTTGCAATAAGGAAAACGATTAGCACAGAAGATTGTTTGTTGTTAAAACGGCACAGATGACCTTTGTTTAAAGAGCCGAAAAATCAAAGGCTGGTGGGACCGCAGACGGCAGATATGGCCGATGTTAGTTTTGTGACTATCTATGGCGGTCGAACTTTGCCTTGAGTATTTAAAAGGTATGACAAGCGTTGAATGTCTAAATGTGCTATACTTGTTTTGGACCAAGTGAATCAAACTTCCCATTCAATTACATTTCATTGTTCATCTGCTCAATTTTGGGTAAAGGGAGGAATCCAGAGCAAAGCAGCAGGGTGATGCCCCAGCCCCGATTGTATTCCCTCTTCTGCCAAAAATAGCCTGTTGAGCAGCACCTTGTGCATTTGTTCTACCAGATCTTTCTTTACTTGAGGATTCACCAACCCAATCATATAACATGCTCAACTGGCATTGCCTATTTATTTAAAGTTTTGAAAATATTAAGCTGCACTTCATAGGACATCAAATTTACAAATCAAGCCAATAAGTAATGGCACCCACTTCGTTGATTAAATATTGTTCTGAGGAACAAAAACAATACAGTAGGCTGAGTTAAATCGGAGATGTATTATCTAGAAAAAAACAACACATTTTAAGCCTGGCGCTTTACAAAAAGCAACAGCCAATGAGGTAATAGCAACTGCGCCATGGAGTGATGGCAGTTAGTGCATCTTAGATTAATGTTACAGATGTGTTAAAGTGAGCTATGCGGTATAAAACTTTGAATACATTCTCTTGATATATTTCAGTTTCTTTTTATTTGCAATTAATTATTAATAAGGTGTCTGAGTTTAAAGTCCAGTCTGGACTATGTATTGAACAACCCTCACGTTAACATCGTTTTGGTGGGATGCCTTCCAGTCGTGATTGACAGTTTTGGGCGGGAATATTCAGTCGTGTTTCATTCATTGGTATTTGTTATTGAATGCTACTGGAATATTCCATTTCGCAATATATCCATATGCAGATGTATTCATAAAAAGCATGTCTTAAACTTGTTGGAAGCACGGTTCAAGTTCAAACTGAGATGGCGCTCGAAGTTTGTTTGTTCATTCTCTCTATAGGAACAAGATGAGTATAAAATGGCAATACTTACTATGGTTTGTCACTCTGCTTTTCGATTTACAATTGAATTGTGGAATAGAAAAAATGGATAAAATATTGGGATTAGTGTGCGCGATTTTGTTAGCAAGGGATACCGGTATGGATACTCTCTCGGCAATAATTTTAGTTTTGCTACAAGATTGATTTTGTAGAACATATTGTGTCTACATTTGCATGTACTATACCCTATAACAAGATTGTGTTGTTTTTTTTTGTTTTAAATAATTTGAGAATAAGTATTTTATTTGCGTTTTTCCATGTTAAACACTTCAATTTTTAAGTTTGTAACTAAATGATAGGTTTATTTTTATTTTTATTTTTATTTGATTTTTTACTTCAATAAATAAATATAATTTTAAGTTTTAAAGAAAGCTTCGCCAGACAATAAATTGGTGACATGGCTAGTCTGATGTTGCGTTTTATACACGGTATTGGTGATTATTTTCTTCGTTTTATTTCGATATTTAAACATAGTTTGTTACTAATTACTCCTTAAACGCATTGTCAATTATTACCAAACAGTAACTTTTGTTTCATATTGTTCAAATTAAATCGCAGATAAAATGTGCTCCGCCTGTTTGTTAATCTACTGTAGAAACCATGTAATTTTTTAATTAGAATATTTAAGTAATTGCCACTCTGGAAATGGATTTACATGGGGATGAAGGAATTAAAATGATAACTAGATTAACTGGATTCATGTACGCGGATTTGTTTGCGAAAAATAAATGGTGGTATAAAAACTATTTTTTTTTCTTTCTGAACGAATGGATTTTTGTGATATTGGAAATATGATTTACTCACGAATTGCACTTCTTATTTATTAAAAGACACTATATAAAGATAATGTATGTAATAAATAAAGAACGATTGTCGTCAGTCTATACAAGTCATACATTTCTAAGCTAAGCATGTATTTATCCTTTTTCATGTATTGTTTTTCTGTTAACCAACTGACTGAATTTGTATTTATTGTATTGTTAATTTATTTATTTATTTGTACCAAATATAATGCACAAAAAAAGCATATAAAGTATAAACTGGCTCACCTCAGCCGGACTCAAACCTATGACCGCCGGATCAAAGTATGTCACGCTAACCATAATGCAACCCGTATTTAGCGCATATGTAGTAATAAGCGTTGTCTAACATAACGACGAAATGCGTTACAAATCCTTAATTGTGATTTCGTCCATAGCAATTGATATATGAACATAAACGACACATTAATACAAATATATTTCAGCACCAGGTTCGTTATATTGCCTTTTTATCTTTCTAATGCATTGTACCAGATTTATTCTGAGATTGTCCTTCACTACGATGTTAATTACATGTGGATTTTCTACTTGTATGCACAATAATAAAATACGCTTAAAACACGCCTAATATTTATTAATATCAGTACCTGATCAATAACTTATGAAAACTGAATTTTGTCCATTTGTTTCAAATTATTTCGGACTTAAAATGCACAACGTTTGTGTTTATTGTCTACAGGATGTGTTTACAATGGTCATCCATATGTGATCGTCTCTATGGGCTTGGATACACGTGCGTAACATAAAAAATAAAAAAAGGATGGATAATTTATTGGGATTAATAAACGCGAGTTCGTTTTTAACAAGAAACACTGGTATGGACATTTTTCTTTGCACTATGAGTCGTATTGCGACCGGAAGGATTTTTGAAAATCTGAAAACTTATTTTGACGGCATTCGCATTTTTCTTAACAAAAACATTCATTTAAAAGAATGTAGGTAATAATTAAAATGTAATTTCCGTCGGCTGTTAAAAATTCAAGAAATTCTACGCCTGTAAATTTTATTTAATTTCATTTTTCCTTCTTTGAATTTTTATAAATGTATTTGCATTAATTACAATTGTATTTTATTTTCTCCGTACATTTTTTACGTTCTTTTATTTTTAGTTTTACTGATAAATAAAGTCTGTATTTTTGTGTTGAACTTTTGATAAAATAACACAATAAGTGTCGTTTTCTTTCAGCCTCAAAGTTCAATACCATAACTTTAATGAATTTAAATATTAAGATGAAGTTTAAACTTGACAACATAACTATTGTTGTGTTTTGTTTTTTAAATCTCGACGCTGTTGATTATTTCCTACTGTTTATTTGTATTCTATTCTTATTAGCCGTTTCACGCAAGATGTGTAACAAATAGGAATAATTATATAAATGTATGTTGTTTTTTTATTTACATGCCGATTATGGATTAAACATGCATACTTTTTCGGATTAATTTACGCGGTGTTTTTACAAGGAATGCTGGAAGGATTTTTTTTTCGGCCATAATTGTACTTTTGTGACCGGGTCGAATTTAGTACATGCCAAAATGATTTTGCTTGCACAATTTTCGTCAGGTGGTTACATTTTAAGAATGTCCGCGCTACTTAATTTACTATCAGTCTTGATATTTCGTTCTTTTAATTATTATGAATATACACTATACATTATAAATAGTTTGATCAAGTATAAATCAAGCGATATTATTTTCTCCTTATCTTTCGTGTTTTGTTCATTTATTTAACACTACATTTGTTTAAGTTTCAAGCTCAAAAACAAATGCAATGCTTAAATAGAACCTCAGTTATTAACTCCAATGGTGAATATTTTGCAAATATTCGCTCGTCTGTTCCTTTGCACGTTCGCCCGTTCTTACGTGCATAGGCTAGTCCTTGTGTGTGCTAATGTATAACGTATAGGTTTAGCAGCCTTGTGTGTTATATTGTATAAAGTTGAACTTGTCAGAAACTTTGCAAGACAAAATGTTGTTTTTGTTGGTGTTTTTTTTTATTTACGATGTTTCTGATCGTGTTATAATTTCTAATTGATTTTAATTTTAAACGTATGTGTTTATCATTGTGGAGTTGGATTTAACTTGCGAATTGAGAAATTTAAAAAAATGATAGGCACATTATTATTTTGATAAATGTACGCGGTTTTGTTTGCAACGGAAGCTGGCATGGGTATTTATCTCGCTAAAAAAGTGTAACTGTGTAGCAAAATTGTTTTATTTAAAATGCCATTTCGTCTCAGTTTAGAAAAAAAAATTATAGGCTAACAAGCAATGTAGTATTATCGTTTAATTTATGTTATATCTGCGCACAATTATCAAGCTTAACATTTCTTTCTGTTTTTTTATTTTTTATTTTTACATATCAGTATTGTATTTTTATCAAATAATCATTTAAATATCGTACGTTCTTTGTGCTGTTCTGTTTCATTTCCCGTGTTTTGTTTATCTGCATTTATTTAACAAAACGTCCCCCTTTAATTTTGAAACTAAATATGAATGTCAGCTTCAGAAATTCACTCAAAAATTTCACGTAAATAAAGTATAAGCATGTTTTGTGTTTTTTTGTGTTTTTTTTCATTCGTTCGCTTAAAGTCTTAAATGTCAAACCATAATCTTAAATTACCAAAAATATTAAAATACGTCATAATCATGTTATTTAATAACAGTAACTGACCAATTATTTATCATCTGTGAAAGTTATTTCGATCTGTTTAAATAAGTTCGGGCTTGATATGTTTGTTTATTTGTTTGGATTTTTCGCCGTATTCAACAGTATTTCAGTCATATAACGGTGGTCAGTTAACCTACTCACACTTTCCCTGGGTAAGCTGGTTTACCAGCACTAAGTGCACATACTTATGCCAGTAACTGACAACTGCCCTACTTGATTCAGAGGTAAGGGGAAAATCGTCGTAGAAATAATTTCTTGACCTAGCCCCACAGAAGTTATGTGGCCGGGCTGGAAATCGAACCCGCGATCCTCGGATTTGTAGTCCAGCGCTCTACCAACTGAGCTAGCCGGCCCGGCTATGCTCGAAGATTGTTTATTTTGTATAGGAAACATATGTGTATAAAAGGTCAATCAATTTGTGATTGTTACACTGGTATTGGATACCCATTCGGAGTGTGAAGTTAAAATTCGTCATTTTGGAGTTGGATTTACTTGCAAATCGTGGAATAAAAAAAAAATGATGGATTCATTTTATTTGGATAAATATACGCGGTTTTATTTGCGAGGAATGCTGGCATGGATATATATCTCGGCGATAAGTGTAGCTGTGTAGCAAAATGGAAATTTGGTAAATTGGGAAAAAATAACTTTGTCTACATTATATAAATATCATTGGCAGTTGCGGTGTATAGTTAAATATTGCACCCCGAGGAGAGAGATGTTGACATCACTCTTCGAGGCGTGCAATATTTTCTATACCCATCAACATGCCTATGATACATTTATTGTCTTATACCGAACAAATATACTGTAATTCAACAAACAAACTAGTCATACATGTATAGTTAACAACAGATTTTTATCTGAAAATCAAGCGCTCATCGACATTTTTAAATTAAAATCCATTTTAAATAGCGCCTACCGATTATTAGCTGATAACGGAATTCTCGCCGGCAAAACACGAGTTTTTATTTTTAGCCACACGCGCGGGGTAGATTAAAATTTCCAACATGATACTCGCTTATTTTTATAAACACAATGAATAAAAAGTTCGTTGTTAAACTACCCAATACACAATGCAAAAAGAAGTTCCGATTCTGAGTAGAGCATAGTAAAAATTAGTTCCAATTACAATTGCAAAAATATATGTCAAATCATGTTAGAAACGAACTAATTTTCGCACTATCGTGTATCGGCCAATAAACAATTCTTGGTCGTTCTGATGCGTGGTTTATTGGCCAATAAACAACGATAAATCGAAAATTATTTCTTCAGTAAAAGCCGCTATTACTTTTCAACGACATGGCGTATTAAAATTATGCAGGGATGGGTATATGGGATTTTATAATGGGAAAACGAAGTGACGTATAATGATAGCATTCATTAAACTTCATGAACAAGATAATTTGTTTAATCATAAAAATGCAATTGAGGTGTTGAAAAATCATATTTTTTACGCTACGTTATTTATTATTATCGCTTGATTTGATTTAAGGCAAGTACAATTACCAAGTTTGTTACTTATTTATTTATTTTAATTATAAGGTATTTACATTTTAGTATTGTAATTTTATAAAATAATCCTTAAAAGATGTCCGTATTTTTGATATTTCCATTGCTTTTTTGTTATTGATGATTGTTGTTGTTAATTTTTATTTATTAAACCAAACGAGTCCGCTTTTAATTTTGAAGTTAAACATCAATTTCATGATAGTTCAACTTCAGTTATTTACACATAGTGTTTAATGTCCGGTTAATATTTATTTACCGTTTTGTCAACTAGAGATATTTTTTACACTTTTATACATGTAGATTGTTATCTTATAAAATATGTATCGTAATCTTATTATGTGTTGGTTTTTAAAAGCTTTATGTTGAGAAAATACTATTTAAATAACTTAAACATTTTTACGAATAATCTAAAACTTGCTAAGGCACTTGTACGGTATAACAGTTGTCAGGGAGAGTCTTGTCCGTTGTGGAGGAATAACATTTATAAAATAAAAAAGAAAGTTACTTTATTACATCAATTAAATGTTTATTATGCGAATAAAATAAAATAAAATGAATTAAAGTATTTTTTATCAAACCTGAACCATACAATGCACACTATGTTATAAAATAAATTATTACCACTTCAAATGTCAAACAAGAAAATTGGATAGTGGCGCTTCTTCTTCCATATGATGATTATGAGGATGATGATGACGATGATGATAACCACACAACTACTACTACTGCCCCTGTCACTACTACTACTACTACTACTACTACTACTACTACTACTACTACTACTTCTACTACTACTATTACTACTACTACTACTACTACTACTACTACTACTACTATTACTACTACTACTACTTCTACTACTACTACTTCTTCTACTACTACTACTACTACTACTACTACTACTACTACTACTAGTAGTAGTAGTAGTAGTAGTAGTAGTAGTAGTAGTAGTAGTAGAAGTAGTAGTTATAGTACAAGTCCTATGATTAGTATAATATATTGTTATTATTATTATTGTTGTTGTTGTGGTTGTTGTTGTTCTTGTTATTGTTTTTGTTGTTGTTCTTGTTGTTGTTCTTGTAGTTGTTACACTGATCCGATGTTGAAGTTACTGAAACTTACATGATCTTCAGAACTAAATTGCAATTTCTTCAATTATTAAGGAGCGGCAATTACCGGATGGACAGGGGATATTACTGGCGCTGGGCTTGATTTTGGGGTACTGTCCAAAACAATCGCAGAAGATGCCGCGGTCGGCACCA
>CM051029.1:73661077-73916077 GCA_027627225.1 Congeria kusceri | reverse complement strand
CAAAATGGTATTTCTAAAGCTAATTAAGAAGACAGACATTTTAGTCACAATCTTAGGTACTTGCCACTGCATACACTGCAATGTTGATGCAGTCATGTTCACTTGTTGATATTGTTAAAGTGTGTCTGTACGATCTTGCATATCAATTATTTTCAAAATAAGCAAATAAAAGGGGCAATATAGCTTGAAAAAAAAGACAGATAAATATAAACCTGTCGAAGGAAACAATAAAGTATCGAATAAATCAACAAGGACGAGTGTCAAATTTTGCATCGTTTATTAGTGTTGTGTAACCCAAAACAACTGTCAAATCAATGTATATACATGTATTGCAATTTCCGTTTGTATAGTCGAAAACTAGTTTTTGATACTTGAAGTAGAAAATTAAGCGTTTTACAGCAATGATTCTTTTTAACTTTACTTCCAAGTTTATTCAAAGTATATATTACTTAAATGTATCAGGTTGTTTAAATTTATGTCATTATTTTGTTGTAAGATCGTACATACCCTCTTTTAGACTGACATTTTGTTGTAAGATCGTACATTCCCTCTTTAAGACTGACATTTTGTTGTAAGATCGTACAGACCCTCTTTAAGACTGACATTTTGTTGTAAGATCGTACAGACCCTCTTTAAGACTGACATTTTGTTGTAAGATCGTACGGACCCTCTTTAAGACTGACGTTTTGTTGTAAAATCGTACGTACCCTCTTTAAGACTGACATTTTTCAAAGACATGGGACCTGGGGCCATATCCACAAAGCTCTTAACTTAAGTCATATTTAAGTGAAACTTTAAAATTCAATTTTCTTGTGAAAATCAGTATTTTATATATAAATTACGGGAAAACATTAGCATCTATTGATTCTTTACCAGATGAAAGCACTCAAGACAAAATAAACTTCAAATGAACCAGCCACAGACTTCAGGAATTTTATGATTTTAAGAAATTTATTTAAGTTTACACTAAGCAGCTTTGTTGATATGGACCTAGGGCCCGTTTATGCAATGGAAAACAGGGGTGTAGCTTGGCTTCAAAAACTGTATAGGAACAATAGGCGGCATATACAAAATGACGTTGGAAGCGATAATTTGGGCCAGGAGTGTTTATACCCGTATGTGGCTACAAACAACTATCTTCAGATAAACACCGATTCTACAAAATAAATTCGACTGGTTAAACAATGAAGTATCAACACACCCAAGAAAGATACCCGCATCCCCCCTCTTGTTTTATTGCATATAATTGTGTTAAGCCTGTTTATGACTGTCTCATGTACATGAAGATGTACTCGTATATTTATGTTTTCAATGTTTTAAACAAGTAAAAGTTTTATATTCATTCGCTATTTAATCATTTGTTAAACCGAAATTTTACAGGAAATAACTTTAGGAACTTTTTGAATACCGATCCAAGCCCCATGACTATTGATGTTATTTTACACAAACGTAGTCTCAATTAAAACTATTTACCAATTGTTACATTTGAATACTTATTTATAGTTATCAGCATTTAAGATGAAAACATATGTTCAGTTTAAGAATGTGTGTTATAATGGGCTAGGCTAGGTATCGAATAAACACCAAATTTACAGTTGCAAATTATAAGGTTGATACAGTACGTTTGTACATCCTGTACTTCTCTCTTCGCAAATAGTTTGAGCTGGTCAATACTTACCTAACATATTGATTTTAAAGAACCATATTCGAAATGACCACAAGCTAATATTGCAGAATTCCAGTCGCCTTCTTCCCAATCGTGTTGGTGGTCGTCAAATACATATGTTCCTATATATCTCGTCAACTCCCCTAAATTCGCGACAACCATTGATTCGCGGATGTTGTTATTGTCACGTGATCGTCAACGGCATTTGCGCATGCGCATATATGGCCGCGGGAATTTCTTTATACATGTGCACTTGACCATGTGACCGAATATTTTGTGAAGATACTCTATTTTAAACGGACAAAAGCATTGGAAATGATACTTGATATAAAAATACCATGTTTTCTTATTCCCAAACCACCAGGAAGTTAATGTGTTTTTCAATAAAAATGCGAACCAGAAAATATCAGTTTTCGTCCGATGTTGTAGCAGAACTTCAATATATTCGACAGTGTGTCGTAACTAAGGCCGGACAAAGTTTTTTGTATGTTTCTCAGTACCTTAATTTTAAGTGAATTTTAGCCTTATTTTTCATAGTATTAAGGTTACACAAGAGTCATTTATAAAATTGTACAGGCCCTATTCACCTACACATTAAAACACATCCAGCAATAATATGTTGAAAACAAAATTAAAACAGTAATTGATTATGTTTTTCTTGCTTAAACTTATCTAATCTTCTGGAATTTTGATTCTATAAGCCACCTTTTAAAACAATAATCCATTTACCTAAAAACGTTTTTCCAAACTGGTACAGTATTACTTAAATGTGCTTTTGTGATAAGAAAGAATGTCATTTTTATGATTTCATTTATTATAAAATTCACAGTTTAACAGGATAACCCAAAAATTGTGGACATGCGGCCAAATAGAAGATTATTTTCTAGGAATTATGGGATCACGTCATATCTGCGAATCAACGATAGTAACATGAGATGGCGACTGCTTGACACTTATGTAAGCAATGTTGCCCTTTTAGAAGTTTTGAACACTGTTTTGGATAAATAAGTTAACAAAACAGCGGTAGATATAATTACTGTCAAAACTAAGTTCTAAATATTATTTTCAAAGTAGTTGAAATAATTTTATTATTGACATTAAACGTTAGGGTCGCGAATTGACGGTAATCGAGGATATATAGTACATCTCTACATGCCTTTGAAGAAGATAAACGGTGTTTTGTTAAAATCTAAAATAATGGAGATATTGTTTAAGAAAGAAATCACAAATATATTAAAAGCAATTAAAATGACAAATATGAAATGTCAACTCAATTATATGATACTGTTCCGAGCCAGAAATGTTTGTTTGGAAATTTGTAGTCATGTCATAATTGGTAATTCTATAAGTGGTGTCCTTAGAATTTGATCTTGCCCTAATTTGAAAAAAAATGCGTGACTCAAGCGAAGCACATATGGACCCCGCTGCTCAAACATTAACAGTTGGTAATAATTATACTAAATTATTTATGTTAATAAGCGTCACAATGTTTAACTATGAATTAATTTAAAAACAAATATTTTCAAATTAGCGATAAACAAGTCGTGAAGGACCTGAGGATGTTAATGAGGGTTTCTCTCCTGGTCAGATCTCTGGGGTGTTATTATTATAATATATATATATTATATTTTATTTTTTATGTAGTTACATGTACATCTACTGATAATTGTTAGTTTATTTGGCCGTTATAGTTTTGTACAAGCGTTGTTTTCAACATACGCTCTATAAAACCATGCAGTTACTCGCGACGGTGGTGTAGCAGCAACATATCAACAACATCGTCATATACAAGTTCCTTGTTCCAAACATATAACCATTTGTATATGGGAAGCATCCCCTCAACTTAACTTATCTAAATACCAACCATCATTATATACCTATTCATATAATCCAATCAGCTGTCGCGATTCGTTCCATGCGACCGTCCAACGTTTCACCATATTTGACGCACGGGCGTACAATAAACATATTCGAACGTCCCGAGGATCAACTTACATGTGCGACAATCTTCGCGTCCTCTGAAAGTATACTAAAAACAACTGCTCTTTCAATGAAAATACTAATTTATGAATATTATCAAACTGCATAGTTGCTAACTACTGACAATATGCCTTAATTGCATAGTCATTGAACGTTTGAGAACAAAATAAACAAAGAACATAGTAAACGTGTCGCCATTATTGCATCAGATTACGATATACCTTACATCATCAATTTAAAATGTGCCGATAGATTGTTTTCACTGTAACGTTATCAACGCTGAAATAAAGTAAACAACACGGCACACAACAATCCAGTGAAAACTGGTTTATGTCGTCACGCTAGAATGGCTCTCAGCCTCTTTATCCAATTGTCACTTACTATTCTCTTTATTCAAATACTAGCATGGTTTGTGATGGTAATAATAGTTTTCTCTGTAAGTTTATACTGCTTTATTTTCACTGTGTTTATATTTATTAAAATGTTACTGACTTGTAACACTGTTGTGAACAAAACACTATCATGGTATAACACCGGGTTATATTTTGTATTTCAAAAGTCTTTTAAATCGTGTTTAACATTTTCAGGACAAAAGCGCGAACTTTACGTTGAATATATATAGCATACTAGGTTAGTGTAAACTTTAAGTTTATCTTGCTAGGCTAAGAACACCGGATGCTACTTTTTACTAGTATTGAAATAAAAATGTACGAATTGCAATGAAGATGTAGTCCCAATATTTTAGAAATGCAATAAACAAAATTTAAACTGTTAATACATTATATTTATGTTTGTGCTATTACTACAAAATATAATCGAATAGTAACTTTCACGATAAAAAGGACCTTCAAAGTCAACAAAGACAAAAATGATCCTTACAATGTACGATCTATAAATAAACCAATACACAATAAATGACCGTGATCTTTCTTCTCGTTTTCAAAAACTCTGAACGAAGCACATGTGCGACTGCAAATTTAATCTAATTGTTTCGGAAAACATGTTTGAGTATTTTAAATATGATGTATGTCAATAATATTGAAATGGATGACGAAAAACTGCGATAGGCAAAAGTCAAGAATGCGACCTGTGTAAATAGAAAACGTAGTCCGTGCAAGCGACAGGTATATTTCCACAGTATGAAAATACATTTAAGTTTATCCCACGGGGCGTTAATTCGTCAATGACGGCGTGAGGATGGGATAAAATTGTGTTATTACATGTGCAAGGCCCAGGCATTCACTCTAAATTCTACAATCTTCCAATAAATCATTTCTACCATTGAAAGGGAACTAACCCTTGTTTAATATCTTGAACTGTGAAGAAAACGAAAGACATATGCATACATTCCACTACTATGTTGCACGTCTACTTTATAAATATATTTATAATATGATCTTAACATAACACTTATAAGCGTGGTAAGCTAAGAAAATATATATAGTTATAGGTTTTTATGTTCATGCAACTATGGAACAACAAAACAAAAGAAGAAAGAGTGACATTGTCACAAAGCAAACGCCCGTCAATGGAGCATTTTTATGGGTAACAATTCAACAACTAAAGAGAGAAAATCCATCCATGCCGGACGAAGTGTTAAGGAGAGATTTCTTATGCTTGACATTTGAATTGCGACCTTGACCTTAGACCTAGAGACCTAGTTCTTGCCCGCAACAAACAACTATCAACGCTCATTACTTCTGTTAAGTTATTTGAAAATAAATTAATGATAGACAAAGTTATACTCCTGATAAAGTGTTAAGGAAATATGTCTTATATTTGACATTTGATCTTTAATTGTGACCTTGACCTTGGACCTAGGGACTTGGTTCTTGCGCTCGATACACTGTCACAACATGTTTATCTCTTCTGCCAAATTATTCAAAAATCCATTCATACTGGACAAAGATGTGCTCCAGACAGAGATATAGGGAAGGATTGTTCATCTTTAACCTTGAATTGTGGCCTTGAACTTGTACCTACGGAGTTGGTTCTTGCGCGAGTCACTCCATCTCATCATGCCTATCACTTCAGCCAAGTTACCTGAAAATCCATTCATGCTGGATAACGTTATGCTCCGAACAAAGTGGTAAGTATTCAATTCTTATATTTGATAATTGGAGCGACACTCCGACTCAGCCTGCTTATCACTTTTGCACGTTATTTGAAAATCCATACATGTTGGACACAGAATGCTCGGATAAAGTGGTGAGGATTGATGTCTTATATTTGACCCTTGACCTTAAATTGTAACCGTGACCTTGGACCTAGGGACCTGGTTCTTGCGTGCGACACTCCATCGCATAATGATTATTACCTTAAAAATTCATCCATGCTGGTCAAATATATGATCCCGACAATGTGGTTGGATTGATTTCTTATATTTTACATTTGACCTTAAATTCTGACCTTGACTTTTCACCTGGGACCTGGTTCTTGCGCGCCACAGTCCGTAAAATCATGTTTATCCATTTTGCCAAGTAAATGGAAAATCAATCCATGCTTGAAAAAGATATGCTCCGAACAAAGTGGAAAGGATCGATTTCTTACATTTGACCTTTGACCTTGACGTGTGACCTTGGCCTTGTACATAGGGACCTAGTTCTTGCGTGCAACACACCGTCTCATCTTAAGTATGGCTAATGATATGCTTAATGCTCTGTTAATATTATTGAATATGCTTGTCTGTCTTTCATTCTTTCCGTATGCCACGAACTTTTGTTTAATGCTGTTCTTCAAACAATAGTTATTTCCCTTTAATATGCATTGTACATTTGTCAATATAGGAAAGGCCATTTTCATGCTTTTTGTACTGTGTTATCTTCGTATATTATTATGCTGTATATATTGGCAACGTTCTTTTTGAATATGCTAATAAATCTTTGACTTGACTTGTCTCGCTTGCTTTTCACTTCTGCAAAGTTATTTGAAAATCCATTCATGCTGTTACAAGATATGATTGACCTTGACCTTGGACCTAGGGACCTGTTTCTTGCGCGCGACACTCCGTCTCACCATGCGTATCGTTATTCGAATATCATTCCATGCAGGACAAAGGTATGCTCCGGACAAAGTGGTAAGGATTGATTTCTTATACTTGACCTTTGACCTTGAATTGTGACCTTGACCTTGGACCTAGGGACCTGGTTCTTGCACACGACACTACGTCTTACCATGCTCATTACATTTGTCAAGTTATTTAAAACCCATCCAAGTGGAAACAGATATGCCCCGGTCAAAGTGGTAACGATTTATTTCTTATATTTGACCTTTGAACTTGAATTGTTACCTTGACCGTGGACTTAGGGACATGGTTTTTGCGGACAAAGTGGTAAGGATTGATTTCTTATAATTGATGTCTGCAATGAAAAAATGCTCATGATAAATTGGATGGACCTTAACGGTTACTGACAGAATAAACGCTTCCAGCTCAACACATATTGGGAATATTACTAAACGAGAAAAACGGGATCCTAACCGGTAAATTTTTGGCACATCGTCGTCCTAAAATAACATACACTTCATGTATCTGAAAATATCAATGAGATGCATACAATATAAAGAGGACATGTGCACATAGTGTGTGATTTAATCATCCCAATACAATTGCGAAAAAGATATCGGAACAGAAGAACAGAACACACAATTTATTTAACGTATGCAGATTACATATTATCGTTTGACATTATTTAAAACAGGCATGCGTATATCACTATCCCTAAAGCCGATAAGTGATTCACAATACATGCTCACGTGTATACAACGTAGAAAGGAGCACAGTATTCAGGCTATAAACTATTGTTTCAACAACTCAAACTGCCCGTTATAAAATGTTATTTGCGATATTTTTATCATATTGTACGAATAAATGTCTACATGTACTTGTTCTTTGACCTAACGGTGTTTCGTTTAAATATTAATAAATACACCTATTGATACATTAATTGATTAACGTAATTAAACGTCGGAAGTAAACATTTTAAATGTATATAATCAAAGACTCTATAAAGAGAGAAACGAGAGAATAGAGAGAAAATATAGATAATATATCAATGTAGAACTTCCACGAGAACCTCCCCTCAATGACGTGTTAGAGTTTTCCGTGGATAAAAGGTAGTATATCTTGAAAGTTAGTGTAAAATGTCCATATAGCCCTTAAAGAATACATTAACATTTACGCCCAAAAAAATTGTAATTGTATACTTTTAATATACAGTCACGAAAGAAATAATGTATTTCAGTGTTTGGTTACACCTGGGTAAATATATCGGACAAAATAAATCCGGACCAAATTTCCATCGGTCTAATACGGAATTTTGCAGTTTTATTCTCAGCTAACGACAACGTTTATTTGTATCATGGGTTATACAACCAGATAGCTTAAAACCTATATAACATCTAACAAGCATGTGCGTCAGGCTCGTAGTATCCGCTAAAATCAGAGCATTAAAAATATACGGCATCAGTGGGATTTAAAACATGCGACACATGTACGACAAAAGTAAATAACTTCGCTTAGAACTAAACCGATTTCAACATTTCAAAGTTGTTTAAATCATTACTTTTAACACATTATCGCAGGATAAGTACTTTTTCTCAAAATGTGTATTTTCATATTTTTGCAACAGGACACACTCTTATTTATAGACTGTGTAACTTTCAATATCAACGGTGGCAAATTAAAATGTATTGATGTATTATTCCATTATTGTATAAAATATGGCAATCACTTACCGTTGCCATGTGTATGGCTTATTAACATTCTAACCAATACTTTTTACAGTCAGTTAAGGCAGACCAATGCTACTTTTTTATTATTAAAAGAAATCACAGTATCAACACCGAAAACATAAACGACAGTTCGTAATAAAAACAAGAACAAATTGGAAGTAGGTTTTATGCACATTGAACTCGCACAGTCATTTAAAAATTATCAAAATGTATAATTATTTCTCGATGATATACACCCATGTATGTCTTAATAATATGTAATTTTTCCTCTTCTGTTAGGTTCATATACCTTTGCACAGAAATGATCAATATCGCTGATGTAAATACAATATCGTTACGTATGCCTCGAATGTGTCGTAAAGAGACTGTACAGTTTTTGACTAGCTGGAAGAAAATTGCATAAACCGTCGACGAAGGACGAAAGACGAGGGCGATGCACGGCGCAGACGACATACCATTTAACAAATCAGGGATAATACAACACTTTTGAATATTATAAATTTTACACACGCATATCACATACATTATTTAATCAAATAGTCCGATATGATTTAAACATTTTAAATATCCAATGACACGTTTTCAAAGACAATATTATTACTGTAAAAGCATTATGGAAAAATGTAGATGTTCGCTGTTTACGAACATTAGCGAACTTCGTTTAAATAGCCTATTAAATATTTAGATATCATTAGCCGAAAGTGTTTTTTCAATAGTAGGCTTGCCCATCATTTATTGCGCGCATGTCACTGATTATTGAAAAAACAACAACATACACACGGCATTTAAAGCTGCTGGAGTAGAATAAAAGCAAAGCATTTTTGTTATCTTTTGTTGCCAGTGGCAATGACCATGCGGTGGAGAAAACAACGATTAAGTCAATGAAGGATCAATTGTTACATCTTCCACAGCTTTTGTCTCAGCATCGTTCACAGATTGATTGACGAAATGTGTCCATATATTTCCAACAACATAATTGTTTTTTAATTATTCGATGGTAAATGTATAATTCCAACACTATTCCAACATATAACCTTATCTTTCAAAGACATACATTGTTTCGACTGATACAACAGGTACCATTTCTGATACCAATACGTCTGATGAAACTGATATTTCGAAAAAAACCGTATATAATTACCTTAGCTGTCTACAGTCGGCTTCCTTTTCTTTCATTGAGAACGTGTTACTGATTATCGAAAAAAAATACTGACACCTGGCATATAAAGCTGCTTGATTAAAATATAAAACAAATATTTAAAGCCTTTTTTTTTATTTTTGTTACCGGTGGCAATGATCATCCAGTGGAAACAACGTCTAAGTATATGACGGAATAATAGTTACATCATTGATGGCTTTTGCCTGATCATCGTTTACAAAGATCTATTTCATTGACGAAGTATATAAGTAGATAATCTTAATTACGAAGACCTAAAGAAAAAAATACTAACAAGTGTTTATTAATGCTGCGTATAAGCATTTCACTAGTATAGTTTCTTTTGTTTTTCAGCTCCGGTGTCTACTGTGTTTCTGCTACTAGGCCTTTCCAACATCTTCTGACATTTCTTCGAAATATCGAGGGGTGAGCGTGAAAATGTTATATCTGCTTAACATTTCTATATCAGATACAATAGTTTCACACTCATCCCTCGAACTACAAATTCGGTTTATGTAATTTGAATCCTTTCTGTCTCCAATTATTCTTCGTTCTGTTTATAAACACCGTATTATTTACGGTTATAGAGAATACTAGTTTAGTGTTAAATAAACATAAGTTTATTTAGTGATGCTTAAAAAACCTGAACCACGAGTCTCGGTGAGGGTATAATTTTATATTACTAATTACATTAAATGAGGTTACGATAATCAACAAGATGACGTCGTTATTCTGCTCATGTTTGCTGTATCCCACAGTTTATTCCATAGGGGTTTCTTTCGTCAATGCACGCCTGATAATGGAATTTTTATTTAACTACAAAAACTTAACAGAATATTATTAATAATCATTACTTAAACTTCACTGACATCTTTGCTGATTATTTATTATTTGTCCAAGAGATTGCATATTCATTTAGCTGTTTTAAAGCTGAAAAGCTGTTTCCCTTATTTTATGTTGATTTACCACTTTAACAACCTTTAAACTAAAAATCTCAGAGTATAGATTACGAAAATCAGCGTGCTTATTATCAGTTCAATTACAGACACATACAAAGAATGACATCTCCGTTAATGGGCAAGTTTTTACATTTGGTTGGAGGAGGATTTGCTGATTTTTTTTGTGCGATTTTCTTCAAATAATCGAAACCAAGGTGCCATTAGGGAGATAATTATTACTATTATATGACGCTCGAAGTTTGTGTGTTTTTCTCTATAGGAACAAGATGTCTATTTCATCACAGCACTATCTGTGATGTGTCACTCTGGAGCTGGATTTACGCGCGGTCTGTTGAACAGGAAAGACAATGAATAAAATATTGAGATTAGTGTGCGCGGTCTTAGTAGCCAGTAGTGTTGTGCCGATTAATCATTTAGTCAATTATTCAACGACTAATAGGTACTGATTAATTAGTCGATTAAGATT
This sequence comes from Congeria kusceri, assembly GCA_027627225.1. Lineage (NCBI taxonomy): Eukaryota > Metazoa > Mollusca > Bivalvia > Myida > Dreissenidae > Congeria > Congeria kusceri. The sequence goes on along the minus strand of CM051029.1, from coordinate 73,905,119 downwards.
TGTAATTCGTTGATTAATTGTAGATATCTATGGATGAGTTTTATTTCTAGAAAAATTTCCAATCCCTTTCTTTTAACTTGAACAACTTATCCAATTCATTTATATGTTTCAGTGTCCAAATAATATAATTAAATAACGCACATGCACATATTATTAAATATATGGATCAACAGAATAAAATGTATGCATTTATATATTTTAATATGATTTTTTGAACTAATATTCGTCTGTAGCAAAGCTGTTACATGTCTTAATTACAAACAGTACAGAACAGAATAGTTTATTTCGACTTAAGCATAGAACAGCTCATCGTCATTAACATGAGTATATAAAATACATGCGTATGTAATACAAACATATACATCAGTTCAATAACAAGTACAAAAACATGAAGTATACGTGCTTGGCGTGAGAGTGCCACATGCATGGAGGTTAGCATTTGCATTATCAAAATGACAACATCATATACATATTCGAACAATTGCAATATAATAATATATCATATATTTGTTTTGATTTATGTAAAATATAATCAATTTATCCCAAATATATACGACTGTGCTCTTATTTTAAAGCATTTTAAACAAAACATGGCTAGTTTTCTAAGGACTATTTTGTTTGTACTATTTAAAAGCTCGATAAACTTGAACATATATGGACGGGACCTATAATATTTTGGAATAAGTTTTTTTCTGCACTCTGAGTAGTATGGACATTTTAATACAAAGTGGTATTCATCTTCGATGTCATTAAGATTGCATAACACACATTTACGTTGATCTCTGTTTACATTTACGTTGATGTTCTGATGTCTTCCTGTCTCAATAAATAATTTGTGCGATGACAAACGCAATTTAGCGAGTATATCCCTATACTTTTTATTTGCAATAATATCAAGATACGAATATTTTTGGAATACCGGTTTTAGTTCTTTAAATAAAACCATTGAACTAGATGCTGAGGCACTATTATGCCAGTTTGTGATGTACTGGTCTCGTAATCGATTTTTAAGTAGTGGGATAAATTGATCGATATTCACTGACTCAGGAAATAGCCATACATCGGTAAAACCGGTTTGGTTTAGAATGTCACGTACTTTCGATGACCAATTTACAGTTTGATTTTTACAATCGATTTCTAATCTCTGTAATAAAGCAACATGTTTAAGAATACAATTTCCTTCTTAAACGGTATATAGCTTCAAAAAGTATTTAACGACCCTTACATATCTGTCTATATAAAGAGGGAATCGACCAACTTCGGCATAGAGCTATAATGAATTTGTTGACATATTTACATTCAGAAGACTTTTGCAAAATCTTCGATGGACGGGCTCAATATTATCCGCTTTTATAAGCCCCCAAACCTCGCAATTATAGTTCAGGATGGACAATGCATATGCGTTAAATAGATTGCACATGATACTTATTGGTACATTCATATATATTGTTAGAGTGAACAAGAAATGCATTGCTCTTATAGCTTTGCCATACAGTGTATTTGTGGCTGGAACAAATGATCCACCACTAGACATGACAATTTCAAGATAATTAAAATTATTTACAATTTCTAATTCTTGACCTTTATATGTCCATTTTAATGTTTTGCTAAGTGTCCCCCCTTTTCGAAATACCATTACTTTGGTTTTATCAATATTAACTGTCAAATTCCACTTATTACAATATATTTATAGATTATTAAGTCATTCTTGCAGGCCGTCCTGTGTTTCAGAAAATAAAACGGCGTCGTCAGCAAATAGTAATAAATAGATAGAGATTTGATCTAACGTAATGCCAGCGTTAATACCATTCTGTAGGTCAAATTCAATGTCATTAATAAACATAGAGAACAGGATCGGAGAGGTTATCTCCCCCTGGAATAATCCAACGTTACTATTGAATATGTCCGATAGTTTGCCATGTGTTTAACCTGTAATTTTACTTCTTCGTGCATGGATCGAATAAGGGATATGAGTTTTCCGTCGATGCCTATATTAACCATTTTACTCCATAACTGACTGCGATTGACGACGTCATAGGCCTTCCGGTAGTCTATATAATAACAATATAGCTTTATTACAAACACAGAAGACCATGATGGCTCCACTCAGTATTTTTAAAGATAGAGACATTACTTTCGTGAAAGGTTTTAACAAAGGTTATAAAATGTACACATACAATAATAAAATTGTGGTCTTTGTATATTTTCTTTCTCCTGGTATCCATATTTTCGCACTCCGTTTTGGAGGATTAGTGTTAATGCTGCAGTTCAGAAAGATAATGGGGACGGCTGTGCAAAGGTCAAGTCATGCTTGCCGTCTTGTTATGCTTCTTTCTTAGAGTAAAGCAGTATTATCATCTACACTTCCTATTTTTAAATTTGTCTGAGATCTAATGGTCATTGACAAAAAGATGTAAAAAAAAATGTTTGGTACCGATTTGGTACCGAAAATGAAGTACTGGTACGCATCATGCATTAAGACCATTTTTTACATATATGTTCACCCCAGAAATAACCCCTCTGTTATTGCCTGATCTGGTCGATTTGAAGACTCTGCTGTGATATTATATATGGTCCCTTCACAAACTCTGTATATCTGATCAAGATTTGATCAAAAATTAAGTCACTGTCTTATAATTTTTGCATTTTCTTTCACAATCAAGGGGTCATATCTCCGTAGTCAGCTATGATCTAATGGCCTCCTATAAATTAAGTTTTGCATTTTTGTACCCCACAAAAGATCAATATTGATAGTTTTTTGTGCGGATGCTTAACTTTTCAATTAATCTATTTGATAATTATGTATCTTGTCAATAGTCCAGCGCTTTAGTAGGTAAATGCAGTTCACAAACTGTATTTACAAAAACATGTTTTATGCCTATTTTCTTCATAATTGCTAAAAAATCAGACACATATTTAATGCCAAACTAAATAAAACAATGTAAATCATTGAAATCATGTAAATCATTGCCGTCTATGGTATATTTCCTTTACTTACAAGAATCCTGATTAATCGGTTATTTAGTCAGAACTTGTTGCTGATTAATCGACTAAAATTTTGGACACTGATTAACAACACTAGTAGCCAGACATGTTGGTATGGATGCATACTTTATCTTCTTAAACATTTATTGTGCCTTTTCAACAAGTTTGTTTAAAAAGTTTGTACATTGAAGAGCATTTGTGTAAGTAATTATAACCGAAATTTCAGTTAGGTGTTTAGAGTTCAATTTACTATCACTCATTATTACTATATATCAATCTTAGTTTAATAAATTAATTATAATTTATTTATTTATTTATTTTTATTTATTTATTTATTATTTATTTTATTTGTTTATTTTTATATATTTATATATTTATTTATTTATTTATTTATTTATTTATTTATTTATTTATTTATTTATTTATTTATATTTATTTATTTATGTATTTATGTATTTATTTATTTAATATTTGTTTTATTTATTTAAATTATTATTGATTTATTTATTTCAATTACTTTTCAAATGTAAAGGTTCCTATCGACTGTAGGTCGACACTATAATTGAAATGTTCCAACCTGCAGAAAGATAAATAACTGGTTCTGAGGATAGCGTGTTTTATATCTGCATGCACAAGGTTCCACGTGACCATAGTCAAATCACATGGCATGAATTAAAATCGTAGACAAGCAGAAGGAAAAATAACGTGGACCCCGTAAAGTCCTTCCGTTGATATGATATATATATATATTTCTGTTTATAAATTTAACTCGTGCTACAATGTATACACCGGAAAACCTGGACTTATAATGCAGCATTGATACGGGAGTTTTATCAAACAATAATTTAAAATTAAACAAGAAATGTCTTTAAAAAAGACAATCGGCGTAGAAATTAATATTGAGATGTCATTTTTTTGCCCTAAATATAATACAAGAGGACCAAGCTGTGACTTTACGGACCCCATATTTTTCGTTCCCTACTAAGGAGACTTCTCGGACCCCAGATTTTTCGGTCCCTACTAAGGAGCCTTCTCGGACACTATATTTTTCTGACACTATAAGAAAACGTATCGGCCCACAAAATTAATTTTAGATAAACTCAATAATTATTAATATCTATACAGTGAATAAACCGATCATATACCGCCCCATCGTTTAACCAGTGATACATGATAAAGCTAAATACTAGTAATTTACGTAAACATAATTGATACATTTGTCAGGCAAATTGACAAATAAACATTGTCAGAAAATGATAGCGGGAATGAATGAGCAGTGAGTTTATGAATTCCCCATTTATTGCAATTCTCGGGTTTAGGATTCTCCAGACGCTAATTGATGCGTGTGTATAAACACAGCTTTACCGCGCTATTTTTAGAATGATTCTCCTGCTGGAGTTGTACTCGCTAGAATTAATTCACGGGGACGACAGTCGGTTACAGCGTACAATAATATTTTTACACAATGATAAAATAATAGGAAATATAAGCTCAATCAAATTGGCTAATATTTGTTTTGCTTTATCAGAAAACCCCCAGAAATTTACCACTTTATATTTTGTGCTTGCGAGCTCAACGGGCCTCATTGTACGTTGTGACCGACTGTCGACCCCGTGAATTGTAGCATTGTAATTGTTATTTATAAAGTGCGCCGATTATGTAGGCTAAACAATATAATAATTTCATTATGTGAATGAATATAACATTCTGATCATGACAAACAATGAGTAAAATTGTTCATAATAATGATCATTTCTCAAGTGTATGTCGAAGATATGTTTATAACTTTAATTTAACCGTTTAGGTAAACAATTATGTAAATTTTTAATCCCCAAAAGTATGCAAAAGTTGTTGGTATACGTTAAACCATAGTTTGAAGTTTGCATTCCCTAAAATTAGAAAATTTGCCCAATTCTATTTGCATTCAATTTTTCCGCTGCATAATTATCGCAAGAAATCTAGGTCAAAAGTGATCTTAGACAGCTACGCCGAAAAATTATAAGTATTCTTAAAATACATCCTTCTACATCTGGAAGGATTTCACTCGTGGTGGCAGTGGTTAATGAAGAACGCTAAGGTGGGGAGGTGGTGGTGGTGTTGGAGAGGGGGGGGGGCGGTGGTGGTGTTGGAGAGGGGGGGGCGGTGGTGGTGGTGGAGGGGGGGGTTAAAGCTGCGAGGAGCATGTAAGTGTTCAGCTACATATAATTTATAACGTAACGTTCCGATGGTCTTTTACGTATAGACAGTATATAAACGATTCACATAATAATTAAGCGTATACATTTAATTTTCTCGGGGCTTCTTATGAGGCCATTGATGGCTACAAAACGTCCGTCAAAGAAGTAATATCCGAAAAACATATGAAATTATTATATTATTATATGTAAACACTACAGGTAATAAAGGTGTACTGGTGACTCGAGAGCAACTTAATAATATTATAACACTGAAAAAATACGTTTGTGTAGTATATACATGTATCTTTGAAATATCGTTAACATGTCTGATGCATAAAAGTAGTTATGTAGTGTGCTCAAAATGCACATTTATCTGATTTATCAGTAAAAATACTATTGAAATCATAAAAAAAAATGGGTTTTCATGTTTTAAAGAGTACATCCTATATATTGCAGAACTATACTATACGCTGTATAGTATATTATACTGTTAGAGGCATATTTTATCGCAAAAAATATTTATACTGATTTTAACGATTTTAGGTAATTTATGCATTAAAAATTTTACAGAGCAACAGACGGCGATGGACTTGCTGGGACTGCTACTGTTTACAATTAAAATACAAGATTCCCCTGCCAGCAGCCAGGCCGAGTATTCGTTCTGTGTTGCCGATCCAACCGATGCGGGTTCGTTGTGCTTACTAGCGTAGTATTGATAAAAAAATATATATATGAGGTGTGTCGTGGAAAAACCGGGCTTAATCCACGTGCGTAAAGTGTCGTCCCGGGTCGACACTTTCGGCTTTTATGGTATTTTCAGTTTGAAGGAAGTCTCTCCTAAACATAAATCCACTGTAGGCGAAAAGTGGCGTCCTGGATTAGCCTGTGCGGGACACTTTACGGACTTGCGTTAGGCCCGATTATCCCACGACACGCCGCAAATATTGTTATAATCCAAGTATATATTATTATCGTCTTAATGATAATGATCGTGATATGAGTATCGCTAACTGAATGATCGCTATTTAAGTTACAACCACGCCAACTCAGGTCAATCTCCTGCAAACACCGTTTACAGTTTACAAAAAGACATAACGTAACGTAACTTAAAGTAGCGTAGCGTAACGTAACGTAACGTAACGTAACATTACATTACATTACATTACATTACATTACATTACATTACATTACATTACATAATACTTATTTTGGCATAAAACAGCACATTGCATGTTCATAGCCCATACAGTAAATAATAATACGGTGCTCAAGTACATACATGTTGTAATGTGAAAAGGACTAATAAAATTAATGGTGAAAATATAAATATTTGTATAACAGTAATTTAACAATATGAAACAAAATGCGTATTGTACTTATATATATGGTAACGCACATATACTCAAGACTAGTAGTAATTTCTTTTGAAAAAAAATGGAGATATTTAATGACTAAATCTAACTTTATACACAAACAGTTAGTGTCTGAAAAAAAAACATAACAAAAAGCTAATTGTATATAGACTCTTAACTTAAATGCAATAAACAAATAGTTTGTATATTTTTTTGATATTTTCGTAAAACGAATGAAGATTTATTGTATAAAAAACTAATTGAGTATTAAAAATGGAAACATATAATAAAGTTAAATAGAGGATCTTAACTTCCATGTACTATACAAATATTACGATATATTGTTTAACACATGAATACTGTTTTAATTTAAATTTTACAAGACATCACCGTCAAACAATGAAATCCAGTCTTTCTGAATGGTTATTCTCATTGTCAATCAAATGTCGTCGATCGTTCAAGTGACGGTACGCTTTGTGCTTATAACAGCGCCTACGTAGGTCAAACGTCGACAAACACAGTTGACAGTATACGAATGTTTTACAAACAATTAAGCTTTCCGAATGGGTAAGCTCATCGTCAATCAAATCTCGTCGTATGGTCTAATGACCGACTATTCTGTATTTCCCTTAAAGGGACTGTGTCATCAAATTGGGCCCCAAGGGGTACTTTCTTAAAAAATCTGAATTTAAGATATTAATATTGGCACATAATGAGATATTAAATCAGTTATATATAATGGAGATAGAGTGTACGCATTCTGAGATAAAAATCACTAGGGTCTTAAACCTTTTCAAACTTAATTTGCTCATTTGTTTTTTTTTTCAATTATCTCATTGTGAATTATATTATTTATTATTTATTTAAAGCACGTGTCTTAGTGTAGCTCATTTATATAATTTAATGTCATTTATAGTGCAATAGGAAGCCAATTTTTCGTTGACATAGTCCCTGTTAAATTGTTCCACTTCATGCCACTAGTTTTATTCAAAGAATTTAACATAAAAACTCGTTAGCTGTTTAAACAACCATTTTGTATTGTACGTATGCGCATATAATATTTGAGATACATAGCCACGGTAACAAAATGACAACGCACATTAAACATGATTTTGTTTTTGCACGTACGCGTATTTTGCGTATTTATTGATATCATAACTGTATTTTAATTACTCGTACATCGATGTAACTCAATTATAGTACGAAAAGCAGTATATTAATCCCAACTGATTTGTAACACATTCATGGTTAAATGGTGCGTGTCAGATTAATGTGTCCGAGCGTATACCTAGTTATTTACGTCGCGGTAAAATTACATTTAAAACAATAGAACGTGTAATATATGTTTATTTATTTAAGTCTCATCCATATGTACGAATACACATATGTACAGATTTACAAACAGATATAACATACATATGTCCATTCTATGCAGAATTACAAGAGACTATAAAATGCATATTTCATAACATCAATAAGAAAGCACTTAGTTAAAATAATTATGAATACTATATTAACAGTTACATACATTTAAAGGACATAAAACTAAAAGAAATACAAAAGATAAAATGATCACCAAACTCTGCATTTAATTTTAATTTTCTGAATATGTATAACTTTTATTGATACACCAGATCAAAGAGGACATAAAATACCTAAGAAATTCATAGTAATAGTGTCCAGAAAAGAATAAGATGGCTTAGAGGGGAGATTGTAAGGTGAACTCTGTCTACCTTTAAGTGAGGCAAAAAACAGCTGGTGCTCAAAATGGCCGATTTTGAAACAAATGCTGGATATTTGGGCCCTATATTTCATGTTATCACGTGTTTTATTTCAAGACTATAACTGTTCATGTTAAAAAGTTATAAAAAGGTACAGTGTGTGCAGGTGTGTTGTTAACTTGTAGATCTCACATTTTTTTGCATTTTTAATAGTCAGAAAACAATTTCATACTATTTAATGACTATCAATATGCAGTTTAGCCCTACTCGTACTCAGTAGCCAAGTTTGACACTTCTAGAGCAAATATTCATACCTTAAGGCTGCAAAAACGTACTTTAAGCTCAAAAATATTTCTGGTGACGACTTTTAGTACAAAATAACAACTGGTAATCAGACATTTCCTTAACAAGTACAATGCACAGTTTGCACACTATACATATCTGCATTGTCCTTCGCTTTCATTATTGGTTAATGATTTTTAAAACCTCAAATCTTTTGGTATGCGTATACCGGCCATAAAATACGATGTAGATAAAACATTTGTCATGTATTAAAACAATATAATACATATAAATGGATGATACAATAAACACATATTATGATACGACTTCAATACTGAATAGCAAATATTGAATATATTTATTTATTTCATACACTGATGCTAGGAACAATTTCAAACACTTGTAGCACATAGTTTCACTTTATTGTTGGACTGCTACAGCTAGTAAACAGTTTCCCGGGTCAACCGTGAATGGACAGAAAGTGGTCATCTGATCATTGCCATTGGAGACTCGCTCGCTGAAAACGTGAATTAACATTAAAATTATATAATTTATATGCAAATCATTCAAATGGGTTAATCAATATCTAAATACCTCATAATACAAAATCATTAAATCAACTATAATGTGATTTTGATAATTCATTAAATTATTATATTAGTTATTTCATAGTTGTGCTCATATTAATTCAATTCAATTAGGTAATTATTTAATACTCAAACGTTAACGCGTAATGGTTTCAACAATGTATATACAAAACGATTGATATATCTAATGTAAATAATGCAGATATGTATATGGATGGATAGACGAGCTGATTGAGCTGCATATCTGCAAACCAAATTCTTTGCTTTGCAAACGATAATGCCTGATTAGCAGTTAAAATTTTGTACTTAAAGTCGTCACCATAAATACCCCATAGATACAACGTATTGTCAACCAGAGAATGGTAATGTCAACCGAGGCGTAAATGTAAAGGGCATTTAAAAAAAGTAGATCTATAAATTAAGTAATCAGGCATAAGTTTCCTTGTTTTATTGTTCGTATCACACCCCATAGAGGGTGATACAACGTATTGTCAACCCGAGAATGGTAATGTCAACCGAGGCGTAATATTTATATTATTATACCGAACAATAAAACAAAGGAAACTTATGCCTGATTACTTAATTTATAGATCTACTTTTTTAAATGCCCTTTAAATTCAACTGATAACCTAAATGTGTTAAAGCTAATTTACCACGGATTATTTTCATTATTTAAAATGTGTATCTATATGAAACATGTATGGTTCCTTCTCAATACAAAAGTAAAATAATATTGCACAAACAGCCTTCCGTACTTTCAAACAGTTTGCAAAAAAAAGTGTACCGGCATGACCGGTGAGTGTGTACAGTGCAGTTATATTTAGATGTGTCGTGCTTAAAAGATGGCGTGATAGATAGGAAGTATCTACAGCGCGTTAGTTAAAATCAGTAATATATATGGCGGAATACGGGCGAAAATTATTGTTGTATACAAAACGAAATATTATAATTGATGGGAAGTGTTTAATGGATATTCAGAACACTTGAACGCGATAAATGTGTACAGTAGAGTAGTGCAGTAACTACACACCAGTTTTCACTGGACGGACATAGGATCGCGCTGAGTCGTGTTCGTTTGTTTTTAACATGTTTAAGCACTCGCGTAACACATAATTAAAGAAACCATGCATCGTTGATATCTAACCTTATTTTGGACGGCAATACGGATAATCGGATACAGGTTTTGAGACAAAATACGATTTAACAAATATACGTTCTGACCAGTCATGGCGATTTCAAAAACAAATCGTGTTTCTGGTTAGCACGGTTCGCATGAAATAAAATATGGCACAACTGTGTGGATACTTGAAAATGAATTGCAAAGCGTGTTGCTGATATTAACTGTAAAAAACAGTTGATTGACGTTAGCATTGCTATTAAAGGTAAACGTTGTTTTGTTTTGACAAACGGTTGTTCTATTTTTGCTCCACGCGAGGGTGACAGTATACTGTCGCATGTGACATTACGAATTGTTTCATGATAGGTATATGGAAATTTAACATGGGCTAGTCACGTGGGTCCGTGTACATACCGTCTCTTCGTTTTTCGTTTTGTATTCGACAAAGCGAAACACGAAAATCAACACATATTAGTTCATATTCCGATTTTCTAATAACCGAAACAAAAACAAAATACGGAAAACCAAATTGACTTCTTTATAGCGTTTTTCGTTGTACTAATTATAAAACAAAACACGAAACTTATTTCCCTATTCATATTTCGTTTCAATCTTAATATTACGAAAATCAATGTTTGAAAATGGAAACGAAGTGTGCGCTCCCGTTTACCGTTCTTGCTTTGATGAAACGAAAAACGAGTGGCGCTGCGGTCTTGGGTAGATAACTTATGAGTGGCTTTTTGCGCGCATTTCTCTCCCTTATGATCTTATGAACTATTTAATGAAAATCAATAAATGAATGAGAAACTAAGATAAATTTAGTCTATATTTCAATAAAAAGAAAGAGAATCCTTCTTAAAATCATGTGTTGGGAAATGCGAATTAAACAATAGAAAGTTTGTTTATTATAATCATCTTAAAGATAAAAATGTGAATGTTTGAACTTGACATAGGTTTTCTTAAGAATCTTGCATGCATAGGGAAAAGTTCTCGTAGAGAAATTTGTTTACCACCCTTCCCAGATTTTTGAAGATTTGAGTGGAAGGCACCATTTCTGTATAAAAATGAAATAATTGTAAATGCTATTCGTGGCAGTTGATATAATGAATTGTATAAAGTTAGTGGGTTTGTATCTTATGTGGCTTTTATTTCCGGGCCAGTTAATTGGAACTAGTACTCTAATATGCTACGCGCCAGGAAAACGTGATGCCATGTTTTATGCATGTGTTGCCTTATGTAGTAAATGAGTTCTAGCTATTGTTGTTCATTGTATTTAAGGCTTGTTGTCGATTTCTTTTTATTAAAAGTGACGCGGGATTCGACTTTAAAATAATGTTTCACCTTTAAAATAAGGAGGGACGCGGGACTTAGTGGTAATAATAATAGGAATACGGGACTCAGGGGAGGGGGTATTACAGCTCTTCAAATGAAAGCACCTCCCCCTGATAATAGAACTAAAACGAGTTTCTTGTAAATTAAGTACTGCATTTACATAGCATAGGGGAAAAGAACAAGAAGTATCCTAAGAGGCTAATTAGAGACTCCAGATCTACTCGGCTGGATCTCCATGAAATACCGGTACGTTGGTAAACGTTTAGATATTAAGATTATGATCATTTCAATTTAGAAAAATACAATACCTGGAAAATCCTTCCAACTTTGAAAATATCCACGTCTTCCTCCCTTACGGTGTGTCTTTTACTTCCAGAAAAAAGCACGTACGATGCCATGCTCACGGATTATCAGTGGCATAATTTTATTCTTATATAAGGGAGAGAAATGCGCGCAAAAAGCCACTCATAAGTTATCTACCCAAGACCGCAGCGCCACTCGTTTTTCGTTTACCGTTTCATCAAAGCAAGAACGGTAAACGGGAGCACACACTTCGTTTCCATTTTCAAACATTCATTTTCGTAATATTAAGATTGAAACGAAATATGAATAGGGAAATAAGTTTCGTGTTTTGTTTTATAATTAGTACAACGAAAAACGCTATAAAGAAGTCAATTTGGTTTTCCGTATTTTGTTTTTGTTTCGGTTATTAGAAAATCGGAATATGAACTAATATGTGTTGATTTTCGTGTTTCGTTTTGTCGAATGCAAAACGAAAAACGAAGAGACGGTATGTACACGGACCCACGTGAGGTATAATAATACGAATTGTTTGATGATAGGTATATGGACATTTAACATGGGCTAGTCACGTGAGGTATAATAAATGAAACTGTTGCCCGCTGCAGTTTATATGCATTATAAAGATAAATAATCAAGAGAGGTATAATAATACGAATTGTTTCATGATAGGTATATGGAAATTTAACATGGGCTAGTCACGTGAGGTACAATAAAATGTAATGTAATGCATGTATAGTATAATACATCTGAGACACTTTAAAACCAAGTGTTTGCACAATATAGCAAAATATGTATTAAGTAATTGTATTTATACGCAGTATTTTAGTCACATGTCACATAATTACAGATAAAGAGGCAACAAAACATCCCACTCGTGACATTTTTGTGGATCGGTAAAAACATTAATTTCATGCAGAATATTATAATGTAACGACACGTATGACTTTGCTGCCATTACATTATGTATAGTGGGATTCATCTTGCAATTATAAATAAACATTTTAATAAAAAAGAAAGGTTAAATTTAACGGACCATTAGTATGATTATGTCCCAAGATAAAAAATTATTTGTTAAGGAGATCTGAAAAAAGTTTACATCTAGGAAATAATTATATTATACATTTATTAACATGTTTGCACTCCCCAAAATATATTCGATTGTTTCACATTCATTTTTACCAAAGGTACAGGTAGCTGAATTTTTAATTCCTACTTTAAATATGCACTTAAACTTACTAAGAGCTGTTCTGTGTTGTAAAGGCATAATCAGCTTACAATACTTTTCGGTGTTGAGTTATGACTTTAAGGACAGGATGTGCGCAGATTACTACGCCCTTTACCAGAGCCCGTATTCACCCGCCAATTCTGACTTTAAGGACAGTATGTGCGCAGCTTACAGCGCCCTTTACCAGAGCCCGTATTCACCAACCAATTCTTACTTTAAGGACAGCATGTGCGCAGCTTACTACGCCCTTTACCAGAGCCCGTATTCACCAACCAATTCTTACTTTAAGGACAGTATGTGCGCAGCTTACTACGCCCTTTACCAGAGCCCGTATTCACCAACCAATTCTTACTTTAAGGACAGCATGTGCGCAGCTTACTACGCCCTTTACCAGAGCCCGTATTCACCAACCAATTCTTACTTTAAGGACAGCATGTGCGCAGCTTACTACGCCCTTTACCAGAGCCCGTATTCACCAACCAATTCTTACTTTAAGGACAGCATGTGCGCAGCTTACTACGCCCTTTACCAGAGCCCGTATTCACCAACCAATTCTTACTTTAAGGACAGTATGTGCGCAGCTTACTACGCCCTTTACCAGAGCCCGTATTCACCAACCAATTCTTACTTTAAGGGCAGCATGTGCGCAGCTTACTACGCCCTTTACCAGAGCCCGTATTCACCAAACAGTTCTTAATAAAGAATAGTATTGGAACTGTTCTTCTTTCAAAAGGTTATTAATTTGAATTTTACTTGGTTTTTACCAATGATAATTTTAGCATACTTTTTAACAATGATTTATTAATAACATAAGCAACATTAGTACCTGGCATATTTGTAAATGCACACAACTCCTTTTTTGAATCTAAGTCTGTTCTGTATTCTTTTGTCTACGAATAGGTTGGTGAATACGGGTGAATCACTGTTAATTTGAGTCATCCAGCTCTGAGTAAATGTAATGTGGAATGTAAATGCCGACATGACAGTGTAAAGTTACTTATTAATAAGTGAAAAGTTGGCTTACAAATGACAATTACCGTAATTGCAAACAGAGTTCAGTAATGATTATTCTTATTGACCCATATTTCATTACAGAACACAACTCGCGATAATTTGTACTTGCTTAAAAACGCTTTGCTTTTATTTTTGTTTTGTTGATTTTTTATAATACTCAGGTATGGTATGAGTTGCACACCTATAATTTTTATTGTTGTGTTATATTTCTTCAATATGTAAAATGAAGTGACTCAGTAAAAGGAACTTTTTTTCAGGAACTTCTATCGGAACTGCTAAAACGGATGTGTCAGGCGCTACTTGGGCCTTAAAACGTTATTAATATTAAAACAGATTACTAACTAGTACTTATAATACTGCTGATACAGATACAACAACAACAACTACTACTACTAATACTACTGATGCTGCTGCTGCTGCTACTGCTACTACTACTACTACTACTACTACTGTTATTAATAATATTTATATTCTTCTTCTTCTTTTTCTTCTTCTTATTATTATTATTATCATTAGTATTATTAAATTTTATTACTATTACTTATACGATGTGTATAGCGCTAGTCCAATTAAAATTTTAGCCGGAGACGATGCTGATGCCTTTGAGATCTCATCCGCCGGTGCCATAACCGCCAAGACAGAACTAAACTCCATGACCCCTGCAAGTTCAGGTGGACAACGACTGTGCAAGCGACGGGCTGTTCCTACAATATCTACGTTTGTGGTTATTCTGTCGGTTTTGGTCCGCCTGTTTGTGTAGACTGATTTTAAAATGGAAAGTGACGTATGAATTATGCAATATAATACTGGTTTAAATTAAATACCAACTGCATGATGTTTTAAAAATGATTCGGAATGTTTTACTATACTGAACCAAAAAAAGGGACTTTAGCTAAGTTAGAAAGTAGCTGATTAAAAAACTTTTGAATAGATTTGTTTGAAATCTTCTGCTTGTTATATAAGTTTGTTTTATTAATCTACTGGAATCAACTGGTTGATGTGAAACGTAGAAGGCTTTTACAATAACCACGTGTATTTATATGTGTACATCTCTTACGTAACCGTGTAAATTTGGCATGTACTTTACGAAAGTTTCTTTTTTGGTTCAGTATATTTGGATACTATTTCAGTTGAGTATATAACAGGTATAAACGTTTCAACTCTTGAACAGCAACTTAACAATACGAGCTGTTTGTATAAACACAATATGTACAAAATATGATCTTATTTTATGATGGTATGGTGGCATATATCGCTATGTTCATGTTTTGCCATTTAATTTGTTTCCGACATGATTTTCCATGTACTCTAATATGGAAATGAATAAAACGGAAATATATGTTTTCGTTAAGTTTTTGTTCACACGTGTTTCGATAGTGTACGTACCGGTAAATCAACTTCTTGACAAAAATGATATTTAAGGTAGCATTGCATTTATTTAGCTCTTTAGCAAGACAGTTAGCCATGTTCATTGCAATATTGTATTTTGGCCAGTGCATACACAGTACACGTTGACATGGCATGTTCACTCGTTGATATTCTAAATTAAGACGGAAATTTTTCATGGACATGGGACCAGGATCCCGGACAATGAAAGTTCTTAATCTTAAACTTAGTCTAAACTTAAAAGATTTACCAATGGCAATTATTTTAACGTTGGAGCATTAATTTTCATTGGCTAACATGTATGATTAACACAATAATCATGCTTATACAAGGCATCATTCATTTTTGTATTCGCACACCTTCTACGCTGGTCAATATATACATAATATGTTGATTTAAAGGAACCAAACAAGTATAGCCTTAGCTAATATTACAGATTTGCAATTGCCCCCCCCCCCCCCTACGCCAACCATTTAGGAATTGTCAAATGCATTAGTTTATATACATTTAATTTCGATCTATATAGTATACGCTAAGATATCAACGGCAAAGAACACTTAAACTATTTAACATCTGCATACAAAATAATAATTTTATTTTGTTAACATTCATTTCGAAACATGAACTTGTAGTTGTTTAATAACGAAATCAACAAGGACGCATGCGGCATTTTATATGATTTTATGTTATAATAACATTTTGGTGACGTTTGGTATTTTACTTAAGTAATCTTTTGCAAACAGAAAAATTAAATAAAAACCAAGGTCAACAGTTATGTTAGGATTCTATTGGAACTTAAATCCCAAGACTATCATCACATTTATAATTTTTTTAATTTTCTAGATGAAAAAAGTAAAGTCACAAAATATAGTAATATCTTAAAACAATATATATATATGTACACGTATTATATTAACTAACTTAAGGCATCATATTTATACAAAAATAGAAACAGCTTTGGAGTATTATGTATTATATTTTACGTTTATATATTCTGTAATTAGAACTTCTCGTACAAAAAACTGCATATATGCACATCAGACATTTGTGTTTAATTTCATCCATTTGAAAATAGAGATTTTACCCAAACTTACCAGAATGTATCCCACATGACCACGTTACAATAAAATAAAAATAAAACTGTAGGTCACCAAAGTCTTTTGTTTACAACTCAGTTTGATATAACGAACAACGATACAAACAGATATATGCAATTACAATCAGGTTTAGATAAAGCGAATGATCCGGGTCCTTACGAGGCTCCTTTGGGAAAGTTAATCTGAAATATTCACTTAAGTGCAACAAATGTTAAACTTTTCCTTCATACGAAATTAATACCAGTTCTGATTACAATGAAATTAACAAAATATACCATGTATTTGCTATCCGTGCCAATAAATGTTTCTTCTAGAAATCAATCGCGGGCCCATGAAATATGTACATTATTACCACGTCTTATGCTGCTAATACATATTCTCTCCTGATGACGCAGCTGGAGTAGAAATATAACTGAAACATTGATGCGAATAAAACACTATGGTACAATATAGCATGGATTATGTTGTGTTTTATCGTTTTAATCGCGTTTACATTTTGAAGACAAAAGCTCGTCTGTCATGCTAAATTTACTTTCTTATGATCAAGAATATATTGACCAACCATCTGAATAATATGTACCCTCTTTAACATATTATTATATTTATATTTCTACCATTAAAGGAAACTATCTTGTATATAATGTGTTGAAGAAAACAAATGACGCATACATTCCATTTCTAATGTGCACGTCCATTACACAAACATATTTACAGATATAAACAATAAAAAGCGAGTTAAAGCTAAATAAAAATGTCTTGATTAAGGTATTCATGCTCTTGCAACTAACAAATATCATAAAAAAATACAATCATATATAAAAACAATAATAATTATTAGCAACACAAGTCCCGTATTTAAGCAAGTGTTGATATCCTAGACGGTGTATTTAAAATGGTTCTTAACACTTTCAGCCTCAAGCGACCCAGAGGGTCAAATAGCTGGGAGTTGGTGATGTTGCAACTGTTACACAATACCACATGATATCATTTCTGGCAAGTTATTCAAAAATCCTTTCATGATTAACAAAATTATGCTCAGGAAAATAGTTATGGATTATTTATTCTATTTGACCTCAAATTGTGACCCTGACCTTGAATCTAGGGACCTGTCAATTTCTGCCAAAATATTTGAACATACATCCTTGATGGACAAAGATAGACCCAGACAAAGCATTCAGGACTGATTTCTTCTATTTTAAATTCGACCTTGAATTATGACCTTGACCTTGGACTTAAGGACCTTGATCTTGCGCGCGACACTTTATCTTACCATGCTTTTCAATTCTGCCAAGTTAGTTGAAAATCCATCTATGCTGGGCAAAGTTATGCCCCGGATAAAGTGTTAAGGTTTGATTTCTTATACTTGACCTTTGACCTTAAATTGTGACCTTGACCTTGGACCTAGGGACGACCTGATTCTTGCGCGTGACACTTTGTCTTAATATGTTTGTCCCTTCTGCCAAGTTATTTGAAAATCCATACATGCTAGACAAAGTTATGCTGCAGACAAGCATTTCTAGCCCAAATTTTGCAGTTTTCGTCATTTTGGCGGCCATCTTGTCCGCCATCTTGTTTTTAAGGAAATGCTCAATGATGACAGGGTGTCATAACGTGGATTCTTGCATAAAAATGTCTTAGCTACATACAACTGCAAAAACAGTTTGTATATAAACTATTGCACGGTTATCTGAAAAGTTGCTGTTTATCTGCTGGACTCCATTTTACTATGTTTACTATGCGTTTGTTTTCAACATGTAACTTATTTCTAATAGACGATCCTAAGTACGTGTATTTTCCAACTGCAATTAATTTCAACTGCAAATAATTAAAACATTGATGTGACGTCATCCCATTGTTGGCAGTGTACCATAATTTTAATATTAGGGTGTCTAAAAGTCGCAAGGAGACGATTTTGATTCTGACGCCTATTTTAACGCTGCTATAATACTAGTATTTAATGTAAAAGTGCTTACGTTTAAAATGATATACAATTTTATATGGCCGACGTACGAAATGGCAACGCACTAAACAAACGTAAGTCCAATGGTTGTGTCAGATGATACGAATGTTCTAACAAACAATACAGTTCAATGCCGTGTTTCACACATATATCTGACGCGTTCATCATCATATGGGTCTTATGCCCATCTATGAGTAGAAGTACGTTTTTTTTTATGTGCCGTGCTTCCACGCCTGGAATAAAGACCTCGTTCAGCCATGATGTGAACACCTCGGAGTCCATCCACCCGGTTTCCGACCTACCCAGTGCAGCCTCCTCAAATCCCTCTAATGGGTTATATGAAAACCGCTGCCCTGTGAAGATGATCGTTGTTGTATGTAATGCCCCACGGCACTTGCTGCTGCCATAATAGACATTTTGTCGGAGTTCCCATATTGATATACAACAGGTGTATCTGTTTCTCCAATAACTTTTCGGTTCTTAGCCTGACAAAGAGATATGCCACTTTCGTCAGCATTGTAGATTCTACTGGGATCTTGCAACAAATCAGCATCGCAAACTTCATTTAAAACATACTGCTCTAAATCATGAAACCATTTCAATATTTTTTCTTTGTTGATGCTGGCACGCTCTTTACCGAGTTGCACAGTGGTTCGCAGATTAAGAGCTGGGTGTCGGGCAAAAAAGCAATCCATCCATTTTCGACCAGGTCGATTGTCTGTAAAGGGGGTCTTCCTGCCGTCTGCATCTTTGATTTGTTTTACAACATCGGCAAGCTTTTTTCTGGTTCTGCCATATCCTATCAGAGTCATGTGCTCCAATCGTGTCTCCTCTTCAGGGGTTAACACCTTTTTCACATCAATGTTGGTGCTTTCATACTTGTTTTTGACGCGATCATGTAATGTCGTGACATTGTACGTTTTTGACGCTTGGCATAAAGACATACTGCCGCTCCTAACAACCTCAGCAGCGTGATCAACCGTGCAGGGATCGTACGCCCGCCGCTTAACCCCGACTTGACGACTCATGACTGCAACTGAAACCAAACAACTGATATTAAAAGATAAGAGGAAACAGTACACATTTTGAATTAATGGGGTCCTCTGGAGCAAGGAAGCAAACAAATTATAGAAATTGCAGATTTGATTCGATTGTAAAAGTAACGTATACATATAATCTAACCTTTTGGGATCAAAACATTTTACTTGAAAATTTGTTCTGTAGATCCAAATAAAAAATAAGCAATTTCCAAATAGATCTAAGTTAAACTAAAAATTAATTTGTTCGGAATTCGGAACAGTTCTTGATTTTTGTATGTAATTCCGAACACTTTCGATTCCTCATTCATGCGACCTTGTAACTTGCCCATGAGTGTAATACGTGATAATGACATGTGTGTGCATCATTTATTTCTATAGAACGTTGCTGGAGCAAAGAAACATAATGTTGTTTGACCTCAGGAAAATGTGCAAAAATTAAATGATATCACTTACCGAAAAGTAACGTATATTGGTGACCGTGATGTAAAACAGCACTGGCTCCACCCGGACAACAAAATGTCACCCAAAACGAAGAGAAAGGAAGTGATTTCAAAATAATTACGTCACATTCCAAATATCTGCTAAGATTAATGATTAGATAAGAGGTTTATATTTTGTTCGGAATTTGTAACATGGTCGGGTTTTGGTGCACCCGCTCCTTTTTCAGCACACGAAATATTTACAGCTACTCTCACAATTGTTGGGCAAATTCAATGAACGATTCTGATTGGGAGCATTTGCAAAAATGTGTAACATACAATGTAGTAACATTTATAAAACACCTCTCACAAAATATAATTCGTCGTAAATTGTGGTATTTTGAATACGGTAATGTCGCAAATTATTTTTCTTTTCATTGAAAAATATAATTTTTTCATGCCAAAACTATGTACATTTTTACTGCTTGCGACACTGTTTCAGATAACCTAAGCTAGCACTTGCTGTCCATTATTAACCGACTACACGCCAATATCTTACCAAGTCACGCCAGATATTGGACGGCTACCCGTCTAATATTAAAATTATGGTACAGTGAGAACAATGGGATAACATCACAGCAATGTTTTAAATACATGTATACACAGCTTTAGACGAGTCAGATCCATCGATGACGCACTCGTAGTCCATTCCCATTCAAAACCGAAATTGTGTTGGATAAACGGGTCTGTATCGACAGAAAATATATATGTGTGCATGTTTCGATAAGAGAAATAGTTTTTGTCGATGTTGGCGTTTATATATGTTCTATTAAACGGTTTTCTGCTGCTGAGTAACGAAAGAGATACGAAATAAATCTCGAAAAAGCACACTCCCTCTTTGAGGTTTGCGTGCAATAAGGTCATTTATTTCATGCTATGCGGTGAATGAGCTGCATCAGCATAAGTAGCAGAAGCAGTGGAAGTAGTAGCAGAAGCAGTGGAAGTAGTAGTAATGCTGTTTAACAAAAGGATTATAGAATATATCTCGCTATTATAAGGCCATCGTATGTGTTCTAATACAGTAAAAAAAATCAACTTAAAATATAAGTCCGTAGATCTCTCGTAGCTGTTACTTATACACGTATCGAACCAGAAATCGTGTTCATCCTATACTAGGACAGGACTATTCTTGCATGCGATTAGCTGGATAGAATCAAATTTGGTCGATATGTAGCACAGTTAATACTTGCTTTCTGTTCTGTTTACGGTTCATCAACTGTCTTATCTACGCCAGGCTCACCTAATGAAAACCCAAGTAAAAGGTAGTGTCATTTTTAATAGCATTCGTTGTTAGTATTTAGGTATTTCAAACGCACACGGTTTCAGCACATATTTTTACAAGGCCGAATAGCACAAGTGCTTAGAGGGCTGTCAATTGTGATTATCTTTACGTTTTCGACGTCACAACTTCAACACCCACTCATGATATGCATTTATTCCAAAACATTTTATTTTTGTTAGTAGTAAGTGTATTTATACTTCTTTAAATTTCTACGCAGTTTTTATTGAGTATTTCTGTAGCATAATAACATTGACTTAGTTGTAAGATATCACTTTTAAGCTCGACTTTTCGAAGAAAAGGCAAGCTATTCTACTCGCCCCGGCGTCGGCGTCGGCGTTGGCGTACGAGCTAGGTTAAAGTTTTTCGAAAAGCTAGTTTCTCAGGAATGGCTGGAGGGATTTCATTCAAACTTAAAACGTGTAGTACCCACATTAAAATGAACCTAAAAGGCCAAGGTTGGTAACTCTAGTTTGAAATGTGTCAAAATTATGGGCCTTTTACACTTAGAAATTTTACATATGCTATATGGACAGGTTAAAGTTTTTCTGTAATCTGGTTTCTCAGGAATGGCTTAAGGGATTTCATTCAAACTAAGAATACCTATTCCTTATATTAAAATGAACTCATGGGCCAATTTTGATAACTCTAGTTTCAAAATTATGGGCCTTTTTACCATTATAATTTTTACATATAAGCTATATGGACAGGTTAAAGTTTTTCGGTACGATAGTTTCTCAACTTTTCATTTCCACTCTCTAACTCGAGGACGGAAAAAGCTATTGTAATGAAACTGAAAACATAGATACCTTATAGCGAGACCTTGCTAGGGATTGCATATGGGGTGGGTGGGGTCAAGGTAACTGTTACTAAAAATAGAAAAACGGGTTCCGCTCAATAACTTGACAATACATCGAGATATTTTAATGAAACTTCAAACATACATACCTTGTATCGAGACATCTCTTGGAATTGCATATAGGGTCAAGGTCAAGGTCACTCTTACTAAAATAGAAAAACGCTTTCTGCTCAATAACTTGAGAATGCATGGAGATATTTTAATGAAACTTTATACATAGATACCATACATCAAGACCTCACTTGGGATTGCGTATGGGGTGGGTGGGATCAATGTCAAGGTCACTGTTACTAAAAATAGAAAAACCGTTTCCGATCAATAACTTGAGAATGCATTAAGATAGTTTAATGAAAATTCACACATAGATACCTTATATCGAGACCTCGTTTGGGACTGCATATGGGGTTAGTGGGGTCAAGGTCAATGTCACTTTTACTAAAAATTGTCACTTCAATCCGTTTCGTTAGAAAAGTTTGGTTTTCGTGGAATTTCTATATTTCTTGTTTTAGAAACAAAATGCCAGTCACTCTGACAAGCACAAAAAAAGTCGAGCGCGCTGTCCTCCGACAGCTCTTGTCTATTATGCCTCTAGGGAACATGTACGTTGAAGGCGATATTTTAAAGCGTTATTATTCCACTGACCGATAACACAAATTAACTCCGCCCACTTTCTGTAATACCACCTTGTATCACGTGCAAAGATGCTTTAGTCCTGCCCACTTCTTGAAACTACTTTTTGTAGGCGTGTAATGTCGCTTACGTCGTTACAATGTAAACAAAAATAGATCTGTACAATGATAACATTTTTATTCCCAAAACTGCAGTATACTGGAACAAAACATTAAAACATTATTCAATTAACAACAATAAGGTTATGACGACAAATAAACATTATGCAAAAACATGCAATGCACAGCATATAAAACCTGACAATATAATCTTAAAAAGCTGATTTTTTTTTAATAAAAGCTGACAAATTTACAGTCATATATCACAAAAATTGAAATTCATGAAAGAATTGGATGACATTTTGTGCCTGTTTATTTTAGCTATACAGAAACAAAATGGTAAAGAATATCAAACCAAATCACTCAGACCATAAATGGTATCAACAACTGTAAAGGAACTGAAAAGGAGCTACGTATTAATGACTATCTATTCACCATTACATAGGTACAGGGAAACCATAGCTGTAAATTATATTGTACTATACTTGTAAGTATTTAAAAAGAAACATACTACAAAAATCATGTGTTTGTGTCCGTTTAACACAAATGCAATGGTTTAGGAAAATGTTATTAAGAATAGTTATTTAAATAGACAACTGATTGATTATGTTTTTATTATAAGAAATCAGACAAATATTAGAATCAAGCCAGGTAACAACAATATCATTTTATTTGCAATTAAAGGTTGAAAGATAGATAGATAGATTTATTCAGGCTAAAACACACTACTTTACAACACAAAACAAATTCAGTTATATAAACAATGGTATAACTAACGAGTGATTCTTAAAACGAGCAAAAGCAATAGCACGTACTCAACTACATTTGAATATGCTAGAGGAACAGCTATTACGGGGCCAGATAACATTTGTTGGAATCAATTAATGCGAATAAATAGATGGAAGTGAATCATAGTGTGTAGTAACCTAGGATGGCCCATGAAAGCTTGAAAGATTATTTCCGATCGGTTCCTTGGATGACAATACTTACTTAGGTTAACAAGAACAACATAAACATATTTAAGATTTTGGAAATTAGAAGTGTCATAAATCATTATGTTACTATAGCATATTTTCTGTAAACAGTATTCAGTTTAACCTAGGCAATAGCATAGTTTTACATAAACAAAAACGTACATGTACATCATATCGTACAATTCAGTCATTTTTTGCAATGTTAAAAGATGATTCGTAACAACTGTTTTAATTTGATCTATTTTATCTATCCTTTTAATGTAATCTGGTAGGAAATTCCAGTCATTAATGGCTACACTGAAGAATGTAGTGTTAGCTTTATCGTAACTTTTTGGAACATTAAAATTGTACAGCTGTGATCTAGTTGAATACTGGTGCATATCTTTAACAAGAACAAAATTGTATTTCATATAGGAAGGGCATGTGTTACAAAATATTTTAAAAACATGATTAAGTCGTAATTGTGTGTTTCTGTTATCTATGTTTAGCAGTTGCAAATTGGACAGACTATTGTTATTAACACTCTCTCTAGGTCCCATACTAATAATAAATCTGACAATCTTGTTTTGGCATATTTGAAGTTTGTTTTTTAAGCATCTATTCAAACTAAGGTACGAGGAAGAACAAGGATAGTCCATATGTCATTGAATGAGTGCAGAACACATGTATTTCCTAGTGTTAACATCTAAGAATTATGCTTTTCTATATAAAAAATTAAGAAGAGAATTCTTTTTTGAAACAATATTGTTGACAACGGATTTCCCTGATAAAGTACTATCACTGTTAAGACCTAGGTATCTTACATCTTGCGTGGATTGAATAGTGTGATCATTACAAATACTCTTGGAAGTTTCCTACGTGCTTTAATTTACGTTTTTGGCCAAATATTAGACATTCTGTACAACGTTCAAGAACTTTACCAAGTTTTGTAGAAATAACATCTGCATACAAAACTAATTGCAAATCAAGACCAAAACTAATATTCATATTATTTATATAGCATAAAAACAGGTGTGGTCCAAAATTCTACCCTGGGGGACACCACAGGTTACTGGTTTAAAGTCATTGTTCGCACTTACCGTTTGTTTTCGACCACTTAAGTAAGACATGAACCAGTCAGTATTTTGGATTCCCATAAGATTAAGTTTTCCCCCGTAGTATATCATGGTCCACTGTATCGAAAACTTTTTGAAGATCCAACATAATCCTGCCCGTGTACAGTCTCTTAGAATTATTTGTTATGATATGGTCTAGCAGATGCACAAGGCAAGTGTCAGAGGAATAGGAATTTCTCAAACCTGATTGAAGTTCATAAAGTAAATTATTGTCTGTAAAAAACTTTTCCAGAAGACACAATATATATATATCTAAAAATGTATGACACTACACTAAATATACTGACTGGTCTATAGTTTCAAACATCTAGATAAACATTTTTCTTATACAAAGGTTTAACTCTAGCAATGTTCATGTCATCTGGTACGACATTTTCAGATATCGACAAATTTACAATATGTGAAATAGGCATTTTTATCAACACAGAACCATCTTTTTAAAATCTAGCTGGTAGTTCATCTAACCTGGTACTTTGAGATGCATTTAGATTATTCAGTTCCTTGAATACAAAGGATTCGTTCACATGCCTTAATAAAAAAAAATTATTTTAATTTTTTTTCTTGGTAAAAATTTTACAGAGCTTTTGACTTGATATCAAATTTTTTATGGAGAAGGCAGTTTTTCAACTAATTTGGAGGCAACAGTAGTAAACAAAGTGTCGCAAATTTCCCCATCAATATTTAGAATTACGTTGTCATTACCAGTACTTAGGGATTTATATCCTAACTGCTTTAGATGTTGCCACAGCCTTTTGAGTTTATTTTTGTTTCAGCAATCAGCGAAATAATTGGCCCTGGCCTTCTTCACTTCTCTTTGCACATAATTCTATGTTTACAATACAATGAGTAATCTTCATGCATACCATGTTTCCTTAATATGTACAAAAAGAATCTCTAAAATTAATAAGATCTAAGATTAAAAAAAACAAAACATGTTTTTAGAAATAATGGCCAATTTTACAAAAATGAACTCTTACTGTTGATTAGAATTTCAAATAAATACCAGCCAATATAATTTGATTCACAACCAATCCAGGAAAAGAAAATAAGAGAAATGATGCACAACCATTAGAAGAACATAACATTGAAAAATAAATATGATGGTCACTTAGGAAATCTTCAATTTGCAGTAAAAAAAACACAACAACAACAAGTATTTAAATGCAGTATGGAACTTATAGACAAGATATTCTGCCTATTGTTACAGTACACATGTCCACTAGAAAGTATCTTAAATGTCGCATAAATAACTGTACTGTTGCAACAACTTTCACATGTCAATTCTTTGCTTTGACTGGCTGTCTATCTGAAAATATTAAAGAAATGCAGTCACCTTTTGAAAATAACTCACAACAACATGAACAAAACAGCATATGTGCATAAATGATTTAATTAATTCTACAAATAATAAAATATTTGACTCTAAAATGTTTATAGAATAAGCAAGGCCAAGGCTAAATTAAAATTAAATTTGCACTCAAGTCTTAAGCTGCTATTACCAGGACACTCACCAATCGCTGACTCTGTCATGAAGCACATGGTACAGAAGCTTCGTGGTACCCGTCGTTGTCCCACGAATATTATGCAGCTCCTTGGCACCATGCGAGCCCACATCACAAACACAGCAAGCTGCATCTCTGAATCCTGCAGTTGTGTTCCCCAAGCAGTTTGACATCACACGTGGGGGCTAGTTTTTCCGAGCAATCGTCAATATCTCAACTTCGAACGCATTATGCACTGATGCAAATGTTGATTAATGACTCATTTGATAATAAATCCACTGGTTGTTTTACTTTTGAATTTGTTGTTGTTTTGTTGGTTACGTCGTTGAATGATTACATAACACACATAGTTTACACTTTTGAAGTAATCGTTTATGTCGACTGCAGTTTACTTCTTGTGTGTAAATGGTGTCAATGTATTTATATTGTGCGTTTAATGTTACAATGAGTAACAATTTATCGCTTCATTTTTTTGTATATTGATTAAATGTGTGTTTAACTGTTATCGCTGATGAATCACATAGAGGGACGTTACAAAAATATTTAGGTGCGAATATTTAATTAAAATAAATAATATAGTTTAAATAAACGAGACGAAAACAACTGAAGCTTTCCCTAGTGGCTAAGTTTTACAGTAGATTTTCGAACATTGTGTCCACCAGGTGTCGCTTCTCGCAACTATCCTGTGTGATTCCGCGCTGTGTGAATGGGTAAGCACTATAATCATATGGCGCCAACTGAAGCATGAGACCCTTCTCGTAAATATTAGCAAAATCGTCATACAGTCTTGCAGGACGTAACTTGGTACAAAAACTCAATATGTGCATCATTTAATTCAATTTAAAAATATAACCCACCGTTGTTTTCAATAATAAAAAGTTTTTATCTCTATTTGCTCACTTGTAAATAGTGTTCGAAAGTGAAAGTATAAATTGCATGACAACGCAATTAAAACGCATTTTATTGTACGAACAGATATAAACACAATGCTTTGACTTTTTGAAGTTAATAATGATGATATAGTTATCATGTTTAAACCTGGTTTTAATAAGAATATACGGAAATTGTGCTTGTTCGGAAATTATTTCATACCTCCGCGGACTATGTCTAAATGTATGCACATTTAGCCAAATATGGATAATTATCAGTTCCTAGCATTGAAGTTAGACGAAAGCAGTGACGTCACACTCTATGTATAGAATGGATATTCGAATGTACACACACGTGCAGTAAATGCTTAGAGTCTAATACATAAATATTGATATAAGACAGTCAAAAATAATATGCATTTATAAGTCGGTGATGGTTTTATGCAATGTTGGTTTCGGATAAACATGTACATGTTCGTTTTGTTTGTATCAAATATTATTTATTTCCTCACATCACCGAATGTCGTTTTAAATACATTCCTGTATGTCAGCTACGAACATGTCTTGAATGCGTGCCTGTCTCCTTGTTCACGTTGCTAATTCCTATGAAGGCCATGTAAAAGAAATACTTTTGGATATTAAAGGAACTTGTTTACAGATTTTTAAACGTTTTTGAAGTATGCCATAAAATGTCTTAACTTGACATATATATGCATTTGAACAAAAGAGCTCGAGTATACCAAGAAAATGATAAAGAAATAAAAGGAAAAATAAGTTGCTCCCACCGGGATTTGAACCCAGACCTCCAGATGAAAAGGCTATCGCCTTAACTACTCGGCGATTCCGACTTACATATTTAACTCTGATTTTTTTACGTCATGTAAGTGATCCACATGTCGTCAACGATCATGACCAAATATCAGAAACACTCCAAATTATTTCATCGTTTAGCGTTTCAACAGCCATTCCAGAATTAACGTACATACCCTTGTCCCGGTAATTTATCTTACAAAATAAACAAGATATGTTTAATATTCCTATGTTTATTTATTGTCTTTCTTATAATCTCAAGCTCAGATAGATTTGTGTTCCAATACTTTCTTCAGTTATCAAAAAATGGTGGATAGCGATACCGCAAATTGGCAATTTTGCCATGTCCCGATCACAGATTTACGGAAAACAATAGGTGTATTTTTCTTCCAATTACGTACCATTGATAAAGTTTTTCTGTTTATGATAGCTTAATACACATATAATTTGAAACAGGCTATCAAAACTTGTTTCGGATGTGTCTACAAGAATTTATCATGCTTGAATGGTCTGTCCCTATGTTCATCTGTCAACTCCGTTACGACTCCATAAATCATGAAAGTAATGATTATGTCCCTTCTTACACAACAAGAGATGTCATATACACAAATGTTTTAAGCGCGAAAATTTAAATTAAGATGTTGATGCGGTTGGTATAAGGAAGAATGAAAAAAATATGTCAGCAGTTGCATGCGTATAAAAAAAAACTTGGTCAACTCCGTTCATGTGTTTTCATAAAACTGTTGAATTTATTGTTGATAAAAAGCACAAGTTTATTAGCACATTGACGTTCCAAATTCATTAATGTCTGTTTGTTTACAAAATACTCAAAAACAAAATGTGGAAAAAAAGTTTTAAAATGTCAACTCCGTTACGGTCAACTCCGTTACAAAAATCGTAACGGAGTTGACATATTGATAAAGAGTTGACAATAACAAGACATTGTTTTCAATATGTATTGATTTTACTTTAATAAAGTAATTCCGCATACTATTGGAATAAAAAAAAAAAAAAACTACGGTATTCAATGGGACACACTGTCAAGATCGTCTGGCAAAATGCAAGCTTTTTCTGATACAATGAAGCTTCATCAGGTACGAAAACCACCTACAGGTAATCACATCATAATCAAAGCATATAAAATTATCAGAGTACATAAATATTAAGTCAACGGTTCTAATGCATTGAGGTAATTAAGGCGTGTGATTATACGAAAGTGTCTTTAGATCATTGTCAATCACAAATTGAATGTAACCAATAAAATGTAAGCTGTGCGTAGCCTTATTCGCACAGTTACTTTTGATTTCCACTGTCAATGATTTACTAAATTCAACATTGATGACATCGTTTTACTACTATGATGTTTTAAGGTAGTTATGTTTGTCACGTGTGCC
This sequence comes from Congeria kusceri, assembly GCA_027627225.1. Classification (NCBI taxonomy): domain Eukaryota; kingdom Metazoa; phylum Mollusca; class Bivalvia; order Myida; family Dreissenidae; genus Congeria; species Congeria kusceri. Next base: position 73,875,532 of record CM051029.1, on the reverse strand, counting down.
GTACCATTGCTCTCATAAACTCCTGAAGAATTAAAACTCAAAAGCGGTACGATTGCGTCCCTAGATATGTATAGCACCATCAGAATTATTTGTATCCCAGATATTCCTAAACAAACACATAGACATCTTGACCTCATTTTGTTAACGATAATTAACACCACGTTTAACTAATCCCACGTGTCACGGCACACAATTAAGACAGGAAAGTTAACACTGTGTTGCATAAATGTATCTGTTCAAGTTAAAATAATAATAGTTTAAAGAAGCTTTCAATCCACATAAACAGTCCACACAAACAGTCCACACAAACAGTCCACACAAACAGTACACACAAACAGTCCACACAAACAGTCCACACAAACAGGACAACACAAACAGGACAACACAAATAGTACACACAAACAGTCAACACAAACAGTCCACACAAACAGTACACACAAACATTCAACACAAACAGTACACACAAACAGTCCACACAAACAGTACACACAAACAGTACACACAAACAGTACACACAAACAGTCCACACAAACAGTACACACAAACAGTCCACACAAACAGTACACACAAACAGTCCACACAAACAGTACACACAAACAGTACACACAAACAGTCCACACAAACAGTACACACAAACAGTACACACAAACAGTCCACACAAACAGGACACACAAACAGTCCACACAAACAGTACACACAAACAGGACAACACAAACAGTCCACACAAACAGTCCACACAAACAGGACAACACAAACAGTCCACACAAACAGTCCACACAAACAGGACAACACAAACAGTCCACACAAACAGTCCACACAAACAGGACAACACAAACAGTCCACACAAACAGTCCACACAAACAGTACACACAAACAGTCCACACAAACAGTCCACACAAACAGTACACACAAACAGTCCACACAAACAGTACACACAAACAGTACACACAAACAGTACACACAAACAGTACACACAAACAGTACACACAAACAGTACACACAAACAGTACACACAAACAGTCCACACAAACAGTACACACAAACAGTCCACACAAACAGTCCACACAAACAGGACAACACAAACAGTCCACACAAACAGTCCACACAAACAGTCCACACAAACAGTCCACACAAACAGGACAACACAAAGAGTCCACACAAACAGTCCACACAAACAGTCCACACAAGCAGTACACACAAACAGTCCACACAAACAGTACACACAAACAGGACAACACAAACAGGACAACACAAACAGGACAACACAAACAGTCCACACAAACAGGACAACACAAACAGTCCACACAAACAGTCCACACAAACAGTCCACACAAACAGGACAACACAAACAGTCCACACAAACAGGACAACACAAACAGTCCACACAAACAGTCCACACAAACAGTCCACACAAACGGTACACACAAACAGGACAACACAAACAGTCCACACAAACAGTCCACACAAACAGGACAACACAAACAGTCCACACAAACAGTCCACACAAACAGGACAACACAAACAGTCCACACAAACAGTCCACACAAACAGTCCACACAAACAGTCCACACAAACAGTCAACACAAACAGTACACACAAACAGTCCACACAAACAGTCCACACAAACAGTACACACAAACAGTCCACACAAACAGTACACACAAACAGTACACACAAACAGTACACACAAACAGTCCACACAAACAGTCCACACAAACAGTACACACAAACAGTACACACAAACAGTACACACAAACAGTCCACACAAACAGTACACACAAACAGTACACACAAACAGTCCACACAAACAGTACACACAAACAGGACAACACTTTATTGAGTACAAATTACATCGTCTATCGTCCATTGAGTGCGTGAAATTGTCGTAACAAAACTGGACAAAAAAATGGTTAAATGTTCAGATATATTAACTTAATTTTAGAAAATTAAATTAATATCTTTATTTTGCTTTATTTATTAAACCACGATGTACAGAAACAATAAATATTTACCCGCGCTGTTACAATCTCCAGAAACATAGAAGTACGAACATGGAAAATGAAATATACTCCGCACAATTACTGACTCAGAACTGTTCAACAAATACTGAGCATAGTACTACTTGTAAAGTGTGAAACGCCCTGGCGGTTTGTGATAGCCATGGTTTATTTCTATAAATAATTTATTCCAGTTTATTGACGATTTCAACAACTGGTTTTAGGTTTTAAGTCTGATGGATAATTTGCCAGTTTGACCATTGCGTTCATAATCGCATGAACGCAACCAAAATTAATTTCAATCCTTATATTTGCATTATATTTCGGATGATTTCATAGCATTCCTTGATATTATTGTTGTTTAACATGCATTTTATTGCGAAATAAGAGAAATATCACGCACAGCAGTTTTCTTATCGGAACAGCGAAGTACCGCCCCTTGTAACCGAACTACACAAAATAAAATGCAAACTACGATTAATAAAATAGTTCCCTACAAAAATGTCATTTTCTCCTTATTTTATATTCAATTTTCTGCAAAAAAATGAAATTTAATGTAAACATTATGAGTCATAACATGTTTAATGTCCTTGCATAAATCATATCGCTACAAAACTAAAAAAGTAACTTAAACAAATGCAAAAATACCTGTGACATCAAGAAGAACTGCTATTTCGGCCGGTATAGCCAACAAGCACCAAACATTATTAATGCTTTAGAAAGATTGATATAAAATAAGAGGTGCTTTGTTAGCAAGACAGTGCATCCACATCATGAATACTTATATACCACAGTTGAGTTCTGACACTTAAAAATCACACAATTTCCTAGGCTGAGATTTAAACAGATTCTGGATAATCCTGTTTTATTATTAACACAACAGATGGAGACTTACATGCTTTTAAATGCTTTAAATCCACACCATATATCAAAATTTTCACTCGGCAAGAACAATGCAAAACAATCCGCAAATGACATCACTACAGTAAACAAGTGATGACGTGCAAGCTAGGTCATCGATCAATAGCATCCACACGGGCGTATCTAAGCTCTTGTCTTTGCCTGGGCATAACCTGTATTAGAACGGATAACATTTTAATATAAATCTCAAAATGCATTTTTTTATTATTGTACATGTTAAACAATTCATCATTATTAACTGTAATATAAATGCACAACAAATTAGACAATCTAAATGCATCTAGCAAATAGACAGATTAATGTGAAATCATATCGATTTTAAAGCTACGTTCCTGAACCGATTACTCAGTACTGGCGCGGTGCCTAAATCCGCCACATTTGGGGGGTATTTTTACGATATTTTCAATAGGTTTATCGATTGACATAAAAATTTACATAAATCAAGTTAGGTTTAATTTGCATTTACTGGCGTGTTTTGGTTACATTTCAAATACTTGGCAAATGAACAATATTTATCGAGATTGATGGCCTAAACAGTGTAAAAAAATGAGCGAGGGAGTGCCTAAATCCGCCACCCCTCTTTAAAATGTTCAAATTGCTCGAAAATAATGTATTATCAATTTTGTTTTCAAAGCAACTTGTATTGCCTCCTATTGACAAAAATCCCACTTTTGTTTATTTAAGGTTCATTTTCTAGTGTTAAAAAACCAACAACACGGTGATCCGAAGTTGCTTAGTGACAATCGTAGATCAGGAACCGTGACGTGCTTATTCCGCATTTGACTATTGTTCTTATTTAATTTCCTATATTAAGCAGCTTGATGTCTGGTGTTTATATAATGTTTCAATTTCTTCCCAATACTCATTTGTTTTTGTAAAAATAGCTCCGAATCTGAGGCCCTGCGTGCATGTGGGACAAATAATGAGGGTTTTTAGTAGCGAGACATTTGCGCTCTTAATATGCAATTGTTCCGCATTTTATTGTATGTAATTCCAGAGAATAATTATTATTTTTATGCTGCACATACTCAAATGGACATAATATTAAAACACGATAATTTAATTTTATCATGGACAAACTGCGGGGCCTCAAAACTGCGCATACGCAGTATGAAATAGATTCCCGCATGCAGTTTGTTTGCATTTAGGGGCTATGTACAAAATAATTGGATTAAAAACTTATTTATGCACAAATCAAGATAAAAACTCTTCAGCATTGTTAAGGGAAAGTATCTGATTGACTGAGATCAACAATATAGAAATCGCCGGTAAAAAAAAACGCTTATTCGGATGGGGTGGCGAATTTAGGCAAGTGGCGGATTTAGGCACAGCGCCAGTATGCGTCATGGAGATTTTCTGTGGTCGCTTCTAAGAAAACTAATGTTTACCTAAAATACCATAACATATTTACTTGCTAGCGAAATGGCTTAGTTTAATAATTACACTTGTAGACCTTGCATGATAGAATACTATTAAGCAAAAGTGAAAAAAATGAGTTTAAATGCTCTTTGATTTTTATGCCCACATAAACACGAAATATCACAACTCCGACAGATTCCCGCTCATCTAAGGACATTCGACTTCCACTTTACATTGGCATATCTGGAGTTGAGATTTTGATTGGCTCATTAAGTCGTTCCCTCGACAAAAATATCTCGTTCCCACAACATAACATCTCGTTACCACGGGTTAATTATCTCTTTCCCACGAGTTATTTATGTCGTTCCCACAAGAAAAGATCTCGTTCCCACGACTTAATATGTCGTGGGAAACAATATAATTAAAAACATACACATGTCACATCTACGCCACCGTTCTGAATAACGCTGTTACCAAACATATTTGCCAGCTATGTAAATGTTGAAGTGTTTGGTTTCACAAGAAATTCAGTAAATACGTTTATAAATTTCAATTTATGAAAATGAACAGTAGTTTAACTGAGAATATAGGATAATTTTTAAAAAGAAACAGCATTTAGCTATGTTCTTTCATATACCAATGTAAATCCGACGGAATGTTTAAGTTCAGTTCTTTGCAGCTACTCCCGGATTTTAGTCAGACATAATGCTGCAATTTTTCGGCGTAGCTGTCTAAGATCACTTTTGACCGATATTTCTTGCGATAATTATGAAACGGGAAAAGTGAATGCCAATAGAATTGGGCAAATTTTCTTATTTTAGGGAATGCAAACTTACAACAATGGTTTAATGTATACCAACAACTGTTGCATACTTTAGGGGATTAAAATGTTACATAAGCGGTTAAAATAAAGTTATATACATATTATTGATATACACTCTAGAACTGAGCATAAGTATGAATATATTTTCTCTTTGTATGTCATGAACATAATATTATGTTCATTCCCAGAATTAATACACTATTTTGTTTAGCCTAGCGGTACGCTCTATTTGATTCTAGCGAGTTCAACACACTCACGATCATTCTAAAAATAGCCCGCGTTTAGCTGCCGGTGTCTAGCTGTTATAATATACATGCATCAATTAGCGTCCAGAGAATCATCAGAGCGAATATTTCAATGAAGGGGGAATTTATGTTTATAAACTGACTGTGCATGTTAATTTGAAATTGAATTGCGGTTGCGTTCTGTTAATAATTAATTAGAATTGCACATTTCTATCAACTGCTCATGTAGATGTTAATCAACCAGTTATCCAGCCAGAATTTAAAAAGGGCAGGGTGATAATTCCTAAAAAGGGCACTTTTGTTCGCGTTCGTATTTTTTGCAAGTACCAGTTTGGCAATTAGGACTGGATGCACATAGACCGATATGGGGCCCATATGGGCTTGCTAGTTAGAAACCCACATGGTCTATCTTAATGGGACCCATCTGAGACTGATATGGGCATGACTTGTATGTGGGACCTACATGGGGCCTATGTAGTTAATAAGCCCAGGCATATCCCATATCGGGCCCACATGGGCTGGCTTGCCAGAACCGATATGTGCTTAATTGCTGGGGACCCATGGGCTTTTTTGATGGGACATATATAGGGTTGCTTGAATGGGATCCATACGAGCTTGATTGCTGGGGACCCATGTGAGCTTGCTCTTTGTGACCCATATGGGCTTGTTTGTTGGGGACCCATATGAGCCTTCTTGCTGGGGCCCATATGGGCTTGAATCTTTGGAACCCCATGAGGGCTCTCTTGCTGGGACCTATATGGGTTTTCTGTTGTTGATCCATATGGACATATTGTTCGGGACCCATATAGGCTTTCTTGCTGGGACCCATATGGGCTTGCTTGTCTGGGGACCTATATGGGCTTTCTTGCTAGGACCCATATGGGCTTTCTTGTAGTGCGCCCATTTCGGGCTTTCTTTTTGGGACCCACATGGGCTTGCTTGCCTAGGACCCAACTGGTTCTGATATGGGCAAGACCACACAAATGGGTCTCACATGCAGCCCATGTGGTACATTAGACCAGATAAGCCCTTTCCCGGTTCAAATGGGATGACTTACTAGGACCCATATGGGCATACTTGCTGGGAACCCATGTGGGCTTGTTGCTTGGTCCGATATTGGCTCGATATTGGCAAAAAAATATTACATGGGGCTCATATGGTATATTTGCCCAGGTATAGCCCATTTTGGGCCCATATGGCTTGCTTGCTGGGAAACTGTTCAATTACAATTTCAATGTCAATATCCATATAGTAATGATGATATATTTATGTAAGTAGCAGTGTAAAATTACTAAAATTATCTGACTTAAATATTAATATTATTTTCAAGGGTGTATCTAAGGCAAAATCGAATGTACGCCCGAATGACAAAACACATAAAACGCATCTGGAAAGACAACATATATAAAAATTTATTTTTAAATTTGTATCAGATAAATTGTTATTAGCACTTAGTAGTAGTTTTATATGTAATATACATTTGATTGAGCAATAAATCTGCCGGTTTCAAACGATGAATAGATTTCATTCCTTTTAAGTTTCCGTTTTTATATGCGTACACTACCTTACACGCAGACGTATGTAACTTAAGATTTACTGATTACTGATTACGCAGAATATTCTGTTTTGCTGTACGCCCGAATGAAAAACAGATAAAATATATCGGGAACATTTAGGCCTTGCTGGAGCACTGTCAAATTATAAAAAAATATCTTTCAATAAATAAAATGTGGTGAAATAAGTCTCTGGATACGTCGAAATGTTATTCATGTTACTTTTTCTTCATTTGCGTAGCATTAATACATGATTTGCAATACCAATTATACACAGAAACCCTTGATACATCATACTCCTACCGAATATAACTTTAAATCGCCTTAGTCGTATGAAATTTTAAGTTTTATGCTATCAAACTGGAAGTCATCATTATTTCAAATGCGCTGAATGTTTTCTGAAGATCGCTTTTCATAAGGATACACGGTATAAGGTTAAAAAAAATGAATTGTTTCTCAGGCACTTTTCCAAACAATCAGGATGGCGGGTGAGTTTTTCTTTTTATTGAAGTATTTTTTTATCCTACTCTTTTCTATTGGCACTATGTAATGGCTTAGTAAAACAAGTTATTAAGTACATATGAAAGACAATTTTAAGTTTTAATAACAACATAAGCATTCCTTTTTTATAAAATTCTAAATATAGATTTATTAATCACAAACCGTCATTTATGCAAACTGATGTCAAAAGGCAATCAATTCGAATGTTCATAATTAACAGAAGTGCCTTCAAATTGATACACAATCAGCATTAAATTCTATTTATAGAATTTCACTTAAATCGCCAATAGTTTTTGGAAAGGAAAATCAACACTTGTCAATGCAGCTGGCATTTTCGATTGTTTCTATAGGACTTATATTGACACAGATTTTCTTCCAAAAAATATGGAATTAAATATTAAATATTATACAAGCAAAAGCATCTACGAAACAAACGTTTAAATCAACAAATAGACGATATTTATAAAGGTTCCCAATCGAATATGACATTTTTTCAAAATTTACACAGTATTTCAGACAGGAAGAAAGTTACTGGAAATACCGAAATATCTAACGGGTTAATCTTCTTCATGGTGAGCTTTGGTGATCTCCTTTTGTCCGTTGTCCGTCGTGCGTCGTGAATCGTTCGTCGTCAACATTTACCTTGTGAACACTCTAGAGGCTACATTTGTTGCCCAATCTTCGTGAAACTTGCTCAGAACATTTGACCCAATGATAGCTCAGAAGAGTTCAAAACTGGGTCATGTGGGGTCAAAAACTAGGTCACTTCAAATTGAAGGAAAAGCTTGTGAACACTCTAGAAGTCACATTGTTTGCCCAATCAACATGAAACTTGCTCAGAACATTTGTTCTTATGATATCTCGGCTGAGTTCGAAAATTGTTCCGTTGCGGTGAAAAACATGGCCGCCAGGAGGCGGGGCAGTTTTCCTTATATGTGTATAGAAAAAGCTTGTGAACACTCTAGAAGTCACATTTTTTGCCAAATCAACATGAAACTTGCTCAGAACATTTGTTCTTATGATATACTGAGTTCAAAAATGGTTCCGCTCCATTGAAAAACATGGCCGTCAGGGGAGCGGGGCAGTTTTTCTTGTGGTCTCGACATTATTCTTAATCCTTTTATTTCTGATAATTCTTAAATAGCGTATGTCCCGAGTTTATTAAAATATTAATTTTAAAAACACATCACTAGATTGGTTAAAGACAATATTTTGGAAACCCATTGGAACCTAAGCGATATCTGTTTGCGTTCAAAAGATATTTAACATTTTCTTGTCCTCTCCATTTATTTTCCCTATAAACAGAAAAAAATCGATTCGGCAAACTGGATCGGAATGAAAGTATGAAAGTTGGGTATGAGGACATCGGACACGAAATGTAGTCATTTGCAAACGCTTTGATCTGCATAAAAACGTTTATGTTTACGGTGAACATAAAAAATATGGATAATAATTAGTTAAGTTTAAACTTTCAATAAATGTGTAGTCATTTTCAACTTGTGCGATATGAAGAAAACAAATAATTGTATCTTCATCACAAAGAGAAATATGATATTTTAAAGAAAGTCGCCACACAAAAAAAGAAATAAAACATTTCAAAAAAATACCCCATGTATATTGATTATATATAAACAAGGTATGAAACGCACTGTATGCCTATTGCTGAAAGATTGTGGAACAGAGAGATTACCGGCTGTATCGATTAAACACACAAAATCATACATGTCACCAGCAAACGCAACGTATCTCGCAAAAGAACATTTAAAAAAATCAGATTCGACACCTTACCGGCTTCATATACGACAAATAATTATTTAATGTTCAAGTAATTTTGAGTTTCACTACTGCAGATTACTCAAGAAAACCACGGCCATTTAGAAATAACCACTAAATCAAGTTCTAGCACTTCCAACCGCCTTTTAAAGCAAGAAGAACAGGGAACTCTTTAGTGGTAGGCACTACTTTCTATATTATCGGCTGTTGCCAAAGATTAATTACTGCAGTAATATGACTGTGTTAATGTGAAATATTTTTAAAAAAACATTGTAGATCCCTCAACGATTCCCAAGCAAGCGGGACGGCTATCGTGACTATCGAGATACAAGATATCCCAGCCATCAGTAACTCCGTTTTTACCATTCCAATGTGATTTTTTTTTAATTTGTAGAGCGGCTGACGACGATGCGGCTGGTGCAGCAACCGCGACGGCTACCGTGACTATCAACATACAAGATGCTCCGGCCAGTAGTAACTCTGTTTAACAGTTTGTGATTTGTGATTTTTTAATATTTGTAGAGCGGTTTACGATGCGAGTACCGCAGCAACCGCGACGGCTACCGCGAATATCAACATTTAAGATGCCCCTGCCAGTAGTAACTCTGTTTAACAGTTTGTGATTTGTGATTTTTTAACATTTGTAGAGCGGTTGACAACAATGCGGCTGGTGCAGCAGCCGGGACAGACATCGTGAATATCAACTTAAAAGATGCCCCGGCCAGCAGTAGCTGTGTTTAACAGTTTGTAATTTGTGACTTTTTTAACATTTGTAGAGCGGTTGACGATGCGGGTTCCCCAGCATCCGGGACAGCCACCGTGACTATCAACATAAAGGATGCTCCGGCCAGCAGTAAGTCTTTGTATGCCTTCTGTACTGCTGACCCTACGGCTGTTGGTAAGTTCGTCCTTACTATACGGAGTTGAATAAGTTGTACTTTTTGATAACGCATTTTACCTTTAAGGCCATACCAATGTGATTCTATGTGTAGCGTCTTTGGGCTGGTAGGTTTTCGGATGCCTGAACGAAAAAAAAAAACAGTTCGAGTTGGAAAGGTAAAAAACTTGGGGGAAAATAACTTTGAGGTGTTTTTACTAGTATTTGTAAAACGTAGCGTGCAACTAGTCAATTTGCACAGTTAAAATACTGGTTACAGTAGGTTCTCTGAAGATCATATAGTACAGTTTTGCACGTAAACATTTGCTTGAGCTTGTACCACTGCAATAAACAAGTTGTGAAAGAAAATTGTTTTTTATCGACTTGTTTTTTTTGTTTTTTCCCGCCTGGTTGGTAGGTTTTAAAAAATCATGGAGACGCTAATGGCATTGATTGGTTCATTGATTGATAATATTTTCGCAATAGAATAATAAGTGCGAATATATATATAATATAATTGTGTTAATGTTGCAAGTTTTTAGTCAGTGAAGCTTGAAATGATTCGTAACTATTTTTGTTTAACTCACAATTCTTAATTACAGACATGTACCAAATACGAGTATTTGAGCACAGTAAAGTAATATATACAGAGATAATTCAAACTGTGCTTCAATATTTCAGGAGGCTCCATTGGATCTGCTTCTACATCTGTCCAGGGAGCCACATGGACCGTGGAAGGTAATCCTATATAGGCCAATGAAGCGTATACATTGTGTTTATATTGAAATTTAAATACATCTAAAATCTTTATATAAAAAAACACACACTGCTTTGTAAATGATAAATATCTGTTGACAATGTAACAACCAGTTTGAATTGAAATGCGAATTTATGCTTTTACCGCTGGAATCACTAAATGGCGTTACATGCCTTGTTAATACTTAATATTAACATACATGTATAACCAAAAATATGAACTAAAATGCAATTTAAATGCTTTTTAGCCGGAAGCACTGATCTAGCGTCACTGGCCATTTCAACCGCCGGTGCCATAACTGCCAAGACAGAGTTGAAGTCCAGCACCAAGGATTACCTCACCGCGACCCTTGTACTGACCTCTGGATCAGAGACATCTGAGTGGCCCCTGTACGTGATGGCCAGCGCCAAATGCCCCTCAAGCAGTGGTGTCGGTGTGATCACGTTTTCGGCGGTGGCCATACACGTTTTCGGCGGTGGCCATACTGATGTCGGTATTGGCCGGTCGTTTTCTGTAGGCTGCTCTGCCATTTTACCAACAAAACACCGACGCGGAGTTTTTTTATTTGATGGACTTCATAATTTATATACAGTGTAATCGCATAAAAGTTTGAAAAACAACATCAATGTAAATGAGCATTTAATTAAGGAACGTCTTTAAACAAGGTTTTACCAGACGCAGAATTTGTACATAACACTGGACAGAGCTGTGGTTTGCTGTGATCTATACTTTCTTTATTGTTTCTGTTTCTATCATGATTTTCCATCTATATGATTTTGGAAATGAATAATTTAGAAACATGTGCTGTTGTTTGTTTAATATTATTTAACTTCCGTTTATCCCAAACTGGCGTATGTCTCATTCTTTTAGAAAGAGCCATATATGAAGTCAAAACGCTGATAGCGTTGAAATGAAGAAATTTAAATCAAGGGAAATAGAGTGCAAATATTTTCTAACAGAATGAACACATTTGTTTGAATGCAATTTTTACACAAGACAAAGCAATCTAATCATTGTTATACTCCCTACTTTCAACTTGGTAGATGTGATAGATATATAGGATTGTATACAAACTACTTAATGCCAACGCAATATATGCAAAACAGTCAACGTGCCGACTAATCCTGAACGGGACGAAATAGCAGAACCGTATACATTTGGGGATCTCGACTATCGATTTTTACCGCTTTGTTGCTTGCAAAGTTAAAAGTAGGTCACGCGATTCAATCACGCGAAATCGCCCTACTAAGTGGGTCTCACTAAAACGCAGACGAGAAAACGCATACGATATAGATATTACGTAGGAAAACGCATACAATATAAACAAAGAAGGAAAACGCAGACGGCATTCGGAATGCGTTTATATGGTGTTCAATGCATTGTCAATGTTTATTATGTGTGTAAACGTTCAAAATTAAATTTTAATTCATAAAATAGTGATATTTTATTGAAAGTTTATTTTTATAGGTTGTTTAATGTAAATATTGTGAGAGATGTATTTATAAACGAGTATATATCGGGTGGTAAAATGATGTTTACGAATGTGGAAAGCATTGTGTTTATTTATTAAAAATATTTATGGATTCGTGTTGGCATGTACTTTTACTCTTTTTTTTAACGAAAGCGCCTACAAAAAGTGTACAAGAGCATAGGAAAACGCAGTCAAAATTATCAAAGGCGAAAGGCACCGACTGTATACGGAATGCGTGTTTTTTTTGTTATACATGCGTTTTACGAGTAGAAGTGGCCTGCATTTTGTACTTTATGCTTAATGGTATAAATTAACAACAAAAACAAATTGTGTTTAACATATATAAAACATTACCTGATCTCTCAAGCATTTGCAATCCGATCACTGTTACCAAACGAAAGCATATTATAATATCTGTATCAGCACAATTAATTACCTTAAGAAACATATTACACAGCCAAACAAAAACCAAATACATAATAATGAGCAGAAGACAGTCACACGATCTATATGTAAACAAGTCAAGTCAAGTCAAGTCAACTTTATTGGTATATACCATTGTACATAAACCAAAACAATCAAGAAAGAACATGATGAACATAATAACAGTGTAAATCAAGATGAAAAGTATGTTACAAAGCGGATATGAGAAACTCATAAATAATATTCCAAACAAATTAGGTAGGTAATACACTCGTGTCACTCAGTTGTCAATAATCGGTGTTCTGTATGGCAAAGTCAGTTATTCAGAAGTAATCATATGTTATTCTAAAATGGTAAAAAGTTATTGTTCAATGTTTTTAATGGAAACTCTATACTGAAACTACTTACACGCTAAACTACATTTAAAAATCGTACTGACAACAACAACAACAAAAAAGTTTATTTATATTATTTATATATTTTTTATTATTTAATTTTTTTATTATTTTTTTTTTTAAACAAGAGTGGTCTTAATCTTGCAGTATTCCCTGTCCATGACACTTACCGGTCGCCTAATTGGCTTCATCCCGCAGGTGTCAAAAGTTGTTACTTCATACACAGTATACAATATCATCTCTGTTTCATGTTCACACATACTAATAATTTTATATTTTTGTAGCCATATTTCATATGATCTGCGTTTTTGTAGTAAGCTCATGTTGTGTGCATTGTTCTTACTTTTACCACAGCGTTTGTTCATATTCTTTACATTGAACGCCTGCGTTACCATACTAGATCATATTAATATTTACTTATCGTTTGAGTTTTCCTTCAAATTTTATATTGTCTGCGTTTTCCTTCTATCTTCTGCGTTTCCTACTAGTTCATTTCGTATGGGGTTTTCTACTGTTTATATATCGTCTGCATTTTCCTTACATTTTCTTATTGTATGCGTTTTCCTTATAGTTTTATATCGTCTGCGTTTTCCTTCTATTTTCATATCGTCTGCGTTTTCCTACAGTTTATATACGAGTCTGTCTGCATTTTCCTACTATTGTCATATCGTATGCGTTTTTTTTCTACAGTTTATATGTAGTCTGCGTTTTTCTTCTATTTTCATATTGTCTGCGTTGTCTTACTATTTATATATTGTCTGCATTTTCCTACTATTTCATATCGTATGCGTTTCTCTATATATTGTCTACGTTTAACAACTATTTCATATTGTATGCGGTTTTTTTCCATCTGATTCAATATTGTCTGCGTTTTCCTTATATTTTCATTACGTCTGCGTTTTCCTTCTATTTTCTTATCGTATGCATTTTTCTACTGTTTATATAGAGTCTGTGTTTTCCTTCTAATTTCATACCATCTACGTTTTTCTACCATTTATATACTGTCTGAGTTTTCCTTATATTTTCATAACGTATGCACTTTCCTTCTATTTTCACATCGTCTGCGCTTTCCGAGTATGTTCCTATCGTCTGCGTTTTCATTCTATTTTAATATCGTATGCGTTTTCTATTGTTTATATATTGTCTGCGTTTTCATTATATTTTCATATCGTCTGCGTTTTCCCGTTTTCCTAATATCTATATATTGTCTGGGTTTTCTTACTATTTCATAGCGTATGAGTTTTTCTACTTGTATATATTGTCTGCGTTTTCCTTCTGTTTTCATATCGTCTGCATTTTCCTAATATTTTCTTCTTATCGTATGCGTTTTTCTACTGTTTATATAGAGTCTATGTTTTCCTTCTATTTTCATATCATCTGCGTTTTCCTACTATTTCTATATTGTCTGCGTTTTCCTACTTTTTTCATTGCGTCTGGTTTTTCTTCTAATTTCATATCGTCTGCGTTTTCCTTCTATGTTCATATCGTCTGCGTTTCCTTCTATTTTCACATCGTCTCCGTTTTCCAACTATTTTCATATCGTCTGCGTTTTCATTCTATTTCAAAATAGTAAGCGTTTATACTTTTAATATATTGTCTGCGTTCTCCTTGTATTTTCATATCGTCTGCATTTTCCAACTATGTTCTCGTGGTATGCGTTTTTCTACTGTTTATATAGAGTCTGTGCTTTCCTTCCATTTTCATATCATCTGCGTTTTCCTACTATTTATATATTGTCTGCGTTTTCCTACTATTTTCATATCGTATGCGTGTTTCTACTGTTTTCATTGGGTCTGCGTTTTTTCTCTAATTTCATATCGTATGCGTTTTCCTTCTATTTTCATATCGTCTGCGTTTTCCTACAATGTTCATATCGTATGCGTTTTCCTTCTATTTTCACATCGTCTGCGTTTTCATTCTATTTTCATATCGTATGCGTTTTCTACTGTTTATATATTGTCTGTGTTTTCATTATAATTTCATCTCGTCTGCGTTGTCCTACTATGTTCATATCGTCTGCGTTGTCCTACTATGTTCATATCGTCTGCGTTGTCCTACTATGTTCATATCGTCTGCGTTGTCCTACTATGTTCATATCGTCTGCGTTGTCCTACTATGTTCATATCGTCTGCGTTGTCCTACTATGTTCATATCGTCTGCGTTGTCCTACTATGTTCATATCGTCTGCGTTGTCCTACTATGTTCATATCGTCTGCGTTGTCCTACTATGTTCATATCGTCTGCGTTGTCCTACTATGTTCATATCGTCTGCGTTGTCCTACTATGTTCATATCGTCTGCGTTGTCCTACTATGTTCATATCGTCTGCGTTGTCCTACTATGTTCATATCGTCTGCGTTGTCCTACTATGTTCATCTCGTCTGCGTTGTCCTACTATGTTCATATCGTCTGCGTTGTCCTACTATGTTCATATCATCTGCGTTTTCCTACTATTTATATATTGTCTGCGTTTTCCTACTATTTTCATATCGTATGCGTGTTTCTACTGTTTTCATTGGGTCTGCGTTTTTTCTCTAATTTCATATCGTATGCGTTTTCCTTCTATTTTCATATCGTCTGCGTTTTCCTACTATGTTCATATCGTATGCGTTTTCCTTCTATTTTCACATCGTCTGCGTTTTCATTCTATTTTCATATCGTATGCGTTTTCTACTGTTTATATATTGTCTGTGTTTTCATTATAATTTCATCTCGTCTGCGTTGTCCTACTATGTTCATATCGTCTGCGTTGTCCTACTATGTTCATATCGTCTGCGTTGTCCTACTATGTTCATATCGTCTGCGTTGTCCTACTATGTTCATATCGTCTGCGTTGTCCTACTATGTTCATATCGTCTGCGTTGTCCTACTATGTTCATATCGTCTGCGTTGTCCTACTATGTTCATATCGTCTGCGTTGTCCTACTATGTTCATATCGTCTGCGTTGTCCTACTATGTTCATATCGTCTGCGTTGTCCTACTATGTTCATATCGTCTGCGTTGTCCTACTATGTTCATATCGTCTGCGTTGTCCTACTATGTTCATATCGTCTGCGTTTTCCTACTATGTTCATATCGTCTGCGTTTTCCAACTATGTTCATATCGTCTGCGTTTTCCTACTAGTTATATATTGTGTGCATTGTCCTACTATTTTCATATCGTATGCGTTTCTAGTGTTCTACAAGTTCATTGCGGCTGCATTTTCCCGCTATTTTCATTGCGTTGTCTTTTCTAATTATGTTCATATCTAATGCATATTTTTACTATGTTCATATCGTATGGGGTTTCCTACTTTGTTCAATTTTCTACGTTTCCTACTAATTTCCGTCGATATTATTAAAACACGAGTGTAAACGGTGTTCAAATATAGAACAGAACAGAAGAACAGAAATATATACAAGAAAGTTAGTGACCAAGTCGTGACCGTTACTGCTGCGAAGGTTATTGATTTGATCCCCGGCGGAGGCAAACTTTTTCAACGCTTTTGTTGATTTTTTTGGCGTAGCTGTTCAAGATCACTTTTGACCTAGATTTCTTGCGATAACAATGCAGCGGGAAAATTGAATGCCAATAGATTTGGACAAATTTTATAATTTTAGGGAATGCAAACTTCAAACAATGGTTTAACGTCTACCAATAACTGTTGTAAGGATTAAAAATTTATGTAATTGTTTACATAAGCGGTTAAATTAAAGTTATAAACAAATCTTCGACATACACTCTAGAAATGAACATAATTATGAACAATTTTACTCATTGTATGTCATGATCAGAATGTTATATTCATTCACATAATGAAATACCTATATTGTTTAGCCTACATAATCGGCGCGCTCTATAAATAGCAATTACAATGCTACAATGCACGGGGACGACAGTCGGTCACAACGTACAATGTTGCCTGTTGAGCTCGCAAGCACAAAATATAAAGTGGTAAATTTCTGGTATGTTTCTGATAAATAAGCAAAACAAATATTAGCAAATTTGACTGAGCTTATATTTCCTATTATTTGTTCATTGTGTAAACATATTATTGTACGCTGTAACCGACTGTCGTCCCCGTTTTTTTTTTCTAGCGAGTACAACTCCAGCAGATGAATCATTCTAAAAATAGCGCGCGGTAAAGCTGTGTTAATACACATCAATTAGC
The DNA here is from genome assembly GCA_027627225.1 of Congeria kusceri. Classification (NCBI taxonomy): domain Eukaryota; kingdom Metazoa; phylum Mollusca; class Bivalvia; order Myida; family Dreissenidae; genus Congeria; species Congeria kusceri. Next base: position 73,858,286 of record CM051029.1, on the reverse strand, counting down.
GTCTGGAGAAACCTAAACCAAAGAATTGCAATAAATGGAGAATTCATAAACTTACTGCTCATTCATTCCCGCTATAATTTTCTGACAATGTCAATTTGTTAAATTTGCCAGACAAATTCATATATCAATTATGTTTACGTAAATTACTAGTATTTAGCTTATTTATGTATCACTGGTGAAAACAAAGGGCGGTATATGATCGGTTTATTCACGTTAAAGATATTAATAATTATTGAGTTTATCTCAAATTAATTTTGGGGGCCGATACGTTTTCTTATAGTGTCCGAAAAATAAAGTGTCCGAGAAGCTACATTGTAAATCTTCTTTTTTTTCAAATAATGTTTTTGCTGTTTCGAAGTAAAAAAAAAATCGAAAACTGTACTTTTTACGAATGTGTGGCAAATAGCTTTTGTAACAAAGATACGAATTCAAACATCGTCATCGACCGCAAAATGGCCGCGAGCTACTGGGAAGCTTTTAACGTCTAGGCCAACTTGAAAGATTTTGTGCTGATTATACCATGTTGATGAGACATTTTGTTTTTTGGTACAATTAAGTTTATACCTCAGGGCACGGAACGAAGTTGAGGCAGGCTATTGCTTGTTTTGTGCTTGTTGTTTGTTGCTTGTTGTTTGGTGTGCTTGTTGTTTATTGCTTGTTTTGTGATTGTTGCTTGTTGTTGTTGTGCTTGTTGTTTATTGCTTGTTTTGTGCTTGTTGTTTGTTGCTTGTTGTTGGGCTTGTTGTTGTGCTTGTTGTTTGCTAATGGTTGTTGTTGTTGGGCTTGTTGTTGTTGTTGATGCAAGTAAAGGTATTTTGTGAAAACAAAATATATACAAATGAAATAACAACTTACCCATTCATAGAGTTGTATACCAATGGGCGAGAAAGTTTCATAACCCTGAAATAAAGAAGAACTATTTCTTTACACGGTTGGGAAACTTTCCATACCACCTCTTTTGGAGGTATTAGAAATTGTTCAGCGATGACGCCGGAGGTGGCTAACAGCTTCAAACGAGATCAATGTAGGGGCTTTCCTGGCCGTGTGTTACCTCATTACAGAAGAGGTAACAAACATAAAAGAGCATCTCATTGTTTTACAAACAATTTTCATTCTCATTGTAACAGGAACATTTGACTGATTAAACCGATGATAATTTGTTAAACGAGTTTTTTTAACGTTCTTTTCTTGTGTGCTTTTATTCGGTGGTAAACATGTAATTAGCTGCGTAGTAGATTGAATAATTTAAACGTTAACGTTAGCGTTACTTACGGCATAAGACGTTGAGTTACGTTACTTACACGGCGTACAGTACACGTTGTTTACGTCCCATGTTAGGATGAACAAGTCAGCTAAAAGTTGTATCTAAATATATACCGCTTTCAATGAATTAACTGGCATATATTCACTAAAAGAAAAAGAACTAACCTCAACAAAGTTTAAATTTTATAGAGCTACATAATTTCATGTCTGAAATTTTCAGCACTCTCGATATCCAACATTTCGAAGTTTGGACTTTTTCACATAAGAGCAAGCGCTGGGGGCGTATTCCAGAAACATCTTAAGTAAAATCGTATCCTTAACCATAAACACATCATTTTATATTAACATTTTATTTCATATTTAAATGACATTGTGCTAAGAGTGTAGTAATTATCCACATAGTGTCAACTATTATTTACTGAAAAGTAAAGCGATTCACAAATTTATTTGTAGTTTGAAAAATATTACATTACAAAAATTGGTACTTAAGTAACGTTCGTTTAAGACACACTTACGATGTTTCTGGAACACACCGTACAGACACACTTTGAAATGACGTTACGTTACGTTACTTACACGCCGTACAGGTTTTCATAATCCGTCTTGTCCCCCTTTCAAAAGCTCCCACCATTCCAGAACGATTCGTGTTCCGATCTATAAATAGAATCATGTGACATAGATCTATAAATAGAATCACGTGACATTAATGTATAAATATAATCAGGTAACATATAGATCTATAAATAGAATCATGTTGCATTCATTTATTAAAATAACACGATGTTTCCGATGTCGGTTGCATGCCATCAAACAAATTCAAGTTAAAAAAATTACATAATATTATTTGAAAGCACAAATGATTGAAGTAACAAATGAGCCAGATTGAAAGACCTTGACAACAAATGTTTAAAGAATAATTAACTCAATTTCATCAAGCTTCCACGCGCTTCACGAGCTTTACCAAGTCTTCTTTTTGTGTATACTAGTTTGTTGTTTTCGGGGTTTATAGTCCTTCCGCGCCTGAGGCTGCATTATGTAAGGACTTCTTGTGTAATCTAGGTTAACCGTTAACACGTGATATTGGAGTGCAATGATTGGACAAAATATCACATTAATTTGCATATGATTGACAGTAATGAAAACGTCAATTTTAACCTTAGCATGTTTCCATGGCGATGAGCCCCAGCCGCGGCGGCAGCCTTCTTTTTTCCGGCTCCACAACAGCCGGACAGTGGGCAGAGGCAGCAGAGAATGGGAATCAGCAGGAAAAGGAATGTCGCCAGACCTATTAATAGAAACAACGTCATTTCTAAATATAGATCAACGACTTCTTCCTGGCTCCACAACAGCCGGACAACGGGCAGATCCAACACAGCAGACAATTATAGGCAGAGAATGGGAATCAGCAGAAAGAGGAAAGTTGCCAGACCCATAATAGAAACCAAACGACCCGGAAGGGGGGGGGGGATAATGATGCAATACTATATATAGGTGCATTACTCTTCTATAATATCAAAACTCTGACTTGTAAACGTGTAACAAGAAATGTCTTAAAAAGACAATCGGCGTTGAAATTAATATTGAAATGTCATTTAAAAATTACCTAAACAGACGGCCAAGATGATCGGGTTACGTGACTTCTCAGACCCCAGATTTTTTGGTCCCCACCAATATTAGGAGACTAATTATTGGACCCCAGATTTTTCGGACACTATAAGAAAACTTCTCGGACCCAAAAGTTAATTTGAGATAAATTTATTAATTTAAAAATTAAATAAAATTATCATTAATATCTATGCCGTGAATAAACCAATCATACAGCTCCATGTTTCCACCAGTGATATTTGAATAACCAAAATAATTTAGGTTAACATAATTGTTATCTGAATTTGTCAAGCCAATTTAACAAATTAACAATGTAAGAAAATAATTTCGGGAATGAATTAAAATTATTATGTATCCGACGAGTCTATATAGTTATTTATAGTACCGGTAATATACCATTCATGTTAGTTATCTAATATAATAACGATTTGAAGTAAAATAAGCATTTTTACTGTGTATCCCAATACAAAGCAATAGTGAGGGAACATTCAGCGATTTTTGAAATGATAAGACTTTATTTTAGATAACGCAAACATAAAAATTCATTACCTATGACAATTTTAAATTATATCAGTAGAAATATGATATATCAAGGGTTCCTGTGTATAATAGAATTGCAAATTGTGTATTCATGCTACGCGAATAACAATTCGCCGTATTCCGAATCTTCTTTCATAACATTTTATCTATAGAAAATGTAGCATCTTTTTACAGATTAAATAACATCTACTGGAGAAGTTGATAGAAAGATGCAATTATAAATAATTATTAATAGATCGTAACCACAATTTTAATTCAAATTAACAGTAAGTTTATAAATATAAATTCCCCATTTATTGAAATTTTTAGGTTTATGATTCTCTGTACGCTATTATTGACGCATGTACGAGTATATGAGCACAGCTTTACAACTGTTGCTAGCTACGCGCGCTATTTTTAGAATGACACTACTTTTTCTGGAATGTGATGCACTCGCTAGAATCAATGGGCTACATGAAGCGGCAACTCTGTGAATGAAATTTATGAATGGCAACATTGAACAATTGCTATTTATATAGCGTACTGCTTATATAAATGTAGGCTAAACAAAATAGTTATTTCGTTACGTGAATGGATATAGCATTCTGTTTATGGCATACAATGAGAAAATACGTTCATAATTAGCCTCAGTTCAAGAGTATATGTCGAGGATATGTTTATAACTTCATTTTAACCGCTTGTGTAAACAATTATGTAAATTTGTAATCCCCAAAAGTATGCAACAGTTATTGGTATACGTTAAACCATTGTTTGAGGTTTGCATTCCCAAAAATTGGAACATTTGCCCAATTCTATTGGCATTCCATTTCCCGCTGCATAATTATAGCAAGAAATATAGGTCAAAAGTGATCTTAGACAGCTACGCCGAAAAATCAAAGGCACATTTAACAAGTAAAAGGGAAACGTAAGTATTCGCGCATGCGCACCTGTGAGAACCCCAGCAAGGATGGCCGTCTCTTCCGGTGTGAGGCCCGGGATGGAGCCGGCGCTCGCGGCATACACTTCCGGTCCTTTGTGTACCTCGTGCACGAACCATGTAGCAGAAAATATCACTGCATGTAGACTATTTCATGAAGTATATATACCTTACTGTAACCAAGAGCGTTAAATAACGTGTACGTGTAATACTTTCTGTGTTATGGTGTTGTTGTTGTTTTTACAATAGCGTTGCATTTCATTTCTGCTCAGCGCGTTTTTGCATTTACATGTATTTTCCAAAGCAGAACAAGCACAATATCATGATTATGTATGATGCGTGTCGTGAGAAAACCGGGCTTAATGCATGTGCGTAAAGTGTCGTCCCGTACTAGCCTGTGCAGTCCGCACAGGCTAATCCGGGACTGCACTTTCCGCCTACAGTGGATTTATGTTTAGAAAAGACTTCATTGAAAAAAAATACTATAAAAGCGGAAAGTGCCGTCCAGGATTACCGGACGACATTTTACGCACATTTATTAAGCCCGGTTTTCCCACGACAGGCCTCTTATTTTTCCTTTAAATGAGTTTAAGTAGTGATGGTGTGCAGATGTACCTTATAATTAATTTATGTCGCTGTAGAAAACTACAGTAAGTGTACGTTTTTCGATTTAAATAGTTGACGCTTTTCATGGATTAGGAGATGTTGTTTGAATGAAAAGTTGACGACGGACGGACGGACGCACGCACGGACGACGGACAACGAGCGATCACAAAAGCTCACCGTGAACACTTTGTGCTCAGGTGAGCTAAAAAACGCATTGAAACCGGTAAAATAATGTGTTGGTAACATTTTTATCTGTATGCGATAGCAGGTGATGCCTCTGGAGTAAAACACCGCTCAACGTTAAAATGCTATAAATGTCTCCTAAATCATAATTATCGGTAATAAAAACAATATATAGAATATTTTATCAATATAATGTTATATTTACAGATGTTGGACAATTTTACGACGTTATAATAACAATTAAAATCTATTTTTGAAACCCGTATTCCGTCTGCGTTTTCCTTCTTTGTTTATATCGTATGCGTTTTCTTTCTTTATCTATATCGTATGCGTTTAGCATATGCGTTTTAGTCAGTGCCCTACTAAGTACCTCTAAAAGTCTAAAAAGCAACACAAACATGCGCATCTCTCAGTTACTTCAGTTACACGTCGTCGTTATAACCCTGATAAAGCAACACGTGTTAAACTTTCTACTGTCTGAAGAGAAAAAATCGCCATTTTAAGCAATATCCATTAAACAAGAAAAATGTGGTGCACTCGCTCAGACATATTTACTGACAATTCATGAACATTTGTAGAACGTGCAAGACTATTTTATCGCATCAGCACGCCTGCATTGATGAAATAACACCCCGTGGGGTGAACTTAGCTGTATTTCCACACTGTGCATATACGCTCAGTATAATCACGTCATTTTGTTGTCTGTCGTTACGTCATTTGATGCTTTTCGTGTTATTTAGTGTTTTTTTCTTTTTGTTCTCAAAATAAAGACAGAAAATGATGGGATAAATAGAATACCAGGTAAGTGTTGATTAAAGATAAGTTTATTTGCACGGCACGAAAACGTGCACCACTCGCCAAGGCTCGTGGTTTAGATTTTCTAAGCCTCGCTAAATAAACTTATCTTTATTGAACACTTACCTAGTATTTTGTATGTACCGGTATAAGGCGGTGACACTACGCTTATGAATGTATTTATATATTTGTATTAAAATGGATGCTTTCGATATTGCTCCCAAAATAAAATTGTTGGGTTCTGTAACTTGTGTGGGGACTGGTCATGAAATTATTTCTACGGCCACTCCTTCCGTACCTCTGATTCAAGTAAGGCAGCTGTCAGTTACTGGCATAAGTATGTGCACTTAGCACTGGCAAACCGCTTAGATCGGCTAAGCTTGCCCAGGAAAAGTGTGAGATTAACTGACTGCCGTGATATGACTGAAATACTGTTAAAAACGGCGAAAAATCCAAACCAACTAACAAAACAAATCTGTCAAAGAAAGATATACATGATAACAATTTTGCAGTAATAATGTTTGACCATTTACACTTAATAAAGCTGTTTTAAGACAAGAATGGGAGCAAGTACATCTTGTTTTCTATAAACAGAAAAATAGAGGCATATATTTCGATGTTTATTGTTTCAATAAAACAAACAAAAGACACAAAAAGCAAAAAAAAAAAACACCATAAAAATGCCAGTTAGTTATTATCAAGCACATACATGATTACCAATCATACGTACATGTTCATACACAAAATTATTGTATTATTAAATATGCTAGAAGAATGGACAAGCATTGTTATCATCCAGCTATTTTTTGTTGCCAGTATAATTGATATTGCAGTTGAAACTAATGTACTGCAAGGGTTCGGAACCTATACCTCTCGACTCACTTGAAGAGGTTTTCGATAGAACCAACACAAACACCAAGAACTAAGAAAACACGAAGTGCTGGCTGTCCAAAGCATTTAAATTTCTGACAATGTTATCATTTCTTTTATGAAATAAACACTCTTTAACAGCGTTTGGTACACTCACATTTATATACATTTACGTTTCGTTTATTCAATATCAAGGGTTCAGCGTGAAACTGGTATATCTGCTTATCATTTCTTTATCAGTAATGAGTTACAACAGTTGCACACTCAACCCCCGATATATACAACCAGACAACTAAGGTCAAGAGATGTTGCATATATCTTTGTAAAAAAGCCCCTTGCCCAAAAGCCCCTTAGTCTAAAAATGCACACATGGACATAAGCCCCTTGGTGTATTAGACACAAGGACATATTAAGACCCTTGGTAGATTTAACAATGTAGACAAAAGCCCCTAGGTAGATATGACAGAGTGGACAAAAGCCCCTTGATGATTTAAATATAGTGCTTGAAATATATTTATTAATATAAAGGCCATTTGTTATTGTTTGAAGTACAGATGCAAATGCAATTAATATAAGTTTTAAATATACTTCCTTGTTGGACAGTTCCTATGCCTCATTTTCAACAGTGTCCCGCTTTAATATTTACGAATAGTTATTTACATGTGAACTGTTTATTTAACCAACATTCATGGATATGACCAGTACTACACCACTATCATCCATAATAAACTGTCAACTTTAGCTGGAAACAAACCTATGAACGTTACAAGTTTTACAATAGAATCCATCATATACAAAATCAGAAAGGGGCTTTTGTCCACTATTTCATAATCATCAAGGGGCTTTTGTCCACCCTGTTAAATCTACTAAGGGCCTTATGTCCACTCTGACAAACAAGCCAAGGGGCTTATGTCCATGTGTGCATTTTTAGACCAAGGGGCTTATGTCCATGTGTGCATTTTTAGACCAAGGGGCCTTTGGGCAAGGGGCTTTTGTACTACACTCCTTGGTAAACGGACATTAGCCCCTGGGGCATTATACTCCTTCCTCAAAAAAAGCATAGGCGGACATTAGCCCCTTCCAGAAAAGCATAGGCGGACAATAGCCTCTTCGCGGGTTTAAAACCTGAACATTATCCCTTTTTCAACCTGGGCAATATGCCATACCAAGCAATTCATTGGTCCCATTAAAATGTAGAGGCGCAATTTTATTATATTGATTGTTTGTTTGTGTTAATATTTAATCAAATGTGCTTTTAGTCGATGTCATGCAAGTGTGAATCTTACATTGGCTCGACATATTTGCATTACATTGGGTTTGTTGTGTATATATATAGCGAAGGGGCTAGTGTGTGCCTATGCTAAGATTGGAAGGGGCTAATGTCGTACCTGGATGGGGCTAATGTCGTACTTGGATGGGGCTAATGTCATACTTGGAAGGGGCTAATGTCATACTTGGATGGGGCTAATGTTGTATTTGGAAGGGGCTAATGTCGTACTTGGATGGGGCTAATGTCGTACTTGGTAGGAAGACAATGAGTGATTCGCTGAATAACCAGATTCAATTTAACAGGTGCATAATTTTATAATGCATCGTTATGATTTTAATATGGAAGACCATTTGCAGTATCACCCAAGTTCCAAGGTAAAGCCATTGTTGAATGTTGACCAGTATAAACTCATACAAACTGCTTAAAATAGAATCTAACAAAATCAAATTGCCCTGGAATTTTATTCAGGTGGGGCTATAATTGGATAATAAATCACATCTCTGTGTGGGGCCTGTACACTCCAAGGTTTACCGAAATGGAGCATGCTCTATCCTAAAAATATGTCGTACACCTCCAGAAAAGTTTATAAACCAGTGTTAACACATGCATGCATAACGATAGCGCTAAACAAAATCTGCTACTTCAAAATCTTTGCAATAGTATACCATTTTGAAAACAACGAAAGGATGTTTTTAAAAGGTTGGTGATAAATATATTTTCTGGTAACCTAATCGCACCATTTTCACACAAAACGAAGTGTGCACGCATGCATATTATTGCCCGCAAAAAAAAAAACGAACAGGATGAATGTTTTTTTTTCACGTTAAAGTTTGTTCGAAAACAGTGAGATTCAATCGGCTTGTTTGCTGTTAGAGGGGGCAATCGGGGCCCAAAAAATATTTGAAAAAAACAACAACAACACAACAACAAACAAACAAACGAGGAAGTCTCCAAATCATATCAACAGACAATTCTGAAATTGTCTTTTTACAGATTAAAAGGCCCGACACAAGAAAACGACATGCTACTTTGAAGATTTACACAAAAGGAAATTGCTTTTTGCTTTACTGCTGTTGTGTTGTTGTTGTTTTGTTGTTGACATGTTTGTTTTTCAAAAATGAAGGTTGCTGGATATGAACGAAAAACATGACTCTGTGTTTGATAAAACACACATCACCCCAGTTAGTGCTGGACAGCCCATTTGAATTATTGTAAGTCCAAATTAAGTCAAGGTCAAAGTAAGGTTGGGTGATATGGGTGGATTGGGAATGGTCATCAGCAACAACTGTGTTACTATCCACATGCTGTAGTAAGCAGTGCTGGTGCTAGATGAAACAGTAAAATCTAGTTAACCAGGAAATAGCCCGTTTAAATTATTCCAAATTAGGTCAAGGACAAGGTGAGGTTGGGTGGTATGTCTAAATTGGGAATGGTCATAAGTAAAAACTGTGTAAAGTGTTGTAGTAAGCGGTGTTGGTGCTAGACGAAACGGTAAAATCTACTTAATCTTTTCACGGACGGACGGATGGAAGGACAGGAAAATCACTATATGCCTCCCGCATCAAGATGCCGGGGGCATAAACAAGAGCTGTCAGAGGACAGCGCGCTAGACTATTCGAAGTGTTTCAGTTGGTAGATATTTTGGATAGTGGAAGGGGCATAAATTTGTTAAAATACAATATTTTTAAGCGAAGCCTTGTACAGTTTATAAATGTTTGGAACAAAAACTTTAACCACAAAGTCTATGTAAAGAGTGGGCTAACTCTGTCAAAATACAAAACAGAGTTATGGGCAATGTTGCCCCTGATACTAGAGTTGATGACAAAGGTTAGTTTCAAGTTTCAAGTGAATAACTTATGCAGTTTTGAAGTTACCAAACTGTTGAACATAAACTTTAAACTGAAAATCAAAGTGAAAAGGGGGCATAACTTTGTCAAAATACAAAATAAAGTTATGGGTAATGTTGCCCCTGGTACTAGAGTTGATGATAAAGGTTAGTTCCAAGTTTCAAGTGAATAACTTATGTAGTTTTGAAGTTACAAAACTTTTGAATAGAAACTTTAAACAGAAAATCTATTTTAAAATGGGACATAACTCTATGAAAATACAAAATAGAATGATTGGGAATATTCACTCTGATACTGGTGTTGATGAAAAAGGTATATTCCAAGTTTCAAGTGAATAGCTTTTGTAGTATTGAAGTTACAAAACTTTTGAATATTAACTTGAACCAGAAAATCTATGTGAAAAAGGGGCATAACTCTGTCAAATACAAAACAGAGTTCTGGGGAATGTTGCCCTTGATACTGGAGTTGATGACAAAAGTTAGTTCGAAATTTTAAGTGAATAGCTTTTGTAGTTACAAAACTTTTGAATATAAACTTTAAACAGAAAATCTAAGTGAACAAGGGGCATAAATCTGTCAAAATACAAAACAGAGTTATGAGGAATGTTGCCCCTGACTGGAGTTGATGACAATGGTTAGTTCCAAGTTTCAAGTGAATAACTTATGTAGTTTTGAATTTACAAAACTTTTGACTATAAACTTTAACCAGAAAATCTATGTGAAAAGGGGCATAACTCTGTTAAAATAAAAAACAGAGTTATACGGAGTGTTGCCCTTGATACTGAAGTTGATGACAAAGGTTAGTTACAAGTTTCAAGTGAATAACTTGCGTAGTTTTGAAGTAACAAAACTTGTGAATATAAACTTTAACCAGAAAATCAACGTGAAAAATGGCATAAATCTGTCAAAATAAAAAAACAGATTTATACGGAATGTTGCCCTTGATACTGGAGTTGATGACAAAGGTTAGTTACAATGTTCAAGTGAATAGCTTATGTAGTTTAAAGTTGCAAAACTTTTGAAAATAACCTTTAACCAGAAAATCTAAGTGAAAAAGGGGCATAACTCTGTCAAAATACAAAACAGAGTTATGGGGTATCTTGACCCTGACACTGGAGTTGATGACAAAGGTATATTCCAAGTTTCAAGCAAATAACTTAGGTAGTTTTGAAGTTACAAGACTTTTGAATAAAAACTTTAACCAAATTCAGACGTGGATGCGGACGCGGACGCCGGGGGTAGTAGGAAAGCTCACCTATTCTTCGAATAGTCGAGCTAAAAATGATTATAAAACTTCACTTTTTTCATACTCTCATTTATACTGGATACACGGCTATTGACAGTTCACCCATTTTATCAGAAAACACACCTTCCACTATTACATGACATTTATTCCAAACAATATTCCATTAGGATTTTTAAATTAACAACATTGTGTCATATGCAATAATAAAGCATATCTGTTTGATGGAATGTAATGGTAATAACTAATAAAACATACTAAACAAAATACTGTACTGTCAAACAAAGCACAATTAATACAACTGGAAATTTGACATTTGCAAGTAATTTTATCATCAGCTGCATGTGTACTTTATATGTATATGAAATTTCTAAAATAAAAATATATGCACAGTTTGAAAAAACATGTTTGTGAAATATTTTGAAACAAAAAAAATATGTATGGATGGTTTCAATGAATAAAAATATAACTAAGCATATAACACATACAATTTGATTGTATAGTTTGTTTATGATCTTAAAAAGTATATATACTATAAAGTAGCATCTTTGAGTAAACTTTTGCATAGGATTTTAATATATTTTCCCACTACACATCCGAGTAGTGTACTTAAAACCGAAATTCGACGTTATGCTTAGTTGATAATTTGATATGCACCTATCAATGTTTTCCCCCATTTGATGGGGACGGGGTGGGGGAGCTGCGGGCATATACGGGACATTCCAAATGATTCCGGGTCCCGGAGTAACCGACTTTGGTCGGATTTTTTATCCCAGTAATATAGGCCCCCGAGCCATTTGATAAACTTCTAGCATCTGCCACTGAGGGGATTTAGACAAATATGCTTGGCTCTAGGGTGGGAAAATAGACCCCAAAATATCAAATTTGTCAAACTACCCTGGGTCAGCCCCCCACTCCCCCCTGGAGGAAAATATTGATAGGTCTATTAAGGACAGAATCGGCATTCTAGCTGTCCAACATTGCTACTGAAAAATTGGGAACCAACTGTTGGAATGGATTTTGCCAAACATGGTAAAAACAATTTAAAATACTATTTTGGGACAAAATCGTGATCAAACACAACTGCCTTCGAAGCATATTGAAAGACAAATGTCACTCTGTTGTTAACAATACTGTGATTATTTTCTCCTGTTTCATGCTTTCCATGATTAACTGTACTTCTAACGGTAATATTAACTGTCATCAATTGGACAAGTCAAATTTTTTTAAGGGCCATCTATGAAACATGTTGAACATTATTGGAAGTTTACAGCATATAATAAATTCAACAATTTACGAACTAAAAATCACCAATAAGTAAATTTGAATGGAAAAACCACGCCAATTTGTTTATAATTTACCTATTTCTTCCCCATTTGCTGTACCAATCTTTTTGTTCAATTTCGGATACTAGTATAGATTTAGGAGATGACCCTCAAACTTGAAACACTTCACTGACCACAATAACGGGATTTCTCCATACAAAAATCATGCATGGGATTAACATTCTTTTGATGGGAAACTAGGACACCCAACGTCTTTAATGGAATTGAAATAGACTCTTCCTACATAAGACAATAAAAATAAAATATTGAGTATGCCCTGTAACAAATATTGTCAGGTGTAAACAATTATTTAATTGTATAATTTTTTTTTTTTTTTTTTTTGTTATGCATGCCTACTGAGCACTGTTCGAGTGTTTTATTTGTCAGTGGTCTAATTTTAACATCTGAATGCACTGCTAGTTTAACATGTCGCATAAATGTATCATTTACTTTTTAGCAGAAAATTGATGTGATAGGTTTCCAGCTGTTTGTGTATATAAATATGTGGCCTTTGAAAATCAGGCAGAGTTTATCAAATCAAATTGTTGACAAGTAAATTAGTGGTCATTTGCAAAAGAACTTTATTAACATAAGATTTTAATTTGGAAGAATTACAAAACACACATTTATTTTCTAAATTTTTTTTTCACGAATTTACACAATTTTGACACAGTAAAATGATTATACAGCAAAAACAAAATGAAATGAAACGTCAAGCAGCGAAAGTCCTGTTTTCAAAGATCATATGATAAAATTCATGCAACCAAATTACATACCTAATTCATTACCAGTACATATGCACACACATCTCCGACAAATTTCGACAAACAAATGCATAAATATGAACAGCAGTGTTACCACAAACCACACTGGAATGTTTCAATCACTAATATATAAATATACAATTCATAACAAAATATATTTGAGGCGTGTCGTGGGAAAACTAGGCTTAATGCATGTGCGTAAAGTGTCGTCCTGCACAGGCTGATCCGGGACGACACTTTCCTCTTTTATGGTATTTTCTGTTTGAAGGAAGTCCCTTTTTAACATAAATCCACTGTTGGCGGAAAGTGTCGTCTGCACAGGCTAATCCGGGATGACACATTACGCACATGCATTAAGCCCAGTTTTCCCACGACACGGCTAATTTTCATTCACACTTTATACAAAGCACATATTGACAAGTTTTTCTATGTAAAAAAGGAATATATAATATTTACAAGAAAATCAAGATTTTAAGAAAGGTAGAAGACAAATAAAATGTCAATAAAGAGCATACACAATGCATGCAATCTAAGCAACGTTGACTGTTGTTTAACCATCCGTAGACAAACGAAAAACACTACTAAGTACATTTTTGTAGATCATCAGATCATTATCTGTTACATTTAATAGTGTTGTTGTTTTTAACCGGGTATATTTCATTCCAATTTAATTACAAAAAACACATTTCGAGGGTTGAGTATGGAACTATTGTTTATCACATGCTATACCTTGTCTCCCGTGTAATACAACCATTTCGAATATTTCTATCTTACACATGTGTAAGATAACATTCTGAACATTTTCATTGGCTACATATTGTTTGACTGACCAATCGCACGTTATTTTGGTGAAATGACGTCATCAGCATGAAATGACGTCATGCCAATACACAACTTTTAGGATTAATCAACATGTTTTGGTAAAATTAGACTTTTCTTTTCGTTTAAAAGCGTGTGATAAAAACGATTTGACACTCGTCATTTTCTACCATATTTTATTAAACTGGTCCAGGAAATTCGTTAGTACAAAATTCCTGAACTTTTTTAATAAAATATGGTATGAACTGACAACTCGTGTCAGATCCTATATATCTGATATAGAAATGATCAGCAGATACAACAGTTTCACTTTCTGCCCTCGACTGGCGTACAAAACTTCAAGTCAATATTATGTGGCCAACTTCGCAACTCCATGAAAAAATATGAATACCACCTCTCTATAATTATAACCAATCTTCATGTCAATGGTAACATATTTACATCAACATAATCCAGCAGATGTTAATGTCAAAAATGACATGTTAACGTTAAGCTAGAAGCTGATTAAGGCTTTTTTAAAAGTAGAACAAAATAAGTGAATTTCACGCATAAATTGAATGACAGTTTTTAGCCCCATCACTCTTAAATTAACATTTGCATCCAGATGTGTTTGTGAAAGAAGTTAAAATTGCAAAACAGAAGTCAGTAATTCAATGCAAAAAAATATATATATATTTAGACAAATATGATCTTGCCAATTTTAATTCTCTGTACCTAAACGCGAAATAATTGTAACTGTGCTCAGATCTGCCTGGGGTCACGAGCATAATGCACCAATCAGTCTGTTGGTTTCATATCGGCAGATCAAATGAACCCCCCACCCCCTCCTGTAGGCTGCCATGGCAACAGTTACAATGACTAGGAGTGTCATCTTTTGTCTCATTTTCATCTCCAGATTCTACATGTGTTGTCTTTACTCCCTGAAAAAAGAACAAAACATGTTTCTGCTATGGTAATTAGACAAGATTTCTTGTAGATGGTGCAATTTGTGCAAGTCTTATGAAATATCTGTTCTTTTCTAATACCAGGAATTATAAATCTAGAGTTTGTTTTTGAAAAAAAACATATGTCTCCCCCGCCATAACTCCCGCCAAAGTCCACCTACCATGACATTCTGAAGATGTGCACAACCACACTTGGTACTGATCAATTCAGAAAAGTTTTGTCAAATTTCAGGCAGTGGTTACGGAAATGAGCACAGACAAGGTATGTTATGTCAACAACTTCAAAGAGCCATAACTCCGCCTAAAGTCTGCCGCAGACGATATGCACAACTAGAATTGATACTGATGAATCCTGTAAAGTTCTCAAAATCCGACCATGGGTTACGGAGAACAAGCACAGACAAGGTCTGTTATGTTAAAACTACAAACCAAAATCCGCCGACGACATGCTGACAATATGCAAAATAGACTTGGTAATGATAAATCCTGTGAAGTTTTGTTAAAATCTGACAAGGGGTTATGGAGAACAAGGGCAGACAAGGTCTGGTATGTGAAAACTTCAAAGGGCCGTAACTCCGCCAAAAATCTACCAACGATGACATGCAGACGATATGCAAAACTATACTTGGTACTGATCAACCCTGTGAAGTTCGGTCAAAATCTGACCAGGGGTTACAGAGAACAAGCGCAGACAAGGTCAGGAGTCCATACATCCACACATACAGCTATCCAGCACAAAATCAATATGTCTCCTATGTCTCCTACCCACTACGTAAGAGGGAGACATAATAAATGTCCTGTACCAGACCTTAACAACCATATATAACAAATAACAGTTAGCAGTGATGGTGTTGTTTTGTCGTTGAAGGTGCAACTCAACAAAAACAACTGCTGCAACAACAGCTGCAACAACAATAACAACAGCAGCAACATCAGCTGCAACAACAATAACAACAGCTGGAAAACAACTGCTGCAACAACAAAAACGACATCTGCAAACAACAGCTGCAACAACAATAACAACAGCTGCAACAACAATAACAACAGCTGCAACAACAATAACAACAGCTGCAACACAATAGTGCAACAACAATAACAACAGCTGCAAAACAACTGCTGCAACAACAGCAGCAACAACAATAACAACAGCTGCAAAATAACAGCAACAGCATTACCAGTTATAATGGTGTTTCCCTCATAGTTGAAAGCGCAACTGAAGATCTCATCTGTGTGACCCTCCAGGATCTGTTTGCATTCCCCGGTCTCCGGGTCCCAGAGTCGTGCCGTCTTGTCAGAACTCGCGGTCAGCACCGTTGTGCCTTGAGGGTTGAACGTGAGCTACAAAACACAGTCATGTATAGGAAAGGAGCCAGAGCAAATTAGCAGGGTTGAGGGTTGAACGTGAGCTACAAAACACAGTCATGTATAGGAAAGGAGCCAGAGCAGTTAGCAGGGTTGAGGGTTGAACGTGAGCTACAAAACACAGTCATGTATAGGAGAGGAGCCAGAGCAGTTAGCACGGTTGAGGGTTGAACGTGAGCTACAAAACACAGTCATGTATAGGAGAGGAGCCAGAGCAGTTAGCAGGGTTGAGGGTTGAACGTGAGCTACAAAACACAGTCATGTATAGGAGAGGAGCCAGAGCAAAGTAGCAGGGTTGAGGGTTGAACGTGAGCTACAAAACACAGTCATGTATAGGAAAGGAGCCAGAGCAAAGTAGCAGAGTTGAGGGTTGAACGTGAGCTACAAAACACAGTCATGTATAGGAGAGGAGCCAGAGCAAACTAGCAGGGTTGAGGGTTGAACGTGAGCTACAAAACACAGTCATGTATAGGAGAGGAGCCAGAGCAGTTAGCAGGGTTGAGGGTTGAACGTGAGCTACAAAACACAGTCATGTATAGGAGAGGAGCCAGAGCAGTTAGCAGGATTGAGGGTTGAACGTGAGCTACAAAACACAGTCATGTATAGGACAGGAGCCAGAGCAGTTAGCAGGGTTGAGGGTTGAACGTGAGCTACAAAACACAGTCATGTATAGGAAAGGAGCCAGAGCAAAGTAGCAGGGTTGAGGGTTGAACGTGAGCTACAAAACACAGTCATGTAGAGGAGAGGAGCCAGAGCAAAGTAGCAGGGTTGAGGGTTGAACGTGAGCTACAAAACACAGTCATGTATAGGAGAGGAGCCAGAGCAAAGTAGCAGGGTTGAGGGTTGAACGTGAGCTACAAAACACAGTCATGTATAGGAAAGGAGCCAGAGCAGTTAGCAGGGTTGAGGGTTGAACGTGAGCTACAAAACACAGTCATGTATAGGAAAGGAGCCAGAGCAAAGTAGCAGGGTTGAGGGTTGAACGTGAACTACAAAACACAGTCATGTATAGGAGAGGAGCCAGAGTAGTTAGCAGGGTTGAGGGTTGAACATGAGCTACAAAACACAGTCATGTATAGGAGAGGAGCCAGAGCAAAGTAGCAGGGTTGAGGGTTGAACGTGAGCTACAAAACACAGTCATGTATAGGAGAGGAGCCAGAGCAAAGTAGCAGGGTGCTGCATTCTGCTTCTTTTTGGTCCCCTCCCCCCCACCCCCCTGCTGCCCCTCTGGGCTGTTTAACATAGAAATATTGAACATCTATGAAATTTAATACACTTTTTGGTTACCCTCCCCTTCTGCCCCTCTGGGCTGTTTAATAGAGAAATATTGAAAATCTATGAAATGTAATACACTTTTTGGTTCCCCTCCCTGCTGCCCCTCTGGGCCGTTTAACAGAGAAATATTGAAAATCTATGAAATGTAATATACTTTTTGGTTCCCCTCCCTGCTGCCCCTCTGGGCTGTTTAATAGAGAAATATTTAAAAATCTATGAAATTTAATATACTTTTTGGTTCCCCTCCCTGCTGCCCCTCTGGGCTGTTTAACAGAGAAATATTGAAAATCTATGAAATTTAATATATTTTTGCAAATATTCATTTACAAATGATCACACCATGTTTAAGAAAGCTTAATTAGACACTTGCAAATGATAACTCCTCTATAATAACCAATTCATTAGAAAATGCCAATTAATTGGCTTTCCCCCCCTGCTTCTTTTCATTAGAAAATGTCAATGAATTGACTCCCCCCCCTACTCCTTTTCATTAGAAAATGTCAATGAATTGGCTTTCCCCCCTGCTCCTTTTCATTAGAAAATGTCAATGAATTGGCTTCCCCCCCCCTACTCCTTTTCATTAGAAAATGTCAATGAATTGGCTTTACCCCCCTACTCCTTTTCATTAGAAAATGTCAATGAATTGGCTTTACCCCCCTACTCCTTTTCATTAGAAAATGTCAATGAATTGGCTTTCCCCCTACTCCTTTTCATTAGAAAATGTCAATGAATTGGCTTCCCCCTACTCCTTTTCATTAGAAAATGTCAATGAATAGGCTTTCCCCCCCTGCTCCTTTTCAGCAGCTCCTTGTAGTTTTTCTAATCCTAGATATTTCCCTTCATGAAGTACATAGTATTCAAGTCTGGGCTCGTATTCACAAAGCATCTATGGGAAAACTTAAGTAAATTCCTTAAATTCATGAGTGTGGGGCGGTCTAATGCAGAAGTCTTTTTGCATTGAAATGTTCAAAACAGGTAAACACTGTTTAGTGCAATACCACTATAAATTATATAATTTGATAGAAATGCACTTTAATAAGATATGTGCATTAAATAAATAAAAAATAATATAATACATAATAAGATATTTGACAAAAACAAATACGCGAAAAAATCTGAAAAAATTAAAACCTCAACCGGGTATCGAACTCAAGACTTAGGAGCCATACGAAGAAATGACAGTAGACAGCGCTTTAATCAACTGCGCTATCATGCTTGGTAAGAAGTTGTGTGTAAACTATGTTATACAAAATGCTCACAATTCAGACATCAAAATGTAAACACGAAAAGGGCCAAACAAACACAACCCATATCATAAATTGATTTTTATCTCAGAATGCGTAAAGTCTTTTCCTATTATACATACCCTGTTTTAACTGTTATTATATGCCAGAACTAATATCTAAAATGTCAGATATTTTTAAGAAATTGCCCCCTTGAGGTCCTTTTCGATGACATAGTCACTGTAAGATAAACTTAAGATGTATCTGGAATATGGACCCTGGTGTGGTTTATTGTGATTGAATTGCATGAATATAGGTCTTATTGTGGTAGTATTGCATGAATATAGGTCTTATTGTGGTAGTATTGCATGAATATAGGTATTATTGTGGTTGTATTGCATGAATATAGGTCTTATTGTGGTAGTATTGCATGAATATAGGTCTTATTGTGGTAGAATTGCATGAATATAGGTCTTATTGTGGTAGTATTGCATGAATATAGGTCTTATTGGGGTAGTATTGCATGAATATAGGTCTTATTGTGGTAGTTAAGCATAAATATAGGTCTTATTGTGGTAGTATTGCATGAATATAGGTCTTATTGTGGTTTATTGCATGAATATTCATGCAATACTACCACAATAAACTCTGCATGTGTCATGATGGAATAAGACCTATATTCATGCAATACTACCACAATAAGACCTATATTCATGAAATACTACCACAATAAGACCTATATTCATGCAATACTACCACAATAATTGCATGAATATAGGTCTTATTGTGGTAGTATTGCATAAATGTAGTTCTTATTGTGGTAGTATTGCATTAATGTAGTTCTTATTGTGGTAGTATTGCATTAATGTAATTCTTATTGTGGTAGTATTGCATGAATATAGGTCTTATTGTGGTAGTATTTCATGAATAAAGGTCTTATTCCATCATGACACATGCAGAGTTTATTGTGGTAGTATTGCATGAATATAGGTCTTATTGTGGTAGTATTGTATGAATATAGGTCTTATTGTGGTAGAATTGCATGAATATAGGTCTTATTGTGGTAGTATTGCATGAATATAGGTCTTATTGTGGTAGTATTGCATGAATATAGGTCTTATTCCATCATGACACATGCAGAGTTTTATACAGACAAATAACAACAAGCTACCATTGTAATCCCGCAATAAACAAACGAAAAAATATTATGTAACTGAAAAATTTAGCTTGCATTGTAACTGCATCATTTTGTTGGCGAGGTCAAGTCAGGATCAAACTAATGTTCGCATTATCATTGTTTATCTGAAAGTAAACACATTTTGTCATTCTGATGTGCGGTTAGTAAACAACTCAGGCTCACTCCCTTGTAGTTTAACCCCTACGCATCAGAACTCAGAACTGCTGTTAATTAGCCAATAAGCAAAGATGATTGTTTGTTTGTTTGGATTTTTTTATCGTTTTTAACAGTATTTCAGTCATATCACGGCGGTCAGTTAACCTACTAGTACTCACACTTTTCCTCGGCAAGCTTAGCTGATCTAAGTGGTTTACCATTACTAAGTGCACATACTTATGCCAGTTACTGACAGCTGCACTACTTGAATCAGAGGTAGGGGGAGAACGGCCGTATAAATAATGTCATGACCAATCCCCACACAAGTTATGTGGCCGGGCTGGGGTTCGAACTCACGATCTCCGGATAGTCCAGCGCTCTACCAACTGAGCTAGCTGGGCCCGGCAAATAATAAACAGGGCCCGGCAAATAATAAACAATGCATGCAGAAAACAGACTGTTACTCTCTTACTACTAAGTCCCAAAGTCCCAAGCTAACAAGAGCTGTTAGAGAACAGCGCGCTCGACTGTTCGAAGTATTTCAGTTGATACATATTTTGGATATTGAAAGGGGCATACATTTGTTAAAATACAATATTTTTAAGTAAAGCCTTGTATGGTTTATAAATTTTTGGAACAAAAACTTTAACCACAAAGTCTATGTAAAAAGTGGGCAAACTCTGTCAAAATACAAAACAGAATTATGGGTAATGTTGCCCAAGATACTAGAATTGATGACAAAGGTAGTTCCAGGTTTCAAGTGAATAACTTGTGTAGTTTTGAAGTAACAAAACTTTTGAATATAAACTTTAACCAGAAAATCTATGTGAAAAAGGGGCATAACTCTGTTAAAATACAAAACATAGTTATGGGAAATGATGCCCCTGATATTAGAGTTGATGACAAAGGTATATTCCAAGTTTCAAGTGAAAGACTTATGTAGTTTTGAAGTTACAAGACTTTTGAATAAAAACTTGAACCAAATTCAGACGTGGACGCAGATGCCGACGCCGGGGGTAGTAGGATAGCTCATCTATTCTTCGAATAGTCCAGCTAACAATGACTTCTTAGTAAAATCAGTCCAGAAACCTTATAAATGTTCTCCTCATGACCATCAAATTTGGATACAAGTATGCATACAGAAAACAGACTACATACAGAAAACAGACTATCAATTTTTGACTGCTGACAAAACCTGTCAAGCTGTAAATGACTTCTCATTAAAATGACCAGTGTTTTTTTTCACCTTTGGGGGAAAGGGGGCGGGGCACTTCAGACGGGGAATTTTACGGCAAAAGGGAATTGTTTTTGTAGAAACAGATTATAAAATTTGTTATATTCTACTTTCTTATAAAACATTTAACAAATGCTTTGCTACAAATGATAGCTTTGATTATGCACAAACTTGGTTTGATAAAAAAAATTGCTAGGATTGTTTACGAAAATTCCTCTATCTTTGCCAATATTTTTCCGATTTTGGTCAATTTTTTTTCTTCAAAATAATGCTTACATTCTGAGGGGAAATTTTAGGTCAATATAAGGGAAAATTATATACTTTTTAATCAGGGGGATGGGGCCGAATTTTGGCCCTAATTGGTTCTAAAAAAAACACTGTCCACAGACCTTAGAGATCTCTCCCTCATGCCCTTCAAACTTGGACACGAGCGTGTGAGTGTTGGCGTTATAGCAGCGTGCGGTTCCATCAGCCGAGGCCGTCAGGAGGTACTGACCTGTCATGTCGAATGACACGTCCAGAACCTCATCCTCATGGCCTCGTAGTGTGCCAATACATGTGCCTGTAACATAACATCAGATATATAGAGGATATTTGAGGCCTGCCTTGGGAAAACCGGACTTAATGCATGTGCGTAAAGTGTCGTCCCGGATCAGCCTGTGCAGTCCGCACAGGCTGATCCAGGACAGCACTTTCCGCCTAAAGTGGATTTATGGTTAGAAGAGACTTCCTTGAAACAGGAAATACCATAAAAGCGGAAAGTGCCGTCCTGGATCAGCCTGTGTGGACTGCACAGGCTAGTTCGGGATGACACTTGACGCACACCATGCCTCTGAATGAAAAGTCTGTCATGCAAACCAGAAATTTTAGTAGCCAATGTGAAATTTTAGTAGCCAATGAGAAGTTTAGTATTCGATGAGAAATTTTAGTAGCCAATGCACAACAATTGTGCTTAGTTATTTGAAATTCCTTCCAATGCTAGACAAAATTATGCTCCAGACAGTGTCTATGGTTTAAATTTTATATTTGACCTTTGACCTTTAAGTGTGACCTTGACCTTGTACCTAGGGACCTAGTTCTTGAGCGCGACACACCATCTGCTCATGCTCAACACTTTGCCAAGCTATCTGAAATTCCTTCCATGCTAGACAAAATTATGCTCCGAACAGGGATAGAAGGCTTAAATTCTTATATTTGACATTTGACCTTTAAGTGTGACCTTAATCTTGGACCTAGGGATCTGGTTCTTGTACGCGACACACCGTCTCACCAAGCTCAACACTTGTGCCAAGTTATTTGAAATTCCTTCCATGCTGGACAATATTATGCTTCAGACAGGGTATATGGCTTAAATGTTTATATTTGACCTTTGGCCTTTAAGTGTGACCTTGATCTTGGACCTAGAAACCTGGTTCCTGCGCGCGACACACCGTCTCATTATGCTTAACATTTCTGCCAAGTTATTTGAAAATCCTCCATTGCTGGACATTGTTATTGTCCGGACAAGAATCTGAACATATGTACATACGTACACACGTACATACGTACTTACCCACAGACAGGGTAAACTCTATGAGCCCCCCCCCATCATTGATGGTGGGGGCATAAAAAATCTGTGTCAGGAGGTATGACTAGGGTTCTATCACTGTCAGGAGATATGACTAGGCTTCTATCGCTGTCAGGAGGTATGGCTAGGATTCCATTGCTGTCAGGAGGTATGGCTAGGGTTCTATAGCTGTCAGGAGATATGACTAGGGTTTATCACTGTCAGGAGATATGACTAGGGTTCTATCACTGTCAGGACATATGGCTAGGGTTCTATCACTGTCAGGAGATATGGCTAGGGTTCTATCACTGTCAGGACGTAGGGCTAGGGTTCTTTCACTGTCAGGAGGTATGGCTAGGGTTCTATCACTTTCAGGAGATATGGCTAGGGTTCTATCACTGTCAGGAGATATGGCTAGGGTTCTATCACTGTCAGGAGATATGGCTAGGGTTCTATCACTGTCAGAAGATATGGCTAGGGTTCTAGCAGTGGCGGGAGTCAGGCGGTCCTACCGTGGTTGGTCTCCCATATCTTGCAGGTTTTGTCCATGGATCCCGTGGCTATCAGGGAGCAGTCGTAGTTGAACTGGGCACTGCTGATCTCCGCCTTGTGTCCGATCAGCGTGTGTATACGCCTGCAAAACAGCAAACAGTGAAAGACATATGTCAGGGATTTCAATAAATCGAGAGTTGCGCATGACACTATTGTATCTGACATAGAAATGCTAGGAAGATACAACAGTTTAATGCCCACCCTTCAAAATGCAGAATACTGCTTTTTAATGCAAGCAAATTGCAACTTATATATTTTTGACTCTACCAAATAATCTGCCTTACATAATTTTGAAGGAATATTTTTCATTTGCCAACTTCGAAATCATGAGAAAATTATATTTTTTATACTTAAAGACGTTCGCAACAAATTCCTTCATTTTTTTCCAACGACAGACTTTCTTCAAAATTGGCACATACATGCATCAATTTATCCTAAAACTAAAACAGTCTTAAAAATAGGGGTCACCAGCCTTTTTCCGGAAATATTGAATTTCGAATACGGTACCTGTCGAAGCCCCTTTTTTAAGTTTGGATTTTTTATCAATGTTTAAAGTATATAGGAGAGCCTTTTTTTCCAACAAGGTTATGTTTCTTTCAACTGATGTTTTACATGTCTTGTTTTGCAATACACAAGTTTATTATATACCTGTTTAAAATCTTAACAAAATACATGCTGTATCAATCGGTGAAATACATGTCGTCAGAAACAAAATCCTGTATTATGCTACTCGCTATTTTTCCGATCCCGTATTACCATACTAGCCGGACTACTTTTTTTAATGATGTCATCATCGTAAACAAATGTAATTTATACCTACAAGGATTAGTCATCATTGTAGTTTTTAACCCAATACAATAAGGTAAATGCACATTTGAAGTTTATCGTGGTATATAATAAAAGGAATATTACGTTAGTCAATTGTTCCAAGAGTATGTATTAGTCTTGTGGCTTGCGTTATTTTGTATCACATTCGAGGCTCCGCCTCTCGTGTGATACGTCATCACACAAGCCACTCGACTAATACATTCTCTTGGAACAACTGACTAGCGTAATATTCCGTATGTATTTTGGTAATAAAAAACGCGTTATCTACAATTACTGTTAAAATAATGAATCTGACTGGACATTGAAGTAGGTCAAATGGGTACTAATAATACCTTCTGAAACGTCATTTATTATGCATCAATATATTTTGTTCCAAACGACAGATTTTCTTAAATTTTCGCACATACATGTACCAATGTATACTTGCACCAAAACATTAATAAAAAGAATGGGTCACCGATATTGTTGGGGAAATATTGGACTTTAAATAGGGTACCTGTGTAGCCTTTTTCATGTTTCGTGCTTACGTAAACAACGTATCAATTGCCAAAATAGACTATAGATATTTTTATGGATCTTTTTTGAACTAATTTGTTTGACAATACATTGTATATGTGTGTTTTTGATTATTTTAATGCTTTGTTAACTTTTAACCATTGACTGGAACTTAATGACTTACACAGATTGATATTTATTGATTGAAATTATTATATTGTAACCTATATGCAGTACAGAAATAATGAAACAAAAGGAGGAATTAACCCAATTATTATTTTTTTGTTGCGAATGTCCTTAATGGTGTCTTTTGCTATTTTGTCAAGTTCTTAACCTTTATAGAAACACAATTCCAGTGACATAAGTATCCTGACCCCTGAAATTTTCATTCTGATCCCACAAAATTTCAATTTGGGTAAACCTGAGTCCTAACTTCCAAAATCCACAGAAATCCCTGAATTGTGTCACATGACAAGGAAAAAGGTCAGCAAGTCTGGGAATGGGAGATACATGTTCTCCTGACTGAACTGTCCAGGCTGCTACGGTCAGCAAGTATGGGAATGGGAGATACATGTTCTCCTGACTGAACTGTCCAGGCTGCTACGGTCAGCAAGTATGGGAATGGGAGATACATGTTCTGACTGAACTGTCCAGGCTGCTACGGTCAGCAAGTGTGGGAATGGGAGATACATGTTCTCCTGACTGAACTGTCCAGGCTGCTATGGTCAGCAAGTGTGGGAATGGGAGATACATGTTCTCCTGACTGGACTGTCCAGGCTTCTATGGTCAGCAAGTATGGGAATGGGAGATACATGTTTTCCTGACTGAACTGTCCAGGCTGCTATGGTCAGCAAGTGTGGGAATGGGAGTTACATGTTCTCCTTACTGAACTGTCCAGGCTTCTACGGTCAGCAAGTATGGGAATGGGAGTTACATGTACTCCTGACTGAACTGTCCAGGCTGCTAGGGTCAGCAAGTGTGGGAATGGGAGATACATGTTCTCCTGACTGAACTGTCCAAGCTGCTAGGATCAGCAAGTGTGGGAATGGGAGATACATGTACTCCTGACTGAACTGTCCAGGCTGCTAGGGTCAGCAAGTGTGAGAATGGGAGATACATGTACTCCTGACTGAACTGTCCAGGCTGCTAGGGTCAGCAAGTGTGGGAATGGGAGATACATGTACTCCTGACTGAACTGTCCAGGCTGCTAGGGTCAGCAAGTGTGGGAATGGGAGATACATGTACTCCTGACTGAACTGTCCAGGCTGCTAGGGTCAGCAAGTGTGGGAATGGGAGATACATGTACTCCTGACTGAACTGTCCACGCTGCTAGGGTCAGCAAGTGTGGGAATGGGAGATACATGTTCTCCTGACTGAACTGTCCAGGCTGCTATGATCAGCAAGTATTGGAATGGGAGATACATGTTCTCCCGACTGAACTGTCCAAGCTGCTAGGGTTAGCAAGTGTGGGAATGGGAGATACATGTACTCCTGACTGAACTGTCTAGGCTGCTACACAACTTCTCTCCATAAGCAACATAAATTAATTCTCTGACATGTATCTTATGGCATAGAACTCAAATATTGACAAATAAAAATACTTAAAAGATTATAATGACAGGAAAACATTTACTTATATGTCACAAATCACAGTTCCAATGCTTTGGTTATTTCTTAACTAAATGTTCTTAAAATTCAATGATGACCTATGAACATGTTTACCTATTTGCCAAAGCATTCCTAAAACATTACCTGTGCAAGAATAAAATAATAAAGCTTCGAGATGGACTTGTGATGCTTTTTTTTCAAACAAGAAAATCCATGAAACTGTTAAATTAGACTTATATTGTTATGAGATCTTGTGCAGAAACGAAAAAGCTGGACAGATGAAAAGAAAGAAAGAATGATGGATGAAATTTGGGGGAAAATGCATTAATTTTTAAAACAAAAGGCAGAATTTGGAAATAGTGTACAGGCAAAGCTGCAACTATATACACATGAAGGGAGCATAAACAAAATAGTTAATTTTCACTTACTTGCCACTGTTAACATCCCAGACCATGACGGTGTGGTCGAAGGAGCCAGTGATCAGCTGGGAACCAGTGGAGTTGAAGGAAAGGGAGATAATCTCCGCAGAGTGACCCTGAAATGCAACCACACATCAATGGCATTAACGACAATTATTTAATGAATCAGGAGTAGTGTCATTGTCTATAAGACACAAAACGTGAATTTTTACTTCATATCATAATTCTGTATATAACCGGTTTTATTATAAACCTATTTATTGCCTTTAACATTGTAATGGTGTAAAATTATCACCTGACCACCTATCATAGTTACGACTGACCTGAACAAAAATTCTGTATCACACACTACTGTTTTCCATGTTTGTATTTTCAAAGAAAATGCCAGAATTTTATTTAACAAACCATCTAATTTGTCATTAATAATAATAAAATAAATTTACAATTTCAAAGTTGCGTCACATGTCCATATGTCAACAGACGGTCAGTCTTCACAAAGTGCCATTCTTATATTAAAAACATAAATAATTTAGTCATTGGGCGTTTCATGCCGAGTTCATTGTTTATTTCATGCTTTCGAGTAATTTATAGTGAAATATCATTGAAATAAATTGGTAATTCACTGTTTAAAACAGTGAAAATTACCACTCTGATAATTTTTACTGTTTCATACTGGCTCCCAATTTAAAACAGTAATTGAAACGGACCGTCAACGATGCCATGGACTCAAAATTGTCAAATGAGTTCAAAGCTATATTTTTTCAATAAAATCCACTTGAATAAAGCAATTAAACTGAAAAAAGGTGGAAAAAGCATAAAATAAAAAGAAAATTTGTTTGTTTTGGTACAATATCAACTTTGTATTCACTTGCGATCATAGAAAGCATATTTTTTCACTCGTGGCTGTGCCACTCGTGAAAATATACATTTCTACGATCACTCGTGAATTAAAATCGATATTCTACCGAAACCAACAAACATCCTCTATACATTCAAATGTTTCAAACTAGTAAATATTGCTCTAATATTTCATATTCAACACCTGCAAACTGAAATCATTCGACTACACATAGAAAATTTGGTCGGAAGTTTTCACTTTAGTACAACTTAAGGTAAAATGTTCCTTCGGAGCTTTCTGATTACTGGACCAGACCCATACCCTACGTGTGCACTCACATTGAGGGAGGCAACCTCCTGTCCACCAAGACCCTACGTGTGTACTCACATTGAGGGAGGCAATCTCCTGTCCACCCAGACCCTACGTTTGCACTCACATTGAGGGAGGCAGCCTCCTGTCAACCCAGACCCTACGTTTGCACTCACATTGAGGGAGGCAACCTCCTGTCCACCCAGACCCTACGTGTGTACTCACATTGAGGGAGGCAGCCTCCTGTCAACCCAGACCCATACACTGTGTGTGTACTCACATTGAGGGAGGCAACCTCCTGTCCACCCAGACCCATACACTGTGTGTGTACTCACATTGAGGGAGGCAACCTCCTGTCAACCCAGACCCATACACTGTGTGTGTACTCACATTGAGGGAGGCAACCTCCTGTCCACCCAGACCCATACACTGTGTGTGTACTCACATTGAGGGAGGCAATCTCCTGTCCACCCAGACCCTAAGTGTGTACTCACATTGAGGGAGGCAACCTCCTGTCCACCTAGACCCTAAGTGTGTACTCATATTGAGGGAGGCAATCTCCTGTCCACCCAGACCCATACACTGTGTGTGTACTCACATTGAGGGAGGCAACCTCCTGTCCACCCAGACCCTAAGTGTGTACTCATATTGAGGGAGGCAATCTCCTGTCCACCCAGACCCTAAGTGTGTACTCATATTGAGGGAGGCAATCTCCTGTCCACCCAGATCCATACACTGTGTGTGTACTCACATGCAGGGAGGCAACCTCCTGTCCACCCAGACCCATACACTGTGTGTGTATTCACATTGAGGGAGGCAATCTCCTGTCCACCCAGACCCATACACTGTGTGTGTACTCACATGCAGGGAGGCAACCTCCTGTCCACCCAGACCCATACACTGTGTGTGTATTCACATTGAGGGAGGCAATCTCCTGTCCACCCAGACCTACGTGTGTACTCACATTGAGGGAGGCAACCTCCTGTCCACCCAGATCCACACCCTACATGTGTACTCACATTGAGGGAGGCAACCTCCTGTCCACCCAGACCCTACGTGTGTACTCACATTGAGGGAGGCAACCTCCTGTCCACCCAGACCCACACCCTACGTGTGTACTCACATTGAGGGAGGCAACCTCCTGTCCACCCAGACACACACCCTAAGTGTGTACTCACATTGAGGGAGGCAACCTCCTGTCCACCCAGACCCTACGTGTGTACTCACATTGAGGGAGGCAACCTCCTGTCCACCCAGACCCAAAGTGTGTACTCACATTGAGGGAGGCAACCTCCTGTCAACCTAGATCCAGACCCTACGTGTATACTCACATTGAGGGAGGCAACCTCCTGTCCAGTCTGAATGTCCCACAGTTTGGCTGTGGTGTCCATGCTACCAGTGGCGATCATAGTGCTGGGTGGGTTGAAACTCAGACACACCTGAAGAACAGTCACATGGATTTTGTATCAATGCAGCGTTTTTCTTCACTACTTTGGGAATGATACCGGTACCGTTTTCAACCAAATTGGGAATTTTATCACTTTCAGCAAAAACTGCCAAAAAGAATGAGAAAACTATAAGTTACAATAAATAAAATCTAAAACAACTTTTCCATTAATGTTTTCACATGTACTTGTGTTTCCAGGAGGTAAAATGAAAGTTAAATACACTGCAGATCCGTTATATCGTGATTTGCGGGGTCCATGGATCACGATCGTGATATAGCCGGATCGCGATATAACTTGTCGGGTCATACATGTACATATAGATATACATGTATATACTGGCATATGTTCACGATCTCAAAACATAAACGTAATTAACACACCTTTTTCATTGTTGTTAACATCAACAATGTGTTATATCCATATGTAACATATTCCATTTGTATATAAAAATATAATATTATTCCTTATAATTCATTTCAAATTGCATATAATAAATTCCAAATCCCAAACGCCTATTGGAATTTTACTGTTCACATGACGTAAACACGATTTCTATTTACAATTAAACTGCACATGTATTTCGTGTAAATCTTTTGTTCTGCTAGAAAAGTGCGCGAAAACTATGTTGACATGTACAATGTCATGTCATCCGCATGGAAAGCGTGGGCGTATTGATTGTCATATAAAAACTTCATAGCGCCGAGAACATTGAGATCTTTACTTTCGCATAACAGTTTCGTAGCGCATAACAACAAAATTGGGTATCTATATCGCGAACGATGTGCAGTTAGCATTTCCTCTTAAACAAAAAAGAAACAGTTACGCCGTATTGATAACGTTATTGTCATTCAGATAGTTACTGTATATACCCTCCACGTGGAAGGCGTGTAATTCGGCTGCTAATTAAAGCGACAGCAGTGAAAGGACGTTGTCATGGGTGGCACGCGCGATGTAAGCTGATGACGTCAAACTGTTACACTTTTATGTTGAGCGGATCGGGTTATTGTTTGTCGCACTACAAGAGTGTGAATGAAAGAGTAGCGATGTAGGCGCGAAAAAAACGGACAAAACTGGATTTATTTATGAACGTCATGTAATAGTAAAATATTGAAGTACATGAAAAAAATCGGGATCCACAGCCGATTCGCGATATATTGGACATCGCGAAATAACGGATCGCGATATAATGGATCTGCAGTGTAAAGGTTCATACATATAGTGAATCTTTTTGGGATCATTTTGGATTATTTTCCCAGATATGTGGGATATCTCAAACTTCAAATTGGCAAAAATATTAGGTAAATTCAATTGGGAAGGTACCTTTTTAGGGTACCAAGTTTATACAGTATTGAGGAAAAACGCTGCAATGTCTAAAAATAGTAAATAGAATTATCATTAAACAAACTAACAAAAAAACATAAGAAAGAAGAAAAAAACATTCAGCCAAAGGAAAAATTCTTCATCCAAATGTTTGGATGTGTAACCACAGGCTTCTTTGGCCAATGGCAGTGTGAGCCCTTATGCCTCGGTCACAAATAAGGAACTGCCGCCGGACAGCGTCTGTTTTATCCCTAATCGGACGGTGTCCGCCAGGCAGAAATATTTAAAAGTTAATGGCAACCGGGCGATTTCTTTCGGGGTCAAGGGGTTCAAAAACAAGTTGGCTGGGCACCGTCCGATCGCCGGACGGCATTTTCTTGGATCGGGCGGTGGCCATACGGTTTGTCTACTTTAAAAACATAGTCCGATTTCAACGACGAATGTGCGGTCACCTTCCTGGTGCCTGACGCCCGGAAAGGCACCGAATGATGGTACACTTATCGTCAGGGTATCGGGCGGTGTCTGTACAGGCACTGGCCAGCCCCCATTTTGTTGGGCTTAGGCCAGCCATTTACATTGACTGGATACCTTTGTCTATACCAGCGATTTTCCTCGTTTTTCTACTGGAAAACGGTACCATTCCCAATCTGATTTTCTGACCATTTTTTCCAATTTGAAGTTAAAAAATTCCCAAATGTAAAAAAAAATAATCCAAAAAGACCCTGAAAAGATCGACGATGTTCCTGTATTGTACTTTTGTTTTTACCCAAGCGTTAACCTCCGCGCACTACTCAAATCAGTTACTGTTAACCGCTAGGGGAAGTAACCGCTGCAAGGTTACTGTATCGTTTTGTTACTGTTACTACCAAAAAAACATTCAGGGATGCAATCCTTTATCTAGCTACGGCTTTTATGGCAAAGCAGAAAGTAAAGATCCACAACCGACATTAACGGCAGAAGATACTAGTAATTTTGTTTTTGTTCCGTCAACCATTGACACAGACATTGTCAGTGTCGAGTCCAAGAGCAAACTTGTGTCTCTGGGACAAGTTGATACCCACCAGCACGGCATTTAAAACCATAGTCTGACTTGAATGCAAGTAAAAGAATAAATGGAACAAGTTGTTTTAGGGTTTACTTATTGTAACTTAATGTTTTTACATCCTTTTTGATAGTTTTTAATGAAAGTGGTAAATCTCCCAATTTGTCTGAAAACGACGCTAATTTTCCCAATTAGACCAGTACCGGTACCATTCCCAAAGTGGTGAGGAAAAACGCTGTCTATACGTCTTAATTGCAGTCATCTACAATCTTGCACGGTGACCATCCGATTCACATATTCGCCGCAGGGGCGCCATCCTGCCATCGACCAGTCACCACCCATTGCTCAAATTGCTTGTTCCCCATGTCAGTCAGCGAAAATCATCCGGCGACCGCTTGAGTTTGTTAAAAAAATATATAAATTGCTCAGCGCCTGTCAGATTCCAAAAATTGCTGATGCTTTACCGTTCGCTACTATCGGACGCCGCCCGTTCTATTTGTGACCTGGGCATTTTAACCTTTTTTTTGACAACAGACTGCGTGAAACAGTTATATTTGCTTATAATTTCTATATATTAAATACAACAGTTTCACACTCAACCCTTAATATACAATAAAAGTGAGCTTACAATTTCAGCGGTGTGTCCCCGGAAGGTGTGGTAACATTTGCCGGACTCAAAGCTCCAGAGTTTACACGTCTTGTCGAATGAACCGGTAGCTATCTTATCCCTGAAGCACAGACACTGGTGGTGTTACTGGGGAAATGGAATGTGCAGCAGGGACAAAACTAGAATACTATATATTACATACTGGTCAAATAAGTGTTATTGCAGACTTTTGCATACCAGACATTGACTCACCCATAGAGGTTATTGTAGGCTATTGCATACAGGACATTAGACACACCCATGCGGGTTATTGTAGGCTATTGCATACAGGACATTAGACTAACCCATGCGGGTTATTGTAGGCTATTGCATAAAGGACATTAGACTGACCCATAGGGGTTATTGTAGGCTATTGCATACCAGACATTGACACCCACCCATAGGGGTTATTGTAGGTTATTGCATACACTACATTGACACTCACCCATAGGGGTTATTGTAGGTTATTACATACACTACATTGACACTCACCCATATGAATATTGTAGGCTATTGCATACACTACATTGACACTCACCCATAGTGGTTACTGTAGGTTCCTGCATACACTACATTGGCACTTACCCATATTGGTTATTGTGGGCTATTGTATACACTACATTGGCACTCACCCACAGAGGTTATTGTAGGTTATTGCACACACTACATTGACTCACCCATAGGGGTTATTGTAGGCTCTTGTATACAGGACATAGACACTCACCCATAGGTTATTGTAGGCTAATGCATACACCACATTAATACTCACCCATAGGGGTTATTGTAGGCTATTGCATACACTACATTGACTCACCAATAGGGGTTATTGTAGGATATTGCATACACAACACCAACACTGACTCACCCATAGGTGTTATTGTAGGCTATAGCATACCAGACGTTGACTCGCCAATAGGGGTTATTCTAGGCTATTGCATACATTACATTGACTCAACCATATGGGTTACTGTAGGCTATTACATACACTACATTGACACCCATATGGGTTATTGTAGGCTATTGCATACACTGCATTGACTCACCCATATTGTAGGCTATTGCATACATTACATTGACTCACCCATATGGGTTATTTTAGGCTATTGAAAACACTACATTGACACTCACCCATAGGGGTTATTGAAGGCTATTGCATACACTACATTGACTCACCCATAGGGGTTATTGTAGGCTACTGGATACACTACATTGACTCACACATAGGGTTTATTGTAGGCTATTGCATACAATGCAAATGACTCACCTATAGGTGTTATTGTAGGCTATTGCATGCACTACATTGACTCACCCATAGGTGTTATTGTAGGCTATTGCATACACTACATTTACTCACCCATAGGGTTTATTGTAGGCTATTGCATACACTGCAATGACTCACCCATAGGGTTTATTGTAGGCTATTGCATACACTGCATTTACACTCACCCATAGGGGTTATTGTAGGCTATTTGCATACACTTCATTTACACTCACCAATACGGGTTATTGTAGGCTATTGCATACACTGCATTGACTCACCCATACGGGTTATTGTAGGCTATTGCATACACTATATTGACACTCACCCATACGGGTTATTGTAGGCTATTGCATACACTACATAGACACTCACCCACGCACGTTATTGTAGGCTTTTGCATACACTCCATTGACACTCACCCACAGGGCTTATTGTTGGCTGTTGCATACACTACACTGACACTCACCCACAGGGGTTATTGTAGGTTATTAAATACACTACATTGACACTCACCCACAGCGGTTATTGTAGGCTATTGCATACACTACATAGACACTCACCCACGCACGTTATTGTAGGCTTTTGCATACACTCCATTGACACTCACCCACAGGGCTTATTGTTGGCTGTTGCATACACTACACTGACACTCACCCACAGGGGTTATTGTAGGTTATTAAATACACTACATTGACACTCACCCACAGCGGTTATTGTAGGCTATTGCATACACTACATTGACACTCACCCACAGAGGCTATTGTAGGCAATTGCATACAGCACATTGAAACTCACCCACAGAGGTTATTGTAGGCAATTGCATACACTACACTGACACTCACCCACAGCGGTTATTGTAGGCTATGGCATACACTACATTGACATTCACCCACAGAGGCTATTGTAGGCAATTGCATACAGTACATTGAAACTCACCCACAGAGGTTATTGTAGGCAATTGCATACACTACACTGACACTCACCCACAGAGGCTATTGTAGGCTATTGCATACACTACATTGAAACTCACCCACAGGGGTTATTGTAGGCTATTGCATACACTACACTGACACTCACCCACAGGGGTTATTGTAGGCTATTGCATATACTACATTGACACTCACCCACAGAGGCTATTGTAGGCAATTGCATACACTACATTGAAACTCACCCACAGAGGCTATTGCAGGCTATCGCATACACTACACTGACACTCACCCACAGGGGTTATTGTAGGCTATTGCATACACTACATTGACACTCACCCACAGAGGCTATTGTAGGCTCTTGCATACAGTACATTGACACTCACCCACAAAGGTTATTGTAGGCTATTGCATACACTACATTGACACTCACCCACAGAGGCTATTGTAGGCAATTGCATACAGTACATTGAAACTCACCCACAGAGGCTATTGTAGGCTATTGCATACACTACACTGACACTCACCCTCAGGGGTTATTGCAGGCTATTGCATACATTACATTGAAACTCACCCACAGAGGCTATTGTAGGCTCTTGCATACAGTACATTGACACTCACCCACAAAGGTTATTGTAGGCTATTGCATACACTACATTGACACTCACCCACAGAGGCTATTGTAGGCTCTTGCATACAGTACATTGACACTCACCCACAAAGGTTATTGTAAGCTATTGCATACACTACAATGACACTCACCCATAGGGGTTATTGTAGGCTCTTGCATACAGTACATTGAAACTCACCCACAGCGGTTATTGTAGGCTATTGCATACACTACACTGACACTCACCGACAGAGGCTATTGTAGGCTCTTGCATACAGTACATTGAAACTCACCCACAGGGGTTATTGTAGGCTATTGCATACACTACATTGACACTCACCCATGCAGGTTATTGTAGGCTTTTGCATATACTACATTGACTCACCCAGAGGGCTTATTGTTGGCTATTGCATAGACTACATTGACACTGACCCATATGGGTTATTGAAGGCTATTGCATACACTACATTGACACTCACCCACAGGGCTTATTGTTGGCTATTGCATACACTACACTGACACTCACCCACAGGGGTTATTGTAGGTTATTAAATACACTACATTGACACTCACCCACAGCGGTTATTGTAGGCTATTGCATACACTACATTGACACTCACCCGCAGAGGCTATTGTAGGCAATTGCATACAGTACATTGAAACTCACCCACAGAGGTTGTTGTAGGCAATTGCATACACTACACTGAAACTCACCCACAGCGGTTATTGTAGGCTATTGCATACACTCCATTGACACTCACCCACAGAGGCTATTGTAGGCAATTGCATACACTACATTGAAACTCACCCACAGAGGCTATTGTAGGCAATTGCATACACTACATTGAAACTCACCCACAGGGGTTATTGTAGTCTATTGCATACACTACACTGACACTCACCCATATGGGTTATTGTAGGCTATTGCATACACTACATTGACACTCACCCACAGAGGCTATTGTAGGCAATTGCATACACTACATTGAAACTCACCCACAGAGGCTATTGTAGGCTATTGCATACACTACACTGACACTCACCCACAGGGGCTATTGTAGGCTATTGCATCCACTGCATTGACATTCACCCACAGAGGCCATTGTAGGCTCTTGCGTACAGTACATTGACACTCACCCACAAAGGTTATTGTAGGCTATTGCATACACTACATTGACACTCATCCACAGAGGCTATTGTAGGCAATTGCATACAGTACATTGAAACTCGCCCACAGAGGCTATTGTAGGCTATTGCATACACTACACTGACACTCACCCACAGGGGCTATTGTAGGCTATTGCATACACTACATTGACACTCACCCACAGAGGCTATTGTAGGCTCTTGCATACAGTACATCGACACTCACCCACAGCGGTTATTGTAGGCTATGGCATACACTACATTGACACTCACCCACAGAGGCTATTGTAGGCTCTTGCATACAGTATATTGAAACTCACCCACAAAGGTTATTGTAGGCTATTGCATACACTACACTGACACTCACCCACAGAGACTATTGTAGGCTCTTGCATACAGTACATTGAAACTCACCCACAGGGGTTATTGTAGGCTATTGCATACACTACACTGACACTCACCCACAGGGGTTATTGTAGGCTATTGCATACACTACACTGACACTCACCCATAGGGGTTATTGTAGGCTATTCCATACACTACACTGACACTCACCCATAGGGGTTATTGTAGGCTATTGCATACAGTACATTGACACTCACCCATAGGGGTTATTGTAGGCTATTGCATACACTACACTGACACTTACCCATAGGGGTTATTGGAGGCTATTGCATACAGTACACTGACACTTACCCATAGGGGTTATTGTAGGCTATTGCATACACTACACTGACACTTACCCATAGGGGTTATTGTAGGCTATTGCATACACTACACTGACACTTACCCATATGGGTTATTGTAGGCTATTGCATACACTACACTGACACTTACCCATATGGGTTATTGTAGGCTATTGCATACACTACACTGACACTCACCCATATGGGTTATTGTAGGCTATTGCATACACTACACTGACACTTACCCATAGGGCTTATTGTAGGCTATTGCATACACTACACTGACACTTACCCATAGGGGTTATTGTAGGCTATTGCATACACTACACTGACACTCACCCATATGGGTTATTGTAGGCTATTGCATACACTACACTGACACTCACCCACAGAGACTATTGTAGGCTCTTGCATACAGTACATTGAAACTCACCCACAGGGGTTATTGTAGGCTATTGCATACACTACACTGACACTCACCCATAGGGGTTATTGTAGGCTATTGCATACACTACACTGACACTCACCCATAGGGGTTATTGTAGGCTATTCCATACACTACACTGACACTCACCCATAGGGGTTATTGTAGGCTATTGCATACAGTACATTGACACTCACCCACAGAGACTATTGTAGGCTATTGCATACACTACACTGACACTCACCCATAGGGGTTATTGTAGGCTATTGCATACACTACAATGAAACTCACCCAGAGGGGTTATTGTAGGCTATTGCATACACTACACTGACACTCACCCATAGGGGTTATTGTAGGCTATTGCATACACTACACTGACACTCACCCACAGAGACTATTGTAGGCTCTTGCATACAGTACATTGAAACTCACCCACAGGGGTTATTGTAGGCTATTGCATACACTACACTGACACTCACCCATAGGGGTTATTGTAGGCTATTGCATACTCTACACTGACACTCACCCATAGGGGTTATTGTAGGCTATTCCATACACTACACTGACACTCACCCATAGGGGTTATTGTAGGCTATTGCATACAGTACATTGACACTCACCCATAGGGGTTATTGTAGGCTATTGCATACACTACACTGACACTTACCCATAGGGGTTATTGTAGGCTATTGCATACACTACACTGACACTCACCCATATGGGTTATTGTAGGCTATTGCATACACTACACTGACACTTACCCATAGGGGTTATTGTAGGCTATTGCATACACTACACTGACACTTACCCATAGGGGTTATTGTAGGCTATTGCATACACGACATTGCGGTGGCCCTCTAAGGTATGTAACTCCTCCCCGGATGCTGTGTCCCAAACCTTGCACGTCCGGTCATAGCTACCTGTGATGAAACTGAAACACACAATATGAGGCGTGTCATGAAAAAACCTGGCTTAATGCATGTGCGTAAAGTGTGGTCCTGAATTAGCCAGTGCAGTCTGCACAGGCTAATCCGGGATGGCACTTTTCGCCTATAGAGGATTTATGTTTGGAATGGACTTCCTTGAAACAGAAAATACCATAAAAGCGGGAAACCCATGCGAAATGCGATATTTGCGCATAAAATTGGTTAAAAATGGCATAGAAATGTTCACAGATGCAATTTTACGTCGCACCAACATTTTTTAGTACGAATAGAAAAATGCTGCCATTCAATACCTAATGCTTGGTCAGGTTTGCAGTTTTGTCACTATGTGGTGAGATTTTATCTATAAAATTAATTCGGCAGTCCGAAAACTCAGTATCAACAGATGCTCATTACACCCTGAATGGGAAGCACGAGCGTCTGCCTGTTGTATTTTTCTCGATGGAAACCAGTTAGAGGTTCGCAAAATGTAATTGCTGTAAATCCCAGAAAAATCATAGGAAATCCCATACATTTTTTAAAAAGCCCATAGATTTTTGTGGAGATGAGAAATTATCTCACATGGAAAAAATCCGTTCCCAGTCACTGCAAGAGGGAGAAATTATCAACACAAGATTTTTATCTCATAATTATCCGCAATCAAATTCGCCTAAGAAATAAAATCACATTAATTGTTACCACACCAGGCAACACATTTAAAAGTAACTTTTCATGTTCATATAAGAAAAAATATTTTTCTATTATAGTTTGTTGTGGAATAACCTGTGATGAAACTGAAACAGACACAACAAGCGGTATTTGTTCAGCTGCTGGTGGATTGGTGGCAGGGGCAATTGGTGGATGAAAAACCCAGGGGGTATTATGAACATTTAGTATTAAAGGGAACAATGATGTTATCATGGCATATTTCATATCACTTTCATCTCCTGTTGTAGGAACACACTACACAGTCTTTCCCAAGTTGTAACTTGAAAATATTGGTAATTATGTTGGTTTTCTTAATATACAACCATTCAAGACATGAAAGGGGAACATTTTTAGATTTGGGGGAGGGTGGGGGTAGAGGGCAAAAATTTATACTGCAGAGCTGGGGCAATGGGACCAATTTTGGCCTTCAATTGCCCTTAAATAATCACTCCACATAGTCTTACTTGCTCAAATCCTCTACAATGTGAAATGATTGATGCAAGAATTTTCTCTCATAATGACTTACAAAACTGCCAATCACATTAACCAGAGAAATAAAATTACATAGATTGTTATCACACCACACAACATATTTAAAAGTAACATTCATGTTGAATTAACAATTATCAATAACTTATTTCCCTCTTGTATGTTAACATGAATACAAGCTATCAACCATGTTTCCACGAAAAATATAGGAACAATATATGAGTATTTTCACCAAAATATTAGACTTTTTAGCCGATTTTTTTGACAAAATATAGGAATTTTATAGTAAAAATACTTCATTATAAGGATAATATAGGATCGTATTCCAGCATGATAAGTCTGACAGCTAGTTTTTTTAGTGAACAAAACATTTGCTAAACATGTTCATGCTAATCGAATGGCAACTGAGACATGCATGCTATGGCCTCAAAATAATTTTAGTTTGATGCAAGCAAAGCGAGCAAGAACAAATTCAACATATTATAGGTTCTATATACTGTTCACGGACCAATTTCAGACACGTGAATGACCAAATTTCGCAAAAATATAGGAAAAAGTTCTTAAATATAGGAAAATGTGCCCTCATCCAAGATTTAGCGCTGGATGAAGGTAATTATTGGAGTAAAGCCGGAGGCTGAGCATGTATAGATAGCATTCCATTCTGGACGTATGAGGGAATCTGCACTTTAAACAGCGAAAAAATCTACTACGCTCTGACCTACTCATGCACATGCGCGGTCGCAAT
The DNA here is from genome assembly GCA_027627225.1 of Congeria kusceri. Classification (NCBI taxonomy): domain Eukaryota; kingdom Metazoa; phylum Mollusca; class Bivalvia; order Myida; family Dreissenidae; genus Congeria; species Congeria kusceri. The sequence continues at coordinate 73,817,901 of CM051029.1, read as the reverse complement.
GGAAATTACACACCGGAAACCTGAATATATTTAACATGGTTTTGTTGCCATAAATACCAAAATTTGGGAAATAATAAATCATATAAAATATCAAAAAAGGATAAAATATTATCCATACAAGCATAATATAATTATGCACAATAAATAAGAGGAGGGTCTATACATGCTCAGCCTCCGGCTTTACTCCAATAATGACCTTCATCCAGCGCTAAAGCTTGGATAAGGGCACATTATTTTCGTAAAGCCTTCAGCTTTCACACGTATAGATAGCATTTTTAAAGGCAACAAAACCAAAACTTCCATTGAACTTAATCAAAATAAATTGTTAATAATTTATTGAGCCTAGTAACATATCATCAAACCTAACCAGACAGAGCAGCATTACTGAAAGACTCACTGCTAGAACTATTCAAATAGTCTTTAATGAACATCCTTTGTAAAAGCTACACATGAGGCACGTCGTGGGAAAACCGGACTTAATGCATGTGCATAAAATGTCGTCCCGGATCAGCCTGTGCAGTCCGCACAGGCTAATCTGGGACGGCACTTTCCGCTTTTATGGATTTTCTGTTTCACGAAAGTCTCTTCTAAATATAAATCCACTTCAGGCGGAAAGTGCCGTCCTGGATTAGCTTGTGCGGACTGCACAGGCTAATCCGGTACGACACTTTACGCACATGCATTAAGACCGATTTTCCCACAACGCGCCTCATATGTATAAGCAACTCTGAATAGACGTGCCTTAAAATGGTCAGAGTCAATACCAGAAAATTCTAATATGGACTTGAACCATCTAGCAATGGTGCTAGTAGTCATTTGCTTGAAAGTTTTATATTATACAAGCACAAACCATGACTTCCTTTTTGTAGCATCAATATAGGCATGAAGTGTATGCATAGCAGGCAGCGACTCATCATGAAAATGCTCCACTTTCAATGTAAAAGAATGTCCTAATCGAGACTTTGTCAACATATTGAAAAAGTAAACACAATGTCCTGTTGTTTAATAAACATATTATCAATATTCATAGATACCAAGGTGCCGTAGCCAAAGCCAGAAGAGCTACAGTTTTCAAAGTCAACATCTTCAAGGATAAAGCCTGTATAGGCACTAATGTTTACAAATAGTTACCAACAGACACATCCCATGAAATAATATACCGGGGTTTAGGAGGTAGACACAGAAAAACACTTTTCATAAACCTAGATACTAAAACACAATCCTTACCCAATGATTACTAAAAAAAAGAGAAAGAGTTTGTAGCAGCATAGCTTAATGTGTGTTAATCAATGAATATAATTTTCTCAATCTTAAAAGATAATCCAAATAACTAAGTATCACTGCTTCAGTCGTGTAAAAGATACCATTCCAAGTATACAAGTGCTACCATGTGAAATGGTACTGCTTCTTGTTTCTGACTGACCAAAGTACGCAAATGAATTGTTCAACTGGCCACGAAATTCCCTGGACAAGACAGGATTTCCTGATACAACCGCCGCGATCAAGTGCAGACGCCTCCCCAAAGGATGAAGTTGATGGATGTGCGATGGAGCCAATAGGTCCTTGTGCCTGGATAACCTTATTGAAATGGATAAAATGGTTTCAAAAATAAAAGGAAACCAAGGTTGCGAAGTACATTAAGGAAACAAAATAACGCTTTCCACCGTGTTCTATCAATATCATGTTTACCACCTCTGCTATCATATTAAATGGAGGAAATATAAATGGAATTCATTCACTCCAAGGGAAATTAAAAGCATTAATTGCGTAAACGCCCGGTTCTGGAAATCAGGACACAACAATAGGCAATTGTTTATCCAGCTTGGAGACAAATAAATCAATATCAAGGTAAAAACATTGTCTAAACAATCTCTGAAAAATTACGCATTTCAGTTCCCATTCAGTAGAGTCCAAGAAATTTCTACATTAAAAATCAGCTTTGTTTTGAACTCCTGGAACATAAATTGCAGACGAAATAACATCTCTTTCTAAACACCATGTCCAAATTCTTTAGCAAGAGAATCCATACATGTAGCAAAAGAAGTCATTCCTCCAAAATCATATATAAGAAACAGCTGTTACATTATCTGACTGTACTTGAATGTGCTTACTGCAAAAACTACTATACAGTGACTGTAATGAGAAATAAACCGACAAAAGCCCCAAATAATAATTATTATTTCTTGACTCAATTTGCATACACCTACCATAAGCAGGACATGCGTGACTAGGTCAACACAAGCAAACCCTTCCAATGAGGCACAGGTTTGGCAATGAACTGGGTTTTGTCTAATGAATTTCACATTTTTGCTGTTAACATTATTTATCCACCAATATAACTTCCAGACGCTTGCCTCAGACAACTGCAATGTTACACTAAAGTCTACAGAAGTCTGGAGACCTACTAATGTATCTCTTTCAAGTGTAAGGTAATGCATCTTGGCTTCAAAATTTACCAAAAAATGTGTTAATGCCAAGTCCACTGAAATAAGCTAATTGTCTGACCTCAATCCACTCTAAAGAAACCAACATGTTGGCCATAGAAATAATATTTTCCATCAGCCAAGTAAACCTAAAACTAGACAGAATCAATAATGAAACAAAAGAATATAATTCTCTGACAAGGTTGTTACACAGATTTACCGGTATGCCAGTTTATATCAAAACCTAATGCAACCAAGGTATCAACCAATGTACTGGTATTATAAAAACACTTCAGTTTGATATGGTTCATAATAATGGAGTCATTAATATAACCAATGAAAAATGTAAACTTAGAACAGTATAAAGTACATTCATACCCCATTTTGTCGACCCATATAAAACCTATAATTATGAATTCATGCAATAAGTTATTATATAATATGTTAAAACAGAACTCTGAAATCCCAACATGCCAAACAAAATGGAATGAATACTTTGCAAACGATACCATACAATGGAAAAATGTCCATGGACAAGTGTTTAAAAAAACGAATAATACATATATTCAATGGTTACAAACTAGGATTGTCCACAGAATATTGGGGACAAACTCACTCCTTTTTAAAATGGGCTTGTCGGATAGTAATACATGCACTTTTTGCAAAATGTCAGAAGAATCAATTACCCATTTATTCTGGGAGTGTAACACAGTACAATTACTTATTAAAGATATCTCTGATAGCTTAATAAACGCAAATATACAAATAGAAATAAACTGCAAAATGTTACTTCTTGGTGATACAAATGTAAATGACAACTGCTTTATTCTTTTCATGGAAATTAAAAAGTACATCTTTGCATGCAAAAGGAAAGAAGTTATCCCAACTTTTCAGGGTCTTAAGGCTAGCCTAAGATTAGCTTTAAATATTTATGCAAGCACAACAAGTGAATCAAATAAAGAAATTTATTGGATAGTTATAAGACTTCTATGTAATTAGTAAATGCATGAATAACAAAAATAATTGTTGTGAACATAGCAACTCCCATTATAAATTAAACTTGCAAAATTTGTTTACTTGGTTAAGTTTTTTGTGTTGTTTGAATATTTGATTCATAGTTGATTGTGTTGTAAAATTGAACTCTTTGTGTAAAATCAATTTTTGTTATTCATGTCCATTGTTAATGAAACTAGCAAATTTCACATAATTGGTTTTTATGTTGTTTGAACATTGTGATCATAGTTAAAGTGTATTGTGTTGTAAATCTGAAACCTTTTTTGTTAAGATTCACTTATTATAATTGTGTTATACATAAATAAGTATGCCAGTCCAGTAAAGTATAAAAAAAAGTATAAGGAAGTATAGCCACTTTGAGTGAGTAATTCAGTTTGTGTATTGATATTAATAACACAGTTAATACACATTACATATGGTAAAATAAGTCTATGTATGTTTATGTCTTGGTAAATTGTGTGTATATAGATTATGAAATGAATAAAATCATTGAAACAGGAAAAAAAAAAAAAAAAAAAAAAAATTAATATAACCAACTGTTTCAAATATTTTTAATTAATAACTGGACTATATTTTCCATTCGACTTGGGAACAACAAATAAATTTGATATGAATTCACCATTTTCATGTAAAGTTTCAATGATAGCACCTTTATTTAGTAATTCACAAACCTCACTATTTGCTATCTGCCATCGTTCATCTTTAAATGCGATTTCTTTAGGAGTGACATTCTAATATGGTTCATTTTCAAGAACAATTTTATATCCAGTAATTCGTAAATTGTTTCAAAATGTGTAAATGATTTGTAAAATATTGTATTATGGGCCGGTGGCCTTTATTTACAATAAAATTCTGTTCTGTTCTGTTCTGATTTCTTAAATTACCAACAACACTTACTTTATGCAATCCTGATCGTAGGGGGCTGTAAAGATTGCATTCGGAGCTCTCCTAGGAGGCCTGGACCTGCCATACTGTCTGTAACCCCCAGAAGTAACTCATTGTGGGCAAGGTTGATATCTGCCAACCTGACTGAACAATCCTAAAGGAATTCAGGATACCTTCCTCAGCCTCGAGAACTGTAATTTTAATTTCCATGCTGGCCTCCAACGTATGTGTAATAATCTTTTCCCAGCGAAACTTGAGAATCACACTTTTTTAATTTTCTTTGAAATATCATTCTCGAACAACATAGTTTTAATGGACATAGAAGTCTGACACAGACTGGCATACTTCTTCTTAAAACATGGCCGTATTAGATAGCTTCTTCGTACAGATAAATGATACTGAATCTGTCCAAACAGAGTCAGAGAATCAGATAACAAGGTTAGTGCCTCCGAAGAAACATGGCTTTTCAATAACTCCGCCAACTGAATGATAGGCGCAATACGGCAGAAACTAAATACTGAAAATCCACCAGAAGCCTGTCATTAGCATGTACTTTCTTGTCTAATATTCTCCATATCTCCTGGTTCGCAAGAGGCAGTGCAGCCTTGTTAAATTTTTTGGAATTTTATACTTATTCAAGAGCACATCTGTATAACATTGAACTGTGCAACACACATTGATAAGCTTAGCAAGAGAGTCTGAAACAGATTTTCCTTCCTCAGGTACTTTCAATTTGGGTAAAACCCTTTCATCATTACTTATATTGTCATTCTGACTGTCACTAGAACCAAACAAAGCTTCAGAAAAGCTACGATTTAAATCACCATAATCCTCATTGTCAGAGACATCTCTAGCACAAATTCAACCGTCAATGGCTCAAATGTTACCTCAACTACATTGTCGGCCTCTAGTACCACGTGGCTAACCACATGCTCCTAAAATACCAGAAGGTAAAATGCCAAGCAAATTCCTCAAAGACAAAATGTCCTTCTGTGATAACTTCGTAATGTCAAAAAATATTGTGGTTACTGTCCGAAGACGTATTCTTCTTGTCCGAAGACGTATCCTTTTTGTCAGAAGACTTACTTCCTTTCAAAACACTATTTTTCAGGGTAGTCTTACAAGATTTCAATTAAGGTTTGGACTTACTTTTCTTGGACGGCAGCTCGTGACGGTGTCAGAACAACAGGAAAACTCACCTTCAGATAATGATTTGTCACCTAATTACAACATATCTTCATTGTCCAACACCGTGTATACAAAAAAGAATGAAAAAAGTTTAAATTGACAAGCCCAATAAAATGTACGTCTGAATCCCCCAACGCCAAAACTTTTTTATGCAGGTTTCCGGTGAGTCATTTCCGTTGCGACTGCGCATGTGCATGAGTAGTTCAGAGCGTAGCAGATTTTTTCGCTGTTTAAAGTGTGGATCCCCTCATACGTCCAGAACGGAATGCTATCTATACTGAAGGCTTTACGAAAATAATATAGGAAATATAGGAGGTTTTTCAAAATAAAGGATTTCTTTCCAAAATATAGGAAAATAGGAATCAGATGACAACCAGTGAATACCCACAATATATACATTAAAAATTCTTAATAAAATAATCACGGCACTTACCTTGAACCAGATTTGTTGAACGCTACATTGGTTAAAGGAAGAATATGTGCACGCAAAACCTGAAAAATATCAAATGTTTTACTATTAACGAACAAAAAGTGCAACCTTAAAGTGTGTATGTACGATCATTCATATCAATTATTTTCTAAATAATAGATGAAAGTAACAATACAACTTGAAAACTGATGGAAAAACTTAAAAATAACGAAGTAAACACTAAAATATTGAATAAATCAACAAATACGAGTGTCGACTTTTGCATTGTTTATTAGTGTTGTGTAACCTAAAACAACTGTCGAGTCAACGTATATACATGTATTGGCGTTTCCAGCTGTACAGAAGAAAACTAGTTTGTGATTAAAAAGTAGCCGAGTATGCGTTTTACAACAATGGTTCTTATTACCTTTTATTTCATTTTAAATTGAAGTGCCGTAGTTATGCTATGTTTTCGGACACTTTAAAATAATTATCCTGATTTCTACTCAATTGAATAGAAAAAACACCAAACACTAATTAAAGGTTTAAATTATAAAAATTCTAGATGAGCCTTGAACCAAATAACTCGCGTGCATGTATGCATACTACCCGGAAAAAATAGTTCTCTATTTCTTAATCAACTTAATCAAAAAGCGGAAGTAAAATATTAATAAATCTTATTTGCTGATGTCAGAATGACACGAAAATGATGTAGTAAATTCGCTTTTGTTTAAACCAGATTATATTGGTTTTTAAAGAGTTTCATTACGTCACGGCATCTACGTCATTCATTTTGAGTTTTAAGTTTACACAGTGTAGTCAAACCAGAACATAAGTTTTTTGCATTTTAAAATACATCAAATCGGAATAAATATTTAGTGTTTTTGTGTTTTGGATGATTATATTATACAATAACATTCAGATACAGTATATATATATATACTTTATCATATTTTTCATTTTTTTTAGCTCATCTGAGCCCGAAGTGCTCGGTGAGCTATTGGTATAGGGGACCTCTCCGGTGTCGTCCGTCGTCTATCGTCCGTCGTCAATGTGCCGTCAACAATTTGGACCGTTATCGCGATAAAGTCTACATTTTTTATTAAATCTTGACCTAACTTGCACAGTTTGTGTAAGACCATAACATCTCGGATGGGATTGTTATTGGGTCAGATCACACCAGTAACACCAGAGTAATTGCCCCTTTTTCATGCAAAAAAAGTGCAAAAGTGCCCTTTTCCAACGTATAGACTTTATTTTCCATCCAATCTTAACCAAACTTTCACAGTGTGTGTATGACCATCATATCTCAGCAGATGTCAAAAATGGGCCAGATCGTGTTTCAAATACAAGAGTTATTGCCCTTTGTTTATTAAAAAAATATACAAAAATGGACATTATTCAGGATAGAGAGCGACATTTTTCATCCAATATTCACCAATCTTGCAAAGTTTGTCTATTAACACGAGATTACAGTTGAAGTCGAATATAAGCAAGATTGGACCAGAAACACCGGAGTTATTGCCCTTTGTTTGTGAAAAAAATGTGCAAAAATGGACATCATACAGAATAGAGACTTCATTTTTCATCCAATCTTTACCAATCTTGCACAGTTTGTCTATGACCATAAGATTAAAGGTGAAGTCGAATACAAGCAAGATCTGACCAGAAACACCAGAGCTATTGCCCTTTGTTTGTGAAACAAATATGCAAAAATGGACATTATTCAGGATAGAGACTACATTTTTCATCCAATCTTCACCAATCGTGTACAGTTTGTCTATGAACATGAGACTACAGGAGAAGTATAATATAAGCATGATCGGTCCAGAAACACCAGAGTTATTGCCCCTTGTGTTTGGAAAAAAACATCAACAAGTTATCAATGATTGGCTTGCACACACGATTTTTGATTCAATGTTGACCAAACTTACAGTTTGCGCATGACCATAAAAATTGATTGATAAAATTTGATTTCCAACAGTTGCAAGACTTGCATGCAGTTATTTGGACATGCAACTTTGATGTCTTCAGAGCCTGCATTAAGATCATTAATCATCATTGGAAAGAATATTATCAAAGAAAAAGCAAAACTTTACCTTATAGCACAGCCATCGCAATTATCGCATTGCAACTAGTTTTCCAAAACTGTCTGCGAAAAAGACATCAAAATCTACTGTTTGTGCATTTCCCAGAATTGTCAATGACTTAATGAAAAAGGGTCAGGTAAGAATATCGACAAAAATGATTTGAGAACCATTAGCAAAAAAATGCACATCCACTACCCAACTCATACTTAAGTTAGCCCATTGCAATTACCAATGTTTTAAATCAAAATTGATTCTACCCCCACTGTGTATTGTTCAGATACCTTAATTTTCAAACCTGTCACAACAGTATGGTGTTCATTTGTACCAGTTCTCAGGTGAGCACTTTGGGCCATCATGGCCCTCTTGTTTAATGTTTTATTTACAAATGTCAAAGACATAATCTTACTTTTATCATTGTACGATAACCATGGAAATTTCTCTAACAACCCTTTGTACAATTAAGAAATAATTTACGGGTAAGCGTTGGTTATTGCGGTAATAACCAACGGTTTGGAGTTCCGATGCGTAGGAATTAAACCACAAGGGCGGTAGCAAATCGCCTGCAAATGGAAATTTCTATGCGCCCAAATGGCCCACTGACAGTATTTTTGTTGCGCCAATTTATTTATGTTTGCGGGAATCCCGCAAAGATGCAGCCCAGAATGATTACTGCAGATAAAAAGTGTATGGAATATATGCCTCAAATGGAAACGGTGAGATAGATCCCTTTTCAATTTTCTACAATTTACTCGGGTAGTTGTGGGTGGAGGACAGTGTAACTGAAAGTAAAATAAATGTTTTGTTCTACGTTAAAATTACAGATGTAGGCTTTGATTACTTTTTTTCATTTTACTTTTCATCGGAAATTTATATATAGGGTTATTTCTTTGATGAATATGCTTTGTTGGTTGACCAAAGCAATTCTATCCACAAAGAATAACTTGCTTGCATCAGATTCAAGTGTGTTGAAATGGAATGGAACTGAAAGGAAGTTGTTGTTAACCAGTTAAATGGCACGTGAGGATAAACAACTCATTATAGTTGAACTCTGTTAAACTAGACAACACAAATTTGTATCGATGAAAAACTCTGGTAAGTAGACGTGTATTCATGTTTATGCTGTGTCATTCTCGACAATGTTGTTATCCGGCGCGTAGGAATACCTATTTACTGTATATCACAGTCACGTGATCTACTGCCTGATTAGTCTAATGCATGAGACGTGCTGCGAATTTAGTGTTACTTTTTATGTAGGGCTAAATTCGCTGGAACGTCTCATTGCCGAAAGACCATTTATGTGGTGGAAACCTAAAAGTTTAAATTTTCATAAATTTCCATTATTTGCGACAATTAAGTTATATATGAACGTAGGACATGCGTTTAATCCCGATTTAAACTTTTGTTTAAATCTACATTCATGTACAGACCGCCATGTTTACCTTGCCTTGTTTAACCCTTCAAATGCGCTTCAACCAACCGGATGACGAAAGTAGTTGTTGATAGACCAATCGAAATGACGCAATCCATTTAGCGAAGCAGAATATCGATTAAAGTTTTACACAGTGGAAGACAGCTAGATTATTTTAAAACGCAATAGGTTTAAATGGCTCGGGCATGCATTATGAAAGTGTTTTCATACAAATATTTATGGAACATTAATTAGGAATGGTTTATCTGTCCAGGTATGTAACTTTTATTGCAATCCGTTCACAATAACTATCTAATTTCGAGACGTGAAAGTAGCGATCAAAATCCTGTCGGAACAATATAGACAAAGAAGGAAAACTTTTCCACCTCGGAAATGGTCGTTCCCGGGTATAGCCCGTCAGCAAACATTGCCCATATAAGAAATAGCTCAATGTTTGCTGACGGGCTTACAAGTGTAGCTACTGCCTGATACAGTCACAACTTTATGAGGTCACTGTTTGGGTAAGTAGCAGGACAAATAATAATTTTTTCAGTGTTTAGTCACAAAATAATATTAAAAAGCTGTCCGAAAACATAGTATCTGCAAAAAATATTGTAATAAAATTTGCATTTAACTATGGACTCATTACTTGTCTCAGATGATGGTTCTCGTTTATTCCTGGAAGCGTTAACTTCTGACATGTTGTTGTATATTGAAGCCATTATAATACATCTTGTTAATTTATGACACGTTATTGTATATTGAAGCCATTATACAACTTGTTAATTTATGACACGTTGTTGTATATTGAAGCCATATATACAACTTTTTAGTTTATGACACGTTGTTGTATATTGAAGCCATTATACAACTTGTTAATTTATGACACGTTGTTGTATATTGAAGCCATTATACAACTTGTTAATTTATGGCACGTTATTGTATATTGAAGCCATTATACAACTTGTTAATTTATGACACGTTGTTGTATACTGAAGCCATTACACAACTTGATAATTGGCATGCATTGTTCAGCAAACACTTTAAATGGTTAAATTGACAGATAATAGGGAATGAGAAGCCTGTGAAAACAACTGTCGCTCCCTGGGAAACATTAAAAGATAATGGGTGTTAAATGCAAATTAGTGCCTGCCCAAAAACATAGATCTCGTAGATCTCAATTTTCTGAAAGTGTCCGAAAACATAGATACACTAAAAATAATTACTTTGGCCAATTTTGTGGATGGCCGAAAACATTAAAAGTCCGAAAACATACATGTACAATAAATACGGTACATTCTTATTAACTTTATCAGGCTATCATAAATACACTCTTTAAAAGCCGATGCCAAGGTTGTTATTTGCTACATGTTTCAAAATAAGGGTTGCAAGTCTGCCAGACCCAAAATAAAGGTAGTAACTAGAACTCTGCAAGACGAAGGTGTCTCCTGACGGGGCATAACTCATGTACGATAAGAGCAATTATGCTGAAAACCTAACTTAACCTTACTTTTATGCCTACTTGCACTTCCCTAATGTTTCATAATGATTGCACAAAATCTTCTCAATTTATTGTCTGCACGAGCCTTATATGAACTTTTTTTAAAAGGGGCATAACTCAAGTTAAGATAAGAGCAATTATGCCAAAAATTAAACTTCTCAAGTTATTGTCTGCACAAACTGAAGGGATGGCGCCACCGCCAACAACGCCGCTGCCGCTGACCCTGCCGAAAGTAACCCCTATATGCCGCCTTTTCGGTCAACACAAAAATGCACGCATTGCAGGACAAATGATTATAATACTTGCACTGTTTGCTTATAACAAATTCTAGATACAGAAAGAGATCTTATTACCTTGTAAGAAATGCTTATTTATTATGGTATATTGTTCACATGTTACAAATTGAGGGTTGAGCAAACTATTGTACCTGATATAGAAATGAGGCGTGTCATGGGAAAGCCGGGCTTCATGCTTGTGCGTAAAGTGTCGTCCCCGATCAGCCTGTGCAGTCCGCACAGGCTAAGCCGGGACAACACTTTCCGCTGTTATGGAATTTTTGCGCACATGCATGAAGCCCGGTTTTCCCATGACACGCCTCAAATATTAAGCAGACACAATAGTTTCATGCCTAAACCTCAAAATACTTAGACAATAATATACGGCAGAGCTGGGCCGGGCATCTATAATCGGCCCGCTGCCGATATAACGGCCCGAGGGCCGTTATACGGCTAGGGCCGATTATAGACGCCCAGCCCAGCTCTGCCGTATATGATCGTTTATAATACATATTATCCTGTCACAAGAAAAGAATCATGTTACTTTCTTTATTACACAAAATGTTAACAAAAACACCAAACAAACTTTCCGTACTTTTATTTAACTTTCAACTAATTACGCAATACGTGACGCAATTCTAACGAATGACGTAATTTATAAACAGAAAAACAGTGACGAAACAAACCAGTTTTCGCTGGACTCTCAGTTTTGTAGTGACAACGGTTGTCGTGTTTGCTTTTATTTTTTAGTAAAATACATTACAATTAGTTTAATAAATCGTGCATGGACAAATTCTAAATAATGAATTTGTCAGTTGGATAAATAATATATTTTGAGACTTTGAATCGGAATAAAATCATACGTTCCGACCAGTCATTGCGATTTCGTAAATCGCGTTACTGGTCAGAATGGTTCACATGCAATTAATATCATGATTGTTAAAAATTAAGGCTTATAGATACAAGAAAAGGGAATAGAATTGCTTACAGTATTGTTGGATTTTTATTGTTGGAAGAAATGGATTGAAATTGAGGTTCAAACCCAAAGAGGCATAGGCTATAGATCCTAACGAATAATGGACCTCTAGTCAATAATTGTATAATAGAAGTCATGTGACCAACCAATATCCTATGTTCGTCATCGATGTTACGTCATTAATGACGTAATTTGTTCTCGGCTTGGTCAAAGATCTAATAATAATTGTTTATAAGTCAATATTATGCAACGTATATGTGGGTTTTTGTATATGTTTGGTAATTGGTGAGTGATAGTTGAGATCATGTCAAGTTTATAATAAAATTTATGTAGTAGATATTGGTTGGTCATTATGATGGAGATTTCACAAAATATTTCACTGAAAAGCATATTCACAGTAGCAACTGGGGCCAGTTTTTCAAAACTTTAACGGCCAATTAACCTAACAGCCCCTTATCTTTACATGTAAATAAAATTACTACTACAAGCAATTTGTTTACTAAACATTTTATAATATTTCAGCATTAACAATTTCTATTGAATAAACTTAAAGTTTATAGTTGTAATGTAAAGTTTACATTTATAACTTCATCCAAATATTAATAGCCGTTAGCTTAAGTGGCCGTTAAAGTTTTGAACAACTCGGCTCAGGTCTCTGCACTTACTTTAAACAAATAGAAGTGATGATCATCTTTGATGGCAAGCTTTTCTTGAAGACCTGTCAGCTAAGTTAAGGACGACAAAGTAATAACATTTCACATTATGTTAATTTCCCATGTACTGTTTAAACAAAAATGAAAGGAATTTCCTTGCATATAAACACAACCACTGTCAAACTATTTAGTCCACATACATAATTTTAAAACAGCTACTTATAGTTATGTAACTGAAAATGCAGAAACATTAGTAAATTTCATGATTTTGTCGTATTTGGCGCTAGTGGCGATCAACAGCGAAACCCGTGAGTAACTGAAACAAATTTTATTTAACTTCTTTCTAAAATTTATGCAAAAGAAGCATTATAACATTATTTTTTTATTTCTTTTTTGCTCGTACCATTTCTAAATGTACATATACTTGCCTTGGTACTGTCTTTATTGACTTTAAACGTTTTAATTTACGATACACTCTGGGATTTATAAACACTTCCACTGATGGCAAACTCTGACAAAACCGCTGGCAGAATATGAAAATTATTAATTATATGTGGCATGTCATGAGAAAACCGGTCATAATGCATGTGTGTAAAGTGTCGTCCCGGATTAGCCTGTGCAGTCCGCACAGGCTAATCCGGGATGGCACTTTCCGCTTTTATGGTATTTTCTGTTTCAAGGAGGTCTCTTCTAAACATAAATCCACTGTAGGCGGAAAGTGCCATCCCGGATTAGCCTGTGCAGACTGCACAGGCTAATCCGGGACAACACTTTACGCACATGCATTAAGTCCGGTTTTCCTACGACAAGGCTCATATACAAGACATGTCCCTCAAACAATCAAGTCCCAGCATTCTGAATGGCTAAACCAGGGGTGTGGAAATCCTATGCCCCACTTGTCCGACGCAGGTAATTTTACCGTCGGACAAGTGATTTTTTCCTGTCTACTTATCCATGGACAAGTGCAATATCAGGGTGTAAAAATGATGTTTAAGTTAAAAGCTAATTATCGTATAATTGTACTCTTATACCGTCTAATGACAAATTGTGTTTTATTTATAAATTAAAGAAAAAATATATCAGGAAGGCCTGAATAAAAACTTACGTATTTGTTGGACAAGTGACAGCTGTTTGCGGACAAGTAGTTTTGCGAGCACTTTTCCATGGAACAGTAAACAATTTTGACATTTCCACACCCTGGCTAAATACATTGTCAAATCTCATTGTATTGTCAGTTACAAGGATACGGCCTAACAGTTTCCGAACTTGATCTGTTTTGGAAGCTGTGATTAAAGGTTCTTTTCTCGCTATTTCATCTACGACAGCATCTATATCAGTTCTGAAAAATACAGGTTTATATAAAATAATAATTCAGAAGTATGCATTTGTTACCCCTAGGTATACATAAATTATGCATTTGTTACCCCTAGGTATACATAAATTATGCATTTGTTACCCCGAGGTATACATAAATTATGCATTTGTTACCCCTAGGTATACATAAATTATGCATTTGTTACCCCTAGGTATACATAAATTATGCATTTGTTACCCCGAGGTATACATAAATTATGCATTTGTTACCCCTAGGTATACATAAATTATGCATTTGTTACCCCGAGGTATACATAAATTATGCATTTGTTACCCCGAGGTATACATAAATTAAATTGAAGTACATGTAGACTGGCATGATTTTTTTAATATTTTAGATAACAAGTTGTTCAGAATTCTTTTTACCCATATCTGTATTATCTTGATTACAAAATTTGGCAGGTTTAGAATAATAAAACTTATTTTGCATCTAATACATGTATTATAAGAAATATATGAGGCGAGTAGTGGGAAAATCAGGCTTAATGCATGTGTGTAAAGTGTCGTAAAGGGGCGGCACTTTCCGCTTTTATGGTATTTTCTGTTTCAAGGAAGTCTATTCTAAACAAAAATCCACTGTAGGCAGAAAGATTCGTCCCGGATTTGCCTGTGCAGACTGCACAGGCTGATCCGGGACTACACTTTACGCACATCCGTTAAGCCCGGTTTTCCCAAGACACACCTCATATGTGTTTACCAGAAGTAGCAAAGACTAATTTTTCATATTTCCCCTCCACTGGAATCAAATGCTCCAGCTTAACAATGGATAGAGAAAACTTGTCAAATTTTAATATTGCATACCTAAAGACAAACACAATTAAATAAACACTTGTTTAAACATCACTAAATATGTTGTGATCGAAGTGAAAAGGTCTTACTCAGGTTTGAGGTCCAATAAATCTATTGATTTGGTTTTCAAGTTACCCCCTTGCTCGTACTCCAATATAATTCCTGAAATACAAGACATATTCTGTATAATTCATAAATTATTATACATCAAGTCAGTGTGTTTTTTCACCGTAGGGGTAAAGGTGGCGGGGCCCTTCAGATGGGGAATTTTAAGGCAAAAGGGGATTTTGTTTTAGAAAAGCATTATTACATTATTATATTCTACTTTAAAACATAAATTTATCTATTGTTTTGCTGCAAATGATAACTTAATGTAGAAAGCCCCTAATGGGACATTTTTCAGACCTTGACTTTCTTATTATCTTTGATCATTAAATCTATTATGAGACTTAACTGTGAAATATAAACAAAATCTAACCACACGTTTTGACAAAAATGCGATTTTTGTTATAACCCCTCATTTTTCTACTTCAACCTAAAATTTTGATGGGGTACACTTACAAAAATGACTGACATACTGTCAAAATGTATTTTATTTATTCCTTAATAGCTTTAATTTATACGTGAAAGATGTATCTTATGAAAAAGTATAACAAACATAAGTACTAACGTTTACCAACAATACTTAAGACATTAACTTTGGCATTAAATATGGTAAAAAACAACAGATTTCATTACAGTAAAAATACGCCTAACACCAATTTTTGTATTTTTTAAAACTGTTATTTCATAGTATGTCAAAATCAGTAATACCAAAATATAATATAACCTTATCCGAGAGGAAAAATGTATAAATTGACATAGGTTCACCACAAAAATCTCAAGGTATAACATTTGGAGTGAAGCAACCCTATGTTTTTATATAAAAAAAATGAACATTATGAAAAATAAGACAAGTACAAAAGCAAATATTTTCCTTCTATGTTAAAATATTTTTTTCTCTTCTAATTATAATCTAATAGCAGTATCGATATTAAATGAATTATTTTTGCATTAATGTTAAAGGAATAGTGTGTTGTGTAAACATTTTAAATACAAATGTAACTATGTGAGGTTCACATGTCCTTGGTTACCAAATTCAGAAAAATAATAAACATTTTTTATAAGTGTGTGTTTCAAAAAATTCAATTGACATTTTCATTACATTGGCTTAACAAGAGCTTCAAAAAACTGGCAAATCTTTGTGATAACTTCATCAAGACTCTTCCTGGAGCTTGTGACTATTGGTAAAATGTCACTGTTTTTGGATAAAAAGGTGTCTCTTAGAAGGTGATTCTACACTAGTGGTGAAAATAGGGGTGTGCCCAAATTCTATCATTTGTTACTGTTTTTTGTAAATGAAAATCAAATTTACTTTTAATCAGCGGTTTGCAGATAGTTCAGAGAGATATAAAAACATAATATATTGTTACATTTGATTTAAATGTTGTTTCTTTTTTTAAGTTTTGCTCCACAATTTTCGGAATTTTACGACCGGAAAATGGGACATGACAATGGTGTGCATACTTGTCGTCCTCTGTGGAAGACAGTATCTGTACTTTGTTCAAACTTGAACTAGATATCTTTTAATAAGAGGTGATAGAAGAAGGGCAAACTAAAAAAATGTGACCAAATCAAAGAAAAATTTGAATAAAAGTTAATTGAAAATATCCGTAACTCTTGTTACCATGGTGTCCTGTTAATGGTCCAAATTGTAGGCAGTTTATTGTAGCTCTTTAAAATAATTTTTTTCTCGTTTTTTCCATTATTTGCGGTGTTCTTATATTGATTTGACATGTTTGGATTAAATCAAGATGACAGTGTTGCCTTTATTGAGATTTTAAAAAAAGAAGTAAATTTGTGTCCTATTTGTAACGATCGTTTGGATGGTTGTAAAAATACTAGACCGAATTGGTAAAGGTTTTATACCGTACCGTGAAAAAACGCATGTGCACATTAATCGATGACGATTTAAACCAGTTCAGTGACGTCATTCAATATGGCTGAAAATAACATGGAACCGGTCGGGTCCAAAAAAGAAACGAGCGTTACAGGTAACGATCGAACACATTTAAAATGGAATGCATGCATTTAATGTGGAAATGAATTGTCTTCTTCTGTACTATAATGCGATTAAAGATCTCTGCTTAGTTTTTAATATATGGACTGCACTTTAGTCACACAATCTTTCGACATCCGGACATGTTTGTATTCAATTGGATACGAACTCAGAGCACACTCGTTACTGGTAGACACCAAATATTGTCGTCCATTAAAATTAGTAACAGTCGTGCGTGGTAAACGCTAGATAATTGGTATAGCAAGCAGCAAATATCAGCAGTATTCATGTTACAAACAAATGGAATATTTTACAAAACATTTTTGGAAAATTTAAAGAGTTAAGTACAGTGAGAATATAGAAAATGTTGTTTTTAAGAACTCTTGTTACATTTGGACACCACATATCTGTAACTCATGTTACAGTGGATACCATAAGTCTACAAAATGTAACAAGCGTTACACATCTTTAGCAAAGGAATAGTTTCTGGTTTGCACAATTATGGATTTTATGCCATGTGTTGAAATATTGTGTGAAAAGTTGTGCTCTGAAAGTTTAAAAATCCCAAAGAATAAAATGAGAAGTGGACAATATATGGTTCATCGTAACGCTTGTTACATTTGGACACCAAGTTTGTGGCACTCATGTTACAGTGGATACCAGAAGTCTACAACATGTAACAAGCGTTACACATATTTATCAAAATAATGGTGTCCGATATGCGCAATCATGCATAATTGTTATATTCTGACATGTTGTATAGTTAAAACTTGCTTGGATGTATTGAAAAAAAAATCCAGACATAAGGTTGAGCAGAAGCATTTTATTCTACAACGCATGTTACATTAGGACACCTGCACTATTGTGGTCGTGCCTGTCCGTCTGCCTTAACTTTTGTTTTAACCCTTTACTCCATGTAAAAAACCATGGGAATCTATTCGATAACAGTAGGGCAGGGTTCCCGGAATCCTATGTACCCTTCTCCTCTATCTTGGGTGGCTCTAAAAAGCTGTACATACTGTGTTGATGGCTCGTTAAAGAACAGTTCAATGGTTACTTTACTTTGTTTCTTCCGCAGGTGGGAGAACCCCCAATTTTTTAAAAGTCAAACTACGGTCTATGGTGCGGTCTAGTACGGGAAAAGCAGCAAATGACGATACTGAAAAAATGCGTATGTCAGATAAAGAAAGAATGAAGAGATATAGGAAAAGAATAAAGGAAGACCCTCAATTATATGATATTTACAAGGAAAAATCGAATGCCAGAAATCGAGCATGTAGAGCGAACCTTAATCAGACGCAGAAAGAAAAGCAAAGAGAACTGACACGCATATGAGTGCAGAACTGGAGAAAAGAAAAAACCCGTAAAATAATAGAAGGGGCAGAAAATTCCGATAAAAAGAAAAAACCTAAGCCCAAAACCAGACATCAATGTCAAAAGTGTAAAGAACAGTGGCGACAAAGTAAACAAAAAATGAGAGCAAACATGACAGCACAGGCGAGACGAAGATTAAATGAAAAAAGAAGAGAGAAGTATGCAGAAAATAAAAAGAGGTTAAAAGAGCAGAAACTAAGAACGACAAATGAATGTAAAGAAAGTAACCAAGATTCAGTGTTTGACAATAGCTTCACATCAAAGGAGGCAGAGAGAAAAGCAGTGTACAGAGCAAGGCAATCCATCCCTTCTTCACCTGGAAAATTTGCAAAGGTGTTAACGTCACTAGCTACACAGGCAACACCAAGAAAGAGGAAAGCCCTGGATTCTGTAGGAATGATGTACTTGACACCAACTAAAAAAAAACGTTTGGACCTGTATGATCAAAACATGGACAAAATATGCAAGGAGTTGCATGATAATAGAATGAAGCGATCACGCTACCATTTACAAAGAAGGAGATTATTTTCAAAGGTGATGCCATGGAGTACAGCAAGTGGTAGAACAAATGAAAGGAAAAAATGTGGCGTCAGCTGGAAATTCGTTTCAAAAGCTTCAGAGGTTGAAGGAGTTTGGGACGAGAAGAAAAGACAAGATGGACTAGATGATGAGACGATTGATAAAATAGAACAGTTTTTCAAGACACCAGGAGTATCAGCCTGCCTTCCTGATAAGAAACTTGTCCAAAGTAAAACAATGGAACCAAGACATGTTATGGAACAGAGTCTGCAGATGACTTATAAACAGTTTAAAGAGCAAAACCCTCAAGTTGAGGTTGGGTTCAGCACATTTGCAGCACTGAGGCCAAAGTCAGTAAAAACAATGAAAAGCAACTACTTCAATAACTGTCTGTGTGAATATTGCACAAACATGGAAATGAAAGTGACAGCTATTAACAAAGAAACACAAGGAAAGGGAAGACGTGATTTGGGTATTCTTGATAGATATGAATTGTCAAAGAAAACACTCTGTCCAAAACAAGAAGGTGCAAGGTTCTACAGCAGAGATTGCATCAGTAGAAATTGTAATAAGTGTGGTGTGAAAAGTCTAGAAAACACAATTAAGAAAGAATTGACAGGTAAAACAGTAGTTGATTGGAACAGATGGGAGAGTCAGGCCTACACAGATAAGAAGACGGGAAAGAAAAAATCACGTAAGATGCTTCGTTTGAAAGTGAATCTGTTAACATATTTCTCAGAGAATCATCTGAAGAAGTTGGCGTTTTCAGTTCTCATCTGCATAATGCAATGTGGCAACATCATCAGTTTAACACTCTGATCCATGAAGTTCCGATGAACTGGGTTGTCTTTTGTATGGACTATTCAGAAAATTACACATGTTTGTACCAAGATGAGGCACAGAGTGCTCATTGGTCGCATGACCAAGCTACATTGTTTTCCATAGTAGCTTATTACAGATGCAAAGAGTGTGATGAGATCACGCATGAAAGTCTCATGTTTGTGTCTGACGATAAGCATCATGATAGTCACGGAGTTCATCATTTCGTCACTGTAGCAAACAACCATCTAACAGAAAGATGACACTTGACAATTGAACGTGAAATTCATTTTTCAGATGGCGCTGCCAGCCAGTTTAAATCAAAGACACCATTCGCTGATGTCGCAAAGAGCTCCACTGACTATGGTTTCCCTTGCGAGAAGCACTTTTTCGGTAGTAGACACGGCAAAGGCCCGTGTGATGGAGAGTTCGGTGTTGTGAAACGGACAGTCTCACAGGCAGTTCTTGCAAGGCAGGTAATTATAAGAAATGCGAAAGAGTTTCATGACTTTGCCAAAGCAAAGCTGTCTAAACCAAACAATGACAAAGACGCTGGATGTTCTGACCACAAAAGGCGGATTTTTTTCTATGTAGCAGAGACGGATGTTCCAAGACAGAGATTGGATCACATCAGTGCGAAACCTATCCCAGAAACAAGAAAGCTGCACGCCATCAAGCCTTGTCCTGAGGGTATATTGGGGGTTGCTACACGTGAACTAAGCTGCTTTTGTATGTATTGTAGGGGTACACAAACTGAATCTGCTTGTCAGTCTGTAGGTCATGTTGATGACTGGGAGCAGCAGGGTAAACTGAAAACAAAGAAAAAAATTACACGCACAAAGAAGGGAACAGACAATTCTCGCACAAGTTCTGAGGAAACTGCCGACTCACCTAGTGAGATGAATGCTCAGTGTGGGGATTCAGAGCTTGTGATCGACTTTGATGATGTTGATGACGACTACAACAAAAGTTCGGTGAACGATAGCCTGATCGATGACTTTGTACTCTCCTTGTTAGAGTAAGTAAAAAAGGAAATTTGTTTGTTTCCGTGTAAGATATCCATGTATTTAATTTTGACATCACGTGAACACCAAAGGTAATTACACTTGTGGCTTTGCCACTCAAAATAATCAAATAGTCCCTAGTCTATTTATAATCTTGGCATTCAGCATATCATCCTGTTGCTAATTGCTTTTTACTTGTCAATTTCAGCTTCGTTGATGATCCCATATTACCTGCCCTACCACAGACGCATATCCCAGAAGACAAATTAACAGACAAGCCAGCAGAACCTAGGTAACTATGAATTTCCACTAATTCTGTTCAGTCAAATATTCCCTAGTCTATTTTATAATTTTGGCATTCAGCAGATACTCCTGTTGGTATGAAATATGACTAAAATTGTTTTTTATTTGTCAATTTCAGTTTGGTTGATTTCATACATTTATTTGGTAGATAATTACTGTTATTTGAAACAAATCCCAACAAGTGCATGCAAACATATTTTTCTTATGGTATGTTTTCAGGGTTGACAGCGATACCAGTCCCTCTGTTTCCCCCAGTACAGAGAGCGAGAAGACAGAGGTAGCTGTTACAGACTTGACAGGACAAGCTTTGGTCTGCACAGTTCTTTCCTTGCCTGTATCATCAGAACCACAGTAAGTTTAAAAATGTCTAAACTGCATTTGATTTCACACATTTGATTGATCTATAATTACTGTTATTTGAAACCAATCCCAACAAGTGCATGCAAACATATTGTTCTCATGGTATGTTTTCAGGGTTGACAGCCATACCAGTACCGTTGATCCACATGATACAGACGAGGATGAGAAGGTGGAAGTAGCCAACCTTAATTATTCAGCCACTGTGTCTGTTGCAGACAGCACCCAATCCACATCCTTGAAACCACAGTAAGTGCTAGTGTGGTTACCTTCTGGTTTAATCTATTGTGTGTACATTGCAAAATTTTGCAGGATCTACAGTAACCATCTTTTTTTCATCTGTCAAAATGCTTGGCCATAAAAATCGTTTTACATATATATATACTGACCGCCGTAATTAATACGACTGAAATATTGTTGAAGGCGACGTAAAACCCCGTGCCAGTGCGAAACACTTTACCTTTCTAAATATAAAGTTAGACTAAAATGACAACACATGACATAATTCAGTATCTATAGTAAACAGTTAACTTAAAAATATTCTTAGGCATCAGTCTGGAGACTTTGTAACAGTCAGTCATGGGTCTTCGTTATTGCCAGCAGTTGTAAGCATTGTTGGAGTGTTCTTGTTGAATTTATAACTGTATGTTGTTGTTTGATATCAAACATTTTAGTTTAAACTTACCGAAGTTTCTTGTTGATTTTTGTTTTGTTTGAACTGTTTCAATTTCTTGTTCATTTTCTTTCAAACCTTTATCTTCA
This sequence comes from Congeria kusceri, assembly GCA_027627225.1. NCBI lineage: Eukaryota > Metazoa > Mollusca > Bivalvia > Myida > Dreissenidae > Congeria > Congeria kusceri. The sequence continues at coordinate 73,795,680 of CM051029.1, read as the reverse complement.
GAAAATAATTGAAAATTTCAAAATTTAAGAGACTAAGAAAATTGAATTTTAGTTCTAGGGATTGAACTCACAAATATAGAGTACTGCTTTGAATTTTTTTTTAATAATTGCAAATATTCAGAATTATGAATAAAATATGGCTGAACATGGTATTGTTATGTATTATCCACAACGGAAATAAGAAACATGACATTCCATTTAGTTTCATTTCACATTTACACTCAGTGGTCAGTATTTGTTTGTAAATGTAACCTGAATCTTGTTCAGTCCATTTCAATAATAAGAAAACGAGTAAGTAGTTCCACTGGTTAACTATAGTAATAGTTACATTTCCAACCAAAAACTGACTTAAATGTATATTTATGAAATTTTTACATCATTTTAAAGGCATACTGTTACCATATATGTTTCCTTTCCAGACTCAGACAGACAGACTGACTTTATTTATAAACATGATGGTTCGGTAGTCAGAGGTTGCTGTAGACAGTCACTGCCTTGCCTAGATGTCTCCATTTTTTGATAACTGCTTTTGTTTATCATTTAAGGTGGATGAATGGCCATGGGTCAGATTTTTCAAGAAAGCTAAGAAGATGTGGACTTTGAATGCAATTAAACACACAGTCCTTGAAAGCGACGTCAGGAATAAGCTGGAGCCTCCAGATATTCTCCTGTGCGGAACCAGGCTTCTATACAAGTTTTCAGGTATAAATTTGTAAAAGAGGTACAATGGACTTTTCCTCTTTTAATTAACCTTTGAACTGACGTAAAATTCATACCATATTTCATCTTGTTGATTTTCTTTTCCTCAAGCATATAGAATATCAAGTAAACCAGAACTAGTAGGTGTGGGCTGTGCTGCATATTTCATAACTGTTGATAAACAGTATAGATCAAACCAAGTCTATTGACTTCGGACTCTGCTTGCTTTCTTATCATTGCTTTTGAACGCCCCCCCCCCCCCCCCCCTCCACTCTCGGAATTTACATCTTTGGTAGACAGCAGATTGTCTAATATTTAATAAATTTAAGTTGATACGCTTATTAATGTCATAAAACATATTCCATGTATGTTATCTATTTATCTTTTCAGATGAAGCATGGAAGTGACAAGTTCTTGTTCTGCAACTTGATCTGTTTTGAATTGTTTGATTGTATAGAAAATTAACCATTCTGTGCAAACATTAAATTATCCATAATTTTGAAACAACTGGATCGGCTGTCTGGTGTGTTTCTTCCCAATATCACAGAAAGTAAACTTATCAACTTCTGGTTCAATCATCTATTTTGAATGGTTTGAATAATAAGTTCTTTCATGTAAAAAGTTTCCACTACTCTGCCTCTGACATTAATTATTTTAAATTGAAATAAATGGGAATAGTGATTATATGTATCACCAGAAGTTACAAAGTTTACTTGTCGTGAATGTTGTTTGTGACCCTTTTGCTTTTGTCACATTGTTTTCAAAAGTCTGCTGCAGACACGTCAAAAGTCGCCTGTGTAAGGAATGGGTTAAACGAAACAGCAGCTATGGTGAGCCCCAAGGCCCCTTTACACTAGGGTTGCCTTGTTAACCAACCATTCACCAAAATTACAGTATGATGACAAAATGAATGATGGGTGAATGGTTAGGGGACGTCTTAGTAGTCTTTTCTTACAAAACTGCAACTTCAAATTTTATGTTGCTTTTCTAGGCTACTAAGACATTCCCAACCCAATGCGATGATGTGTGAGAATGATTTTGTTGGCAAGCTAAGTGAGAACTAAGTACTTAAATGTCTCATTTTGCTGGTACTTTCAGATTGTTAACGAAATCAATTTAAAAATCATTAATATAAACTGAAATGTTGTTGACTATGTAGATAGTAACCATTTCCTAAAATAATTTATAACTTGCAAAATGAAAAAACCAACTCCTATGCATTTGTTTCAAAGCCAAATAGCATAAAAGCTTAAAAAGTGGAAGCTAATTATGTAACGCTTGTTACATGGTGTCCTTGTGTGTTAATATAATGTCTTAATCACATACAGCAATGCTTTGTAGATTATGAATAATTATATATTATAATTTTAGAAGCCTTGTCTGTTGTGAATATTTAAGAAGATAGGCTTTTAAACTAGAATTTTCATACTAGTGCTTTTGGACACCATGTAACGAGCATTACAAAGTGTCCATTGTAACACACGTTACAGATTTTGTATAATATTTAAAAATGAGGCGAATGGTCTTGCATAGCAGTATGTATCATACACCACTCTTTAAAATTGTTAAAAATAGCCATTCCATGTGTATGTTGTTCTTTTATAATCAGAATAGCACTTTTTTTTTTCAAACTTTTCTGATGGTGATAAATGGCAGAGCTAGAGTGTAAAAATACAGACAAATAATTTCAAATGAAATGTGCAAAAGCTGACTTCCTTAGGGGGTTGACCTTAATGATAATCTAGTATATTATCATTTTGTAGTTATACATACCAAAATAAGCAGTACAAGTGATCAAATCCACATAAAATTGGACACCATGTAACAAGCGTTACATTTTAGACAGGGGTATATATAATGGCATCAAAAAAAAAAATTGGGCCAAAAGTTATCTCATGGACACATGTTTGTGAAAGAGTGATTATTTTACTAGCAGAAAAAAGTAAGAAACAGCATGATTGTCATTGTTTGGAATTTAACATCAATGTCCCACTTTTGTGACCACTAGTGTGGAATCACCCTAGACCATTCTCATCATTTCGCCGATACATAATTTTCATATGTTTGTACAGCGGTAGATCTCTTCAAAATTTCTCAGTGGAACAGGTCCAAGTTTACACTATGGACAGTATATTAAATTATCCAACAGAACGACAAACTCGATCACCCGAAGTCCCGCTCTCCACCCATCTCGACTGACTATTTTTCAAAGTTTTTGGTGTGAATGAATGTTATTTCACAGCAAGGAGCACGTATCTCCTTCACGTATATATATATGTTTTTATATACGAATAATTATGTTCAATAATACTAATACTCCTTGGACGTTTATTTATAACTATTTAAACTTAAGTGTAATGAAATACACCAGACATATCGCGAAAATGTAATGATTAAATGTAAACAGAAATTCCCAACAATTACGTCATTTGAAGGTATTTCCCATGGCAGAGTACCTTGTTTTTCTTCAAAGTACATTTTTACTTTCATCTTTAAACACAAATAAGCATTTATTTCACACATTTAATTGAAAATGACTCAACGTTCGAAAAGTAATGTTTAGTTAGTGGCAAATGGGCCGAAGTTAACGTAAATTTCGCGAGAATTTCTGAAGTCATTAGGATCTTTCTACCTTAAATTATGCACTAACTTTGATGAACAATTGCTGGGATTGTTTACTAAAATTCCTCTATCTTAGTGAATTTTTTCCCGATTTAGGTCAATTTTTTTTTTAATAAAGCTTACATTCTGAGGAGAATTTTAAAGTAAATATAGGGGAAAAATATATACTTTTTAAGCAGGGGAATGGGGTCAAATATCGGTCTCAAATTGGCCCTAAAAAAACAACACTGCAAGCCCTCTGTAGAAAGTTTTACCTTGTAAGTTCAAACAACAGACAACATTAAACTTTGTCAAACAGACATGTCTGATCAAAATGTGGGCATCACAGTAGTCCAATCTCATTAAAATTTAATCCTACCATTGTTAGGATCTGAAGACATTGTATAACAGGCCACGTTCAAATGACCTTCCGAACAATAAAATATCAGCCATGGTGCGCCCACTTTTGAAAAGTGATGCATTTCCAGCTGATCCTCGGAAATAAATCATTTACAGTTCATTTTCACGCGGATAAGAATGGATATCGTGGTACCTTATGCGAGTTAACATCCAATGCTCACATTAATTTCGTGCACAGTATTTTTTCTGATTTTCCGGGACATGTATGTGCTTTATAATTTCAAATAAGCGTTCATATTTGGCGTGAAAATCGTTTTGGCGGGAAATAGGTGCGAGTGTTGATGTATTTATTCCAATCCTAGGCAATGTACTTTTTTTAATGAAAAAAAGTTTTATAGTTCTAAGTATGTACTCTTAGCAATAAAAATATTCATTAAAATGCTAATGATTACAAAGTTATTGCACTGCAAAACTTTTTATTAAAAAAGTAAAGACAAAAAGTTCTTTCACTACAAAGGTTTTATTACCAGTTAACACGTCTTTACTTAGCAAAGCATATGGTCGGTACAAGCACGCTTTCCATTTGTGGAACGTGGCATCGTTTGGTGCCAGCAGACTTTTCGCGCTCTTTTCTAGCAAAACATGGGTTTTACATGGCATAACAAAAAATTAGTGTTTACGACTACCTGAATTTCAAGAAAAGTAATATAAAACAATAAATTATTTATGTAGTAAACTACCTGTGGATATTGTGAACATCTGAAACAATTAAGTAAACTGCGTTTACTTATGGTCGGGATTATACTCTTTTGTTATCAACTGATGCATGTGCACTAATGCGTGTAAAATGTGTATTACGCTGATTGGCTGATCGTTCACGGCACTGGCAAACTGAAATACCTCGGCATTTTAATTGGCCAATATAGATTTTTCTGTGGGAATAAAACTCCGCCTTCAGGGCGGAGCTACTTGGTGACTGATTGCAGCTTAAGAATGCAGTCGATTACAGTGAAAGTGTGAGAACTGCTGTTAATTGCTCGTTTATGAAACATTGCCTGATCGAGTATACATTACCTTAGGGACAAATTATGGGATTAGTGGTTTGTCAAAAGTTCAACTTATATAGGTATGCACTGTTTTTATGATTTCTGGGACATATGAACGTATTCCAGGATTGCGTATTGGCACTGCATGTCCAGGACAATCCCGGACAATCCCGGCATGTGCCATAGAATCAACTAACTTCGCCCCATAGGTGCTTGGTTGTTTAACAAATACAAAATAATCCTATTCACTATATTATAAATACACACAAGGTAGCTCACTTGCCAATTTCTATCGTAATTGAAGTTGACTCAGTCCTCAATGCATGGGCTATTGACCATTTCGACATTCCAATAAAGGGAGATCACTCTGCATAGGAGATTGAGGTCAGGGGGGTTCCTACTGATTAGGCTACGTCTGCATATTCTGATCTTTGTTCTTGATGAGAGCATTTTTGCTCATTTAACTATATGACTGGAAAACTGTTACTTGTTGAGGAGAAATACATGTAAGTCGGCTTTTATACACATTTCTGCTTTGTTATGTTCTAAACAGGTTACAATTTAACATTCTAAACGTGGATGGGGTGTGGGAATTCATCATTAAAGGATTGAAAAACGAAGCTATAAATGCAACAGATCTTATTTTGGCATTAGATTTAATACCTTTCTTTCAAATAGGTTATGAAATAATAAAGAGAACGCCAGTATATTTATTTTTATGCACGTTATGTTTATCCATAACAGTCCTTAAATGTGTCATCAATGTTTGTCAATAGATAATGTATAGGCAATATTTAGAAGTTTTAATGTATATACGGACTTGCATACAGTAGAGTAGCCAGTTCAGTATGTTTATACATAATAATATTATTGTTTGTTTGTATTACAGTATATCTTTGCACTAATAATAATAATACTTTAATTGAACTTTATTTAACCTGATTTTCCAGGGGATTATTCACCTGATCGAAGTATTCCTTCTTGAATTAGCATATTGTGACACAACACCTTTAATGTAATTACATTTATAAAAAATATATATATATTATGTTATGTGTGTTCAGTTAAGTAATAGTATTAATTGTCCAAATTCAAGTGAATATATTTAAAATAATAATGTTAATGAATTGAAACAGTTGTTATCATAACAGATGGTTGTTGATGGATTGTCATAAGTATTTAGTAATCATACATCTGTGCGCATACAAAGTTCCAAGTCGAAACATCCTCGGGCAAAACATCATTGGTACGAAACATTCCTGAACCCGCAGACAGTGGAAAAGTGATCTGTTGGTGACCTGACTAATTTTCTTTGTCGATTCAGTCTGCCCTTGGTCGATTCAGTATGACCCTTGACCGCTTCGTGATTTTGCGTAAAACCACTGCGGGAAGTAGCTATATATATTCCATAGAAAAATTGTTCATTGTGACATTGGCACCAGCAGTAACTGTACTGTCCAAGTTCCAGTTCAAAATGGGTACACTGAAAATGTCAGGGACATCTGCCCAACTCAATAGCTGGTAATGAACCTGCTTGTTTTTTTACTAAACTGTACTAAAACTTGTGAAAAAGTGACTAAGTACTGGTTCTACACAGGAATATATACTAATTAAAACATTTCCATGTTTTGAGCATTTCTAATGTATTCTTGTGATACTTGTTTCAGTATAATAGAATACTTAATGTAATTTTGTTTATTTGTGTGCTGTGGATGTGATTTTGAAATGCTTTATATTTATAGCTTATGATTACAAGAAAATAACCCTCTGACATGGACTTTTTTCTTGTTGTGTTGTTGATTACGTGAAGATAATTAAGCTGCATATATTCCTTATGATGGTACTATTAGGACACAGGTCTATTATGTGGAACTGCAGGACTCATCCTGTATACCGGCATACTGCAGCCAAATCTACTGCTGGGACTCGAACTCGCGAAACATTGTTGTGAACCCGAATTGGCAGTCCAGCTCTCTACCAACTAAGCTAGCTGGGCCCGGTTTGTATTCAGGTTGCAATTGTCAAAAGAAAAAAAATCATATACAAATGATATACTGGATGGCGAGAAGTATCCGTTATTTTTTAGTAGTATTTCTTTATTTTCAATCGCGTAAGTAATACTTTTAAAGAAAAGCTTGTTGCAGTACAAAGTTGGGCTCCTTCTGTTTACAAGGATGTAAAATCTTGTCATGACGTCATATGGATTTTTTCATATAAGGGGCTCCAAAGGGGTAATCAATAAGCGTTACTTGAAGCAATAAAACTAGTAGTATCCGTGATTTTTCCTTTCAATTGAAAATGCGATATTTGCGCTACAAACCTCAAGAATTTAATCACTCTATATTATTCTACATTATATTACCTACATCATAATGATGTAATATTATTAAAGTCTATGCCAGATTAACAGTGATAATGCGACTACAAACATAAGTGGATGCCGAAAAATGGGCTTTTAATTACCCCTTTGGTGCCCCTTAAAAATTTGCTGATTGTAAACGGGAGATAACCTTGTTATTATCTAGGTAGACGCTTCCCCTGCATTGAAATTTTGTCAAAATCGTCCCGAAAACAAAAACTAGCTGTATAATTTAGTAAACATTTTAAAATTGCAATTCTTTGTTAATATTTTCTTTGAGTAAACATTTTGCGACTGCAATTCTTGATTTTTTAAAGAAAATTTATTTCACGAAGAATGGTGTTGAATAAATGGATGGTGGTGTTTAAATACTAAAATTGCTGCTTTATGTGAATAACCTAGCGATCAACCTTGGTAAACCGAAAATAGGGAAGTACAAGATAAAAATAGGGGTCCAATTATAGACTAATGCGCATGCGCAAAGACGTGCGCGTGAATGCCCCGCGAGGAGTTAAGTTGTTTTAAGATTGTTTTTAACAAAAATGTAAATATCTTGAAAAATATGAAGTATTGGAGACTTCAACTTATTCTGCGTTTGGAACAGTTGCTAGGTGATGTGTGTAAACTCAACATTCAATGCTGGTGAGCTTTGACACCTTTTAATATTCAAATCACGGATAATGCTAGTTCGTGGAGACTACTCGCCAACCAGTATACATTAAATTAATATATCTGTGAGAAACCCCACTCATCAAATCAAATAAAACTAATTTTCTGGGTCCATGAAAATGTACTCATTGTAGGGCTATTGTTTACACATTTAGTACAAAGTAAAACATGAACCTGTTAAATGTTTTAAAAATAGGTGGGTGGAGTTTTTCAAAGTAGCATGTCAAAAGAGTTTGTATGATTTACTTCTAACCGTAGGTTTGGCATACATGCCATAATTTTTTCAGGCCAAAACGGGACATTGCCAAAAAATCGCCGGGACATTTGACATTTGACCGGGACACATTAATATTGTCATTTTGTCAGAAAAAAAAAAGTAATAACAATAGTTTATCGTATCGAACCTAGGCCCTATTCCATTTCGTGGTCTATATAGTTATAGTTAAAACAATAAACACCCAAAATGAATAACACAAACATACACACGCATATATTTTAATCATATTTATTCAATAATATAAACGATAACATGTATTTGTAATTATGACATCAAAGAAATTACACGAAACACGCAAATATAAACACTGATTGTCAAATAAACAAATGCGTTTACAAGGGAGACTACTCCAGCAGACTTATACCTGGGCTACGTTCAACTATACACTGCATCATTAACTGCATCAACTTTTGCGATAAGAACAACACGAGTTTAAAGAAAGTAATGTTTTTGCATATCTTTAATTCTCGAAAAGTTCTCAATTTATTTTCATACTAACCTTCAAACGTTACCAAACTAATTATGTGATAACACCTATTTAATTTTAAATCAAAATAACAACAAACACAGTTCCTTTTTTATTCCGAAACAATGCAACTATCAGCAGCAATTAGCGACCGCGGATACTGTATATGACCCCCATCCCGCAAAAGTGTGACAAACGATCAATAAATCGCTAATGAGGTATCATTACTGCTCCTCTTTGACACGCGGCTAGCGGGTATTGTTGTCATAGGGACCGATAAAGGGATTAACGATCTGAAGTTAATTGTTGGCCCAAGGGTAAGTTTTATGGTACACTAACATCGATTTTTGTGATTGACTGGGACAAAATGCATCTCACCGGGACGCCTGGACGGACCTCAAGAAGCCAGGACAATCCCCGTGAAACCGGGACGTATGGCATGTATGGGTTTGGTGTAGTGTTTCTTGTTCATTTTTGCCTATTTTGCCTATTTTGACACACTACTCGTGTGACCATTAATACTGTTTTGCAGTAAGGTCTAAATTATGGTTGACGCTAAATTATGTGTGTGAACGTTAAAATCGTAAATTAAAGCAATACATCTTCATATAACATTAATTAATTGTGTATTTTGAGTTTTAATAGCAGTTTATGTGAAACTGCATAAGCAGCTGATCAATATTTACTGTAGAGCGAGAACACGGAACCCCCTGACCTCAAAATCTCGCGTTATCTCGCCAGTCTCGTTATGCGTGATTTGACAATGTCGAAATTGTGAATGTTGATTTTGGGAACCAAACATGTAATTTTATACATTGTAACCTGCCAATCGACTTCTGTTACAATAGAAAATGGCGAGTGAGCTACTTAGTGTATTTATATATATAGGACAACAATTTTTTATTTGTTGAACAACAAGATGCCTATTCTTCCGCCCTTGCTCAGCAACCTGCAGTGTCAGTGACTAACCACCTTAACATGACACATGTGACATTCAATCACAATTTAAGCTTTCAAATCGATTTTTCTTTTGCACATTTGCCTAAACAAGTGTTGATGATAAAATGTATTGCGAAAATATATCAAGATTTGTTTGAACTTGCCAAAAAACTGTCCTAGCTGCTAGCAGATAATTTAGCCGAGTGCTTAAAAATAAATCAATAGTTTATGCAGTCACCTTAAAAACACACTCTCTTATAAACCGTTGTGAGCGTTATTTGTTTAAGAAAAACAAAGTTTTATTTACCTGGAGGGTAATATCTTAAAAGAAATCGTTTTAGTTTCATTTTTGTGCGTCGACTGGACCTCGACAAAAATCTAACACGGAGAAGCGTCCTAGACTGCAAGTGCCGACAACTCTTGAAATAATCGAATAATTTAGCAGTTTTGTTCGACCGACCTTGGAAATTTGTAATGTGAGCCATCAGACTAAATGCAGATTCTAGTAATTGATCTGTAATGAAGTTATTACAAATCTTTATATAAAAGTATGTTTTATAAGGATTTTTCTGAATGGCCATATTCGTTGAAATGTCAACATAATAGCTGAATTAAAAGAAAACGGAAAAAAGTCGTGTGAACTAATGAGCAGTGTTTAAAGGGAATATGTCAACGAAAAATTGTCTTCGTAGTACACGTTAAATTAATTTTTTTGATAGAATAGTTCGCTTTACTAAGATATGTGCATTAAATAACTCAATTATATACTACAAAATAAGATATTTGATTAAAAAAAATAGCAAAAAAGCCTAAAAAAATAAAACCCCAAGCGGGTATCGAACTCACGACTTAGGAGCCACACAAAGAAATGACAGTGGACAGCGCTTTAACCAACTGCGCTATCGTGCTTGGTAAGGAGTCGTTTGTAAACTATGGTTATACAAAATGCTCACAATTCTGACGTCAAAATGTCAACAGGAAAAGGGCCAGACAAACACAACTCACATTATAAATAGATTTTTATCTCAGAATGCGTACACTCTTTTCCCATTATATATACGCTGTTTTAACCGTTATTATATGCCGGTATTAATATCTAAATTTCAGATTTCCCTCTTGATGCTCTTTTCGATGACATAGTCCCTTTAAACATATAGAGTAGAGAATGAGCAGTCAGATATCATACGTTTTCTTTTAAAACACCCTGAAAAACGCTTTTAATTGTACCGTGTATACAAACTGTACTAGGCAAAGCACATCTACGGTTGAAGCACGACGACTTCTCCATCGAATCCCTAACTGATCTTAAATATTTATTGTTACATTTTTAAAAATATTTTGGCCTCTGTTCAAGAAAGAATATGTCGATGAAGTTGAAGTCTTATGACCATTGTGCTCAGAAAATGTTTTGCCCAGCTACCTTCCATGCCTTAATTGTATTACATTTTACTTATTCTGGCCTCCGCTGGTATAGCACTGCAGCTGCATGTATCGTATATTTGTTTTATTTGCATATCTTCATCCGTAGATACTGATTATTTCGGCATATTCTGATTGATTCAACATTAGTGTTCGGCATATTCTGATTGATTCAACTTTCGTGTTGTTTCTGCTGTTGCACTGTTTTCACTACAAGTCCCTAGCCACAGTTCCATTTAGACTACTTATGGTGTGTAGATGTTACATCAACTTGAGAATTAAATGCTAGACACATAACTGGTCATGGGAATTTTTACACAACACTACAGTTAGTAAGGTATATCTTCGTAATTTTTATATTTCTGCAGCGGTCAGTATGCTTCCAGGTGCTACAAATGTAAACATTCAAAGGAAAGACATATACTCTATGGCAAATCAAATAAAGACTTTCACAATCCATGTTCACAACAATAATGGACGCTGATACCTTGTTGATAAAATTACGATCCTGTTCTAACCAAAAGATATAGAAATTGGCTGAACGTAATAGGAAGTTTCCGCATTTTGCCTAGATCTCATTTAACCCGGCGCCCGGCCGGTTGTCTGATTTCTAGGCATCTTATTCACGAGGGAGTTCGTCGATCCATAAAGGCTGGAAGAGCATCAAATAATTTTTTTTATCCAATATACATCAGGCATACAACCCATGAGTATACACGAAACAGTAAATATATGTTTATAAATGCACGCATAGTGGTCATCTTGCACCTATCAATATTTCCCCACGGGGGGGGGGGGGGGGGTCCGGGAAATATACTTTGTTCGGAAAAAATGAGATAACGGTAATATTGGCCCCCAGGCCATTTGATACACCAATTAAGCATCCCCAATTGTGGGGATTTAGACAAAAGTGCTTGGCTCTAGGGTGGGGAATTAAATCCCCCAAATACAGTTAGTCAAATTCCCCTGGGATTGCCCCGGGGGGAAATATTGATAGGTGCATCTGTAATATACTAATTTTCCACTAACGACGCATTAATGAACAAACATGTATAGCATATAAATACAAATAGTAACAATGCTATAATAAACAACAACAAAATATCAATTAAATTGTGTGTACATACTAAATATACAAAGCAACATGCGGAGCGATAATTCAAATGTGAATACATTTAATATAATGATATGTATATAATGGTTTCTTTGAATAAGCGATATGGACCTACATAGCTAATTTTCTATTAATTGCATTAATTCTATATATGCTGGTACATTTGTTATTTTCCAGTAATACTGCTTTATATATATTTTTCTAATATCGTTATATAGTGAATATTTTAACAAAAAATGACATTTTCTTTCATGAAAAGGTATATAGGTTCAGGTTTATGCCATCGACATGATTCTAGCCTATGTGAATAAACTCTCAATTTACAATGATCTAAACTTATTATCACTATAATCTATATTGCGTCTGTCATTTGCCGTGCGAGCAACGGAAGTAATGCACAAGTTTGCGAAATCGTTCGGTAAAATCGATATATACAAAGATCTATGAGATGAAGAAAGATTGAAATAACGCTTTTTCTTCGGGGGTTGCCTGGGTGGTAATGTCCGTCTTTTCCATTAGCATTTTCTACAACTTTCTTTGAACCAGAAAAAAATGCCAATCCTTGAAAGTCGTAATGTACATAATTTATTTTGTCTTTGTTTTTGTATTGATCGTTTAAGATTAAAATTATTACACATATATAAAATTTCGAATAAAAACAATGTATTCAATACATGTACTAAATGAATTTGTTTCTCAAATATGCGTAAATTTAAGGAAACCCTACTTGCATTGTGTTATTGTTAACGGTTGCCTCATGTTAATACAAAAACTGATTTGAAAAATAGAACAGATGTTGTGTTGTAGTGTTTTGTACAAATGTACTAACTCCTAGATTAAAGACAATTGAGTCCATAACAAACACAAGCGTGCTGTTTCTATGACGTTTATTCTACTACTGATAAGCATGTGGCTAGTGCCGGGTAATGGTCAATCACGCATGCGCAATGAGATAGCCATAAATATACTACAACACATAAAGAGGCATACGTGACCATGCTGATCGAAATTATGTAACAGTTAACGATAGAACATCAACTATAAAAATCAACAACGCGATTGGCACCACATTATGAAGTTCATTTAATAAAAGCCCCATATTATACCATACCACGCACATACAATACAAAACCCGACATATAGTACGTTATATTTGTTTGTTCATTGCAAACCCAGATGTAAATATCTTATGTAGACCGCACTTGTGTGGAATTGTGCGGACTTGCGTCACAAAAGTATTAAAAAAATCTATATTAACGTTAATTTGTGTTTTTCGGAGTTGCTATCTAACCCAACTTTTGACCTTCCTAGGACCTTCTCAATTTCCAAGCAAATGAAGTGAACATTACAAGAGAGTAGTCCCAAATCAATAAATCCTAATCTATGAAGGACCAAGTTTTGAATACTGATGGTAAATCAAATGATGGTATAACACAGCGTGCAATAAAAGTTTTCCTAAAAGCTGTTATATTAAAATATTTTACACGTAATTCACATGCTATAGAGCAAAAAATTGGTCATTTTGCAACGCAGCAACGATGCAAATTAATACATTTTACTACTTTTGTGTGTCCCTTTTATATATTAGTACGCAATATGCACACTCTATAAACAGCAATTGTGTCTCATACAATAAACGACGTATATTGCTAGGGCATATTGACCGTGAATGAATTTATTCTGGACTTCAAGTTTACAAACTACTTTATTTCTATTCCACGAATGATATAGTCCATGATAAAACAAGTAATTTATCCTGTTTACATTTAACTTGTAAAGAGTAGGCTAACTTAAATCCGTTAGGCTCACTTAAAAATATAAATAGCAACAGTTGGGTCTCGAACTGGGGTCTTGCAGTATTTGTAAAAACACAATTTTATTTAAAACTTTTAATAATACAATTATAACAAGTTAACACTGGAATAGGTCGTTTATATCTCTAGATTCATTCATAATTCTCTCACGAAGCAATCTTTTGGAAGTAAAAAGCATTATGTCAGTTATGCATTGTTTGTTAACACAGATATAATTATAAGGAATTAAAGACGTTCGCAACCAAAAGAAACTAATGGGGTTAATTTCTCCTTTTGCTTCATTTTGTCTGTATTGTATATAGGTTACAATATACTAAAATCATCTCTAATGTTCATTCAAAATAAATATTTTTAATTGTAAAAGTTCATAAAGCATATATAATAATCAAATACATACTTATGTAATGTATTTCCAAATTAGTTAAGAAATGATTCATTAAATATCTCCATTCTACTGATACGTTGTTTATGTATGTTAAAACGAAACAGGAAAAAGGCTTCACAGGTACCCTATATGAAATCCAGTATTTCCCAAACAAGTTCGGTGACCCATTCTTTTTATTAATGTTTTGGTTTAAGTATACATTGTTGCATGTATGTGCGAAATTTTAAGAAAATCTGTCGTTTGGAACAAAATATGCATTTGATAAAAATGAAGTTTCGGAAAGCATAATTAGTTCCCATTTGACACCCTTAAATGTCAAGACAAATTCATTATTTTAGCAGTAAATGTAGGTAAAGCGTTTTTATTATCAACATACACTTGTATATTGTCAAACAAAGCATGTACAAACATATCAGTTGAAAGAACCATAACATTTGAATGAAAAAAACACTATCCTATATACTTAAAACATTGATCAAAATCCAAACTGAAAAAGGGGCTTCGACAGGTAACGTACTCAAAACCCAATATTTCCGGAACAAGGCCCGTGACCCCTTTTTTTAAAGACTGTTTTAGTTTCAGTAAACAATGACGCATGTATGTGGGATCTTTTAACAAAATTTGTCGTTTGGAACAAAAGATATTCGTATATTTGATAAATTATTGATGTTTTCACGGGCATATTTAATGTATAATTAACCTCGTTAAGTGTCCATTAAAAGTCATGTGTTAAATGATAACTGTAGATAAAGCGCGTTTTATCATTAAACTGCACTTGTATATTGCCAAACGAAACATTTAATAAAAAGATGCATTTAAAAATCTCCATCTTTATTTGAATATGAACGCTTTATAATATATAACATTCTAAGTAACACAAACTGAAAAAAGGCGTCGACAGGTACCGTATTCACAATTCAATATTTCTGGAAAAAGGCCGGTGACCCTTATTTTTTAAGACTGTTTTAGTTTTAGGATACATTGATGCATGTTTGTGCCAATTTTTATGAAAATCTGTCGTTGGAAAGAAATTGAAGGTAATTGTTGCGAACGTCTTTAATATGAATTTCCGCAATAATCGGCTAAGTTTATCAAAACAAAAAGGCGAATCAACTCCAGCATGGTTTACAGTATTTGTTTGTTGGTTTGACTATTTTTCACTAGTGGGCGAATATGCATAATTGGTACGGGCGAAAAATAGGTCGCTAACCAGTAAGCAGAAATCAATAGCTGAGAAAACGTTATCAGACAGCAAAAAGTCATTCAAGTACATAATTCGTCGTCTTATTTGTATGAAGTGATCTATTTATTAGTGCTATGTAACCTTTGTTTTATCCTGGTTGATTTCTGTGATGTGGAAAGCAGTCATCTTTGATTTGCCTGTATCACGCACAGCTTCCTCCTGGAAAATATATTTGGGAAATTTAAGGGTATTATGTGAATTTATCAAACAAAAGGATAGCTGTTCGCTCAGAAACGTGTTAGTATGTTTGATATGGCACGGGAAAGTGAGAATTTGGAGTTGACAGAAGACGAACATCGACAGATAATGAAATATGACAGGTACTAATAATTTCGTTATTTATTTTGGCGCTGTGTGATGTAGAACTTAAATTAAACAATGTCAGATGAAGCGCACCATTACCCAAGCGTACCAGGATGAAGCGTACCACTTTGCAGGACGAAGCGTACCACCCTATACTGCATTCAGACAATGAATGAAATAATATGTTTAATGATGAAATAAAATATTGTTTGCATTGTCCATTGTCATTTATTAAAAAGTAATATGAAACACAAAAAAAGTCAAGATTAAACTCATTATGAAAAAAAAGATAGACAAATAAATATTAATCAATTAATTAACATATGTCTCCTCAGTTTGGTTGACTGAACATATGGTTTACTACTAATATGAATATAAGTGCTACCTAGTTTATGGGCAAAAGCATCTAAATAGTATTTATAATAAAATGTGTTGCGCGGAATTGTACATCTCTGTGAATTGTATCGTTATTGACCACAATATGAGAAGTGAGGGTGTCAACCACTGGGATAGTCTGACAGCTGTCTCTTAATGTGTTTCACCACTTATTAGTAGCATACATATAAGATCTACATACTCAGATGGAGAGCATATTAAAATAAATTATAACATTGTTTTTCAGATCAGCTGATCAATTTAATTTATAGTCATATTTTATTAATGGACATTTATCAGAGTTGATTGTATAAAAATACTATCAACTATTTATAGTACCTACAGCATAGGAAGTAAGACAAGAACCATGAAGTGCCTATGATGTTAATAATATAGTTATTTTCTTCTTTCGGTTGATCAAACCAATTTGGAGTTGACTGGGATTCCATTGACATAAAAAGGTCAAAATGATGCTGGATAGGGATTTAAATGCTAAATTATAACAAGACAATGCCACATGTATCGTTTTTGCTATTTGAAATGATCCTATATACATGTTGAAGTAGGAAAACGAAGGACAACAATAAAAATTTGCCCTCTATACCTGCAAGTTCATCTCAGTTATGCAAACATCTTCAATGTTTTCACAATATGGTACTGTCTGAATATTAGTAACAAAAATAAAATCAGTGTGTTTTAACGGTACAACAAACATAATAAGAATCTTGTATCAACATCAATACCGAACAATAATCTATTTTCTACATATTCAATAACAGACCATTCATAACAGTATTCGTCATGGTCTTGCAACTACATGTTAACTGTCAAAAGTATATTGTACTGTGCAATATAATTAATTTACAGTTTATGCATAGTTTTGTTCTTCTGAGCCAGTTTATTCTTTTAGCCAAATATTTACTTTATCCGCACACAAGAAGTGCGTCACACACAAAAATGTGTCAGTGTTTTGGCAGAGAAAACTATGTAGAAAGACACAGACATAAATGATTTTAAGTAAGCAGATGTAATGATGAAAAAAGTAAATTTATCAAGCACTAGAGTATTGTTAGGACAACAATAAGCATTGGCTTAAAATGTCTTTGAAAATCCATTCATTTTTAAATGAATTCTTAGTTATCGATACGAATGTAGAACAATACTGATCACTATTGACATATCTTTTTTTATTATGACTTGGCATATAATAATACAAGTTGCAAATGTTTACTAAATACTTTTATATTCCGAGAATCTTTTTTTTTTTTTTTTTATAATTCATAAATAATAATAATTTTTTTATTTGTGGTTCTGTTACTGCTGTTATTTTCTAAATATATAGATCACACAAATTTAGAAAATAACATCAGCAACAGAACCACAAACAAAAAAAACAAATAAATAAATAATGATTATTTATGTATTTCTTTCTAAAATATGATTATTCTACAGTTTACATTCACATTATTGTATTCTTCTTGTGCATCTTATCACTTGTTATGTAATAAACTAAAGTAAACAAACATAATATTTTTGTGTTGACTGTTTGTACTCAAATTAAAACTCTGAAAACAGCTACAAATGGAGCCGTTCTGACCACGTATTAATAACTGGATCAGTTTTAACCAGTCTGGGCCGTTTTAACTTGAGGCCATTTTCATTTGCTTCCCATCAGTGTATTTTAGCTCGTACATGCTTAAAATGCATAACATATTTACACTAAGACATTATGAAAAACAATATCGGAACCAAAGAAAAGTGGCGAGCGATGCCAGAAAATGTGGCTTTGATTTAGTGTTTTCTAACCTCAGTGACGTCACTCAATATTCTATGCTGTGGTAGACTGGTTGTGTTTGAGAGCAATTATTGGCAAATTTGTTGTTATTATTGGCAAACCGGTCATTTGTTTACATGGGGAAACGTGCGATAAAACCTATTTTGTGGAAATATTGAGGATAATACGGAACAAATCAAGTGAAAATATGTTATTCTTTTACATACGTATGTATACACATTGAAATTGGCATGTGTCGGTCCCTTATTTTACTGCAATTCAAAACCAAAACTGAAGATCGCGAAAACCGGTGTCACGATTCAGGCAGAAAAAAAATGGGTTGCATAGGTATATCCAAAAACTGATACGTATAAGCCGTCAGCGCCGGCTGCTTTGCGGCGGGCTTTTGCCCGTATTATTATTGAACACGTTACTTGGTTGATGTTTATCCAAAATAAGTTAAATTGGGCACTCATCAAGAAATATGATGGGAATAGTTATCGTTTAATAACTTTGTATGTGTACTTAGTTAAAATAAAAGTTCTGTACTGAATACTAGTCTCCTGTAACTAAAAATGAGTGGCCATAATGTACATTTTATCGAGATTTTAATTTGAAATGTATGTTGATTGATGAGACTGAAATAAACTATGAGATGTAATTTTATAAGATTAAAGAAATACAATAAATGATATGAAAAGTGCACCATTGTTTTATTATATGTGCTTTGTTTTATGTTATTTTAGATGCGTTATATAAAAGTAATTTAATTAAATTAAAACCATTAAAAATTAACGTTTTAGTACCAAAATATGTTTTAATAAAATATGAAACAAATAAAATCAATCTTGATCAATTTTAAGATTTTGATTAATAACTGTTTGAAATGTTCCTATTAAATTGTCCAATGTCTTGTTTACTTTTCAATTAATTAAAACCAGGCTAAGATTGTCCCTATAAAGTCCATATAAACAACTATTTATCGACACGTAGTTTTCATACCTTATCAGCAGGGTGCGAACAACATAAATTGTAAAAACATGTTTACAGGGGTGATACGCTTCATCCTAAAATGGTACGCTTAGGCACTGGTACGCTTCGGAAATGGTACGCTTCATCCTGCACCCAAATTAAGCTCTATTTCATATTTGTATTGTACTTTTTGCTGTATTAACACATTTTAAAATAAAATTTTATAGTAATGGAGAAGGTTTTTAAAATGCTGTTGAATTACCCATTATAAATTTGGACTGTTCGCAGGTAAGGTTTATTTTTCATTGACACAGGGGTCTCTCTCTTATTTGGGGGAAGAGTACCTATACCTTCAGGTGGGGGAATTTTAGCGTCGTTTTACACAGAAGGGGAAATTTCCACTTGGCAAACGAGTCAAAAATAAATATAGTTTTCAAATCACTTTATTTAGTCTAACTCTTTACCTGACAACTTTATTCATGAAGATTACCAATAAATTGAATATTATATGAACTAGTCAAACTTTAACCATCTACCACTTGACCATTATAAGGTGGAGCAGTGCAACAGATAATTTTTCATGCAATTTAATAGTTTTTCACTTCGATTTTTGAAATCGTTTTGTAACTTCCATTTTTTTACCTTAATTAATTTTGTTAAACTACTTATACTAATTCTTATACAGTAATAAACTGGTATTTTTGACTGTAAGACACTGTATTTGTGCCTTTTTGCTTCACCTGTTTTTATAACTTTTAAGCATAAGCCATTTTCCCAAAACAGAAATTACGGTTCCCGGCAAATAAGCTAGGGCCCTCAGTCAGTTTTGGTAGATTCTGAGCTATGATTTTTGTGCTTAATAAGCTTATGACGTCAAACTGTTGCACTTTGATGTTGAATGGATCGGTTTATTGTTTATCGCACATAACATGTGTCAATGAAATATTAGTGATGTAGAGATCTAGACCAAAACGGCTATACTTATGATGCGGACGATTATTGGCATTTTAACTAGGTTTCCTGTGAATGTTTTTGCATTTTTTTTGCAGACCTTCAATGGGGAATTTTTCCATTTTTTAGGGGAAAAAACATACTTTTCAGGTGGGGCAATGGGGCCGATATTCGGCGGCAAAAATCGTAGATTGAGGGCCCTGTAAGCTAGCAGTTTACTGTATATAAATGATGTTTTATTATGAACGCACAAATAATCTGGAACCAGACAAGTCAAAACGGCCATTTAACATGACTATGTGGTGTTCTTCGGATTTTATCGTTAACCGTTTGTAACGGTGCTTAAGTAAATTTGATCCCCAAAAATTACTCCCTTAAACAAAACAAAAACAAATTCGATGGCAGTTCATTTAGGGGGAATTTTGGTCTGAAATGGGGGGAAAATGTATCCTTTTTCGTTAGGGGAATCAAAATACGGAGATCGAGACCCCTGTGAACTAAATCAAACAATGTATCAATGATTTAGTCATACAAGTTTAAAAACTCATCAGATATATATACATCAGAAACAAAGGCCAATGATATGAAGAAACAAGTCCATTTTTTTATGTTCAAATTGGGAAGTTCTGCACGAGTCTCATCACTGTTGGTCAGACATGAACTTTTCACATTATGTTCTTGACAGAAAGGACCAGGGTGTTTGTCTCTGTCATACTGCATTATGCCTCGTCTATTATGTTTCTGAAATAAGAATAAAATATTAAATTATGTGTTTTGTTATACTGCTAGTTATAGCCTAAACATAATATTGATACCAAATAGTGAAAGGTATTGTATTAAACAAACATGATACAGCAATTAAAATATCAAAGCATAATACATGCATAAATAATATATCTTCATTTCATGAATGTATAATGATGTTAATAAACTTTCTTGTTCAAAAAACGTCATATAATTTGATTGTTGTTATATGATCCGAAAAATACAACGTCCGGTATATATAAACAATTTTCAAGCCAAGCCTATATGTTTGCAAATCCAGCATTGGTCGACGTTTTCTTAAGGGCATGAACATGATTTTATTCCATAAAACATTATTTTACCTTGAATACATTGTATTGAAAACTATTTTATAACATATATGTATATTTTTTAAAACGATTAATCAAGTTAAAAACCTAATGAATTGTCAACAAGCAGGTCACAAATTATCAGCATGCGAAAAAAAGGCGTTCACTGAAAGTAAAAATGCATTCCGTTGTTATAACACAAAACCCATCAAAACCTTGCAATTTTGAATTAAATAAAAAAACAAAAACATTACTGTATATGTTTTCAATCAATAATTACCTTTTTCGAGAAGTTATATCGATATATTTATCGATTCCGTTACAGCTAGTTAACAATGGGAATTTTCCAATATGGCGTCGAGTGGTTTTTTTTTCTCAAGCGCGTGACCTCGTGACCCCGCAACTTCGAATCACAATGCGATCGTCAATTTCTACTCGATTTTAACACTTTTTATACCATTTTAACGAGCAGAAATTGAATTTTTTAACAGTATATGCCGCTTTTACACATTTACAACAGTTTTCGGTACATTATTGTGTAACTTTGGTGCTTTGTTTCTCAATTATGTTTTGTAGTAGAACTAAGCGGCTTACATCATTGTAAACATCAATCTTTTATTTGATTTGTCAATTAAAAATCATGTACATATGTTACGAAACTACGGTCGCATATCAGTTTAAAATTACACATGTTTACAAAAATGCATCCGGGCACTCGCTCTATATCGGGAGAGCAGATTTGCCAATAAGCACATAAGTTATCAATAATTTTAATAAACACACAATAAACAATGTGCAAAGTCACTTATATCATTGGAAAGGTTATTTTATTAGCTTTAATTATATATAACTTTTGTTAATATTGCATGAATACAACGTATTGAAATAATTTAAAGAATACAATGACCCTTTGAAAATTGTTACGATATTGGTAAATTCTAATGGGCATATCAGGTCTTCTGTGGTTGCTACTGTGACATACCAGTTTTGGTAACCCTAATGTCACACTTAGTATTTCAAATGGGTCATTATTTTTTTTTTTTTTATTATTCATGTTAAGCTAAAAGGGTATCATAATATTACATTTTATAGAGAAAGATCTAGGACCTAAAACGGTACAGAGTGCTGCTAAAAAGGAGCAGGGTGGAAAGCTAGTTCAATTTGATGATTTTTTTCTAAAAATTTGCTAAATCCTATATTTTTTTTTATTCCAATGCAATGTATTGCGGTTTTTAAGCATAGTTTATTCATTTGTCATTGAATACTCACAAAAATATATTGAGTTTCAAAAGATATTCAATATTTTCTGTGTTGACCAGCCCGGAGGGGCAGCAGGGGGAACCCAAATGGAATCGGGGTCAGTTCGCCCTAAATTCTCTTCGCCCTTTGTTCCATTCGCCCTAAATCCCGTTCGCCTTGGGTCCGTTCACCCTACTTTTATGTAGATGAAACGATTATATGTGGAAATGTATTAATGCATCAAGGTTATTCAAGTGATGATGAAATTTGATCATTTCCAAAAATAAAAAGGAGGTTATTTGAATACAAATTTACACATTAACAGCCATATATTAAAAATGCAGGTACAGAAAACAATATCTTTGAAATGTGCTTGATATAAGACAAATTTATGTTCATAAGAACTAATGCCAATTTTTGATGCATTAAATTATATTCTATGGACTGCAGCTTTAATGACCAGGCCATTCAAAGACGTTCACAAGTCTGGACCATATATATTGCCAGTTGTCCAGAATATACCTATTTTAGAATTAATCATTGGTAAAAAGTATTGTTTTATTAGACATGACCATTCAGTTTTTTTTAGGGCCAATTTGGGGCCGAAATTCCACTGCTTAAAAAGTATATATTTTTCCTCTATACTTACCTTAAAATTCGCCTCAGAATGTAAGCTTTATTTTTGGAAAAAAAAAGACCAAAATCGCACAAAAATTAGCTAAGATAAGGGAGTTTTTGTAAACAATCACAGATATTTGTCAACAAACCAAGTTAATCTAAGTTATTTGTAGCAAAACTATTCATTAATGTTTTATCAGAAAGTAAAATATAAACATTAAACAGGGGTCTCGATCTCCATTTTTATGCCCCAGGCATCTTGATGCAGGAGGCATATAGTGATCGTCCTGTCTGTCCTTCCGTCCGTGACAAGGTTAAGTAGATTTTACCGTTTCGTCTAGCACCAACACCGCTTACTACAACACTTGGATACTTACACAGTTGTTGCTTATGACCATTCCCTATTCACCCATATCACCCAACCTCACTTAGACCTTGACCTAATTTGGACGTATAATAATTCAAAAGTGCCATTTCTTGGTTAACTAGATTTTACCATTTTGTCTAGCACCAGCACCGCTTACTACAACACTTAGATATTTACAGAGTTGTTACTTATGACCGTTCCCAATCCACCCATATCACCGAACCTCACTTTGACCTTAACCTTGACCTAATTTGCACTTAAAATAATTCAAATGGGCTGTTCCTTGGTTATTTAGATTTTACCATTTTGTCAAGAACCAACACCGCTTGCTACAACACTTGGATACTTACATAGTTGTTGCTTACGACCATCCCCAATCCACCCATATCACCCAACTTTGCTTTGACCTTGACCTTGAACTAATTTGGACTTATAATAATTCCAAAGTGCCATTTCTTGGTTAACTAGATTTTACTGTTTCGTCTAGCACCAACACCGCTTACTACAACACTTGGATATTTACACACTTTTACTTATGACCGTTCCCAATTCACCCATATCACCCAACCTCACTTTGACCTTGACCTAATTTGGACAAAGAAATGAGCTACCCAGTACCAACGAGGGCATGTGTGTTTATAAAACACAGAATCTTGTTTGATGCTGAAATTCTGCATCATTCTCCAAAAGAAAATGTATATATTTTTCACCCGTTTCAGACCAAAATCCCCCCTAAAAGAATTGCCATCAAACTTGTGTTTGTTTTTGTTTATGAGTCCGGGATAAAATTTACTTCAGCACCGTTACAAACAGATAACAATTAAATCTGAACAACTCCACGTGGTCATATTAAATGACTGTTGTGACTTTTCTGGTTCCAGATTATTTTTGCTTATATAATAAAACTTCATTTATATATACCATATTTTCCGGACTATAGGTTGCATCGGTATATAAGACACATTTGTTACTTTTTTACATTGTCATGTTTTGAGCCACATATAAGTCGCACTTTAAGTCCATATGCTTTAAAAGAATAAGTCCCTTTCAAAGATGTTACATGTACCAATTCACACCTGTTAACCAGACTGTCAAAACATCCTTTGTTTAACTTCTCTACAGACAAAGCACATAATAGTCCTTGTTATTCACACCTTACACGTTGCATAACAACTCCCACGCGAATTGCATGATGTATGTGTACAGTCTACTTCAATGATCTGGTGATATAATAGCCTGGCAACCCATTTAATTCTCCACAAAATATTACAAAACCAAACTAATTTATTATTCACAAAATATTTCAAGTTTAATTGTATTTTCCTATTACAAATTGCAGATGACCTTAATATGGTTTATTTAAAACATAAACACGATAAATTTTATTTCAAAGATGCATTACCCAGTACATTAACGAAGCATGTCAATTATTTATCTACACATTACAAATCCATTCTGGTTGCCAGTCTAAATCTGCACTTAAGTAGCCCATGTGACTCCCTTAGCAATTCCCTTGGCAATGTCAAAATTTTCCCCAGCTATTTTCTTTGATCAACATAGTCAGTGTTAGTCAGCAATACTAGTCTATCTAAATGCATTTTTATAACCGGTATATTGTCATTATGAACTGATCATACGTTTAGTAGAAAACAAATTGTGCATGAAATGTGTTTATCATTTAGTTATTGAATAAAGATTGTGTCTGAAATGTGTTTATCATTTAGTTATTTAATAAAGAACTGTTGACTACAATTTGTTGCTTTAACTTAAAAAGCTACAGGCAAAATATTGTATATACAAACATTACCATTTGCTGCGTATAGTAATTTGACTCCTGCAATACTCAATTTGACTCCTCAAATTTTCAGACCCAGGGGTCATTTGACTCCTGCTCTGTAAAATCTATTGAAATCCCTGAATATGTTCCTGTTTTCTAGAATTTTATACCTAAGTAAGTTTACTCAAAAAACAATACACATCATTCTGTTAAATTTTTTAAATTCTACGAAGAAGGAATTGAATTTGAAACTAAATATCACATTGGATATATATTCGTGCTGGCGTCATAAACTGTCAAGGACTTTGACAATCTAGAGATGTATGCAGTACGCATTTGGTTTGCCGCAATAAAATTACATTGCCTGGGCTGGTATTCACAAAGCTCCTAAGGGAAATCTTAACTTAAGTTGTACTTAAGTGGAAATTTTAGATCAAATCTTCTATGTGAAATCCAGTGAAATTCTGTACAAGGACGACTGCAATACTAAACATATAAGCAATATTTACACGTTTACAACATTTTAATGTTAAAAGACCTATACACGAAACAGCCAGAGACTTAAGGAATTTTATGAATTTAAGGAATTTACTTAAGTTTTCCCTAAGGAGCTTTGTGAATACGGGCCCAGTTGTGAAGATCTGACCAATAATTCAAAGGTATGGCTTTCTGATATCGCCACTTCTTTGTGTATAATCGAGATACACTTAGGTCTTTTGCTGTAAGCCTTACTGGTCAGAATGTCTTGACTCATTCACAATGCATAATATGGCTGGTTTTACCCTATTCGAAAATTAGTTTCTGTCTGCTACAGTATTAGGTTTCACATTTATAATAATCGTTAAGAAAATTTCATCAAGAAATATTTAAAGAACAAAAACATAAAAGTTCTCTATGACATTTGGATATATACTGCAATTTATCAGCTAAAGAAAGAAAAATGATACTCTCTTTTCAAGATTTACCTGTACATTCTTTTCACAATTTGGCCGATTTTACATTGGGAAATGCATAGGCTTATCCGGGATGACACTTGACGCACATGCACTAAGCCAGGTTTTCTCACAACACGCCTCAAACATTTTGCTAAATTGTGTGTTTGTTAGTTATAATCATTATTTTCATTTTTGCTTTTCAGTTGCCACTTTGGATTTTTGAAGTTAGATAAACCAGATGAAGCACAAACTAAACTGCTGTTGGAAAAGGTAGGTGGCTTTGTCTTAACTTAATAACTTATAAGACATGAACATATTCCTTGGCAATTTACCAAACACATTGAATGTCAGACAGGACTTTTTCTCCAGCATTTTTTTTACCTTTGGGGGAAAGGAGGCGGGGCCCTTCAGGCGGGGAATTTCACGGCAAAAGGGGAATTGTTTTTGTAGAAAGGCATTACCACATTTTTATATTCAACTTTGTTGTAAAACATAAATCATTTGTTTTGCCACAAATAATAACTCACAAACTTGGTTTGATAAAAAAAGTGCTGGGATTGTTTAGGAAAATTCCTGTATCTTAATCAATTTTTGTCCGATTTTGCTAAAGTTGTCATCAAAATAAAGCTTACATTATGAGGGAATTTTAAGGTTAATACAGGGGGAAATTATTATTTTTTTAAACCCGGAATGGGTCCGAAATTCAACCCAAAATGGGCCCGAAAAAAACACTATTCTCAAATGCTGAAGATGGAGCGAAGGCCCTATGTTTTGGGGAAAAATATGGCAAACGATTTGGGGGGGGGGGGGGGAGTGCATGATTTTAAAGACTTGCTTCTTCTGCATGACGCCTCATATTCAGCCCCAGCTTTAAAAGGTTTAAAGACCTGCTGACTATAATCATAATGGAAATAAATTTATCTTATGTTTGTCTATATGTGCCTTATATTTGAGATTTTTTAGCTAGACTATTCACAAAATAGTGTGAGCTATTCTACTCACCCGTAGGTCGGCGTAATGCTCTAGTTAAAGTTTGCGTGAAACAAGTTCATATCTCTATATGTACTGACCAAGGCCCATAACTGTGACCAGCATTTTAGCAGAATTAGGCCCCTTTTTGTAATTAGAAATATTCAGGTTAAAATTTGCATGCAAGTACATAATTATCTCTGTAACTACTACAGATTTTCAGATAAAACTACATACATATCTTTGGGGCCATAATGTAAGGTCACTGACCAAGGCCCATAACTCTGACAAAGAGGTATGAATAGTCAAGCGTGCTGTCCTGATACAGCTCTTGTTCTTTACATAATATTTATTCGAGATGACATTTTATTAAAATTTGAAAATCTGTGAATACGTCCCTCTGAATTCAGTTCCCCATGCTGCTGTGTTGGTTTCATTGACAGGGAGTGAAGTTCTATGAGTACGTAATCAAGGCGGCTGTGAGACAGGCCAAAAGGGACAAGTCTGGCAGGCCCGCCATTGAGCCGGCCATCTTCTGTAGACTGGGGCACCTTCTACTGCTGCTGGAACAGTATGAGAAAGGTGAGAATGGGGACACAGTCAGGGCTCTATATGTGCGGAGAATTGGGAATAAATACTCATTTCAAATTTGGAAAATACGCATAAAAATAAAAAAGGGAATACCGGTACCCATTACAAATCTTGACAGAATTTATTGGGCCTGTACACCTGAAAACAAGTCTGATATCAAGAATTTTTTTTATAGAGATTTTGATAAATATATTAGGCATGTCGCGGGAAAACCAGGCTTATTGCATGTGCGTAAAGTGTCGTCCCAGATTAGCCTGTGCAGTCCGCACAGGCTAATCCGGGACGACCCTTTCTGCCCTCAGTGGATTTATGTTTAGAAGAGACTTCCTTGAAACAGAAAATGCCATAAAAGCGTAAAGTGACGTCCCAACACTTTACGCGCATGCATTAAGTCCGGTTTTCCCAAGCCACGCCTCATATGTTCCAATTCTGGTCAAGACTTGCTACATCTGAAACTGGTCAGAAATCTTCTGAAATGTTGTTACAAACCAGTTGCTTTTTTATCGCATGTTTGCCATTCATTTTAAAACAATGATACTGCTTTGCTTCTCTGATATTCATCTACTAGGCCATTTACATTCGGTGTTTCTGTTGCAGCACTGTCAGCGTACCAGAAGTATTACCAGTTAGAGGAGAAACATTGGAAGGTCAGTTCACACAGATAGTCATATATATCCAGTGCACTCATTCACATCAGGCCCTCAGTGGGTTTTTTTATGGCCAATTTGGGGCCAAAAGTTTAAAAGTTGATATTTTTCCCTTATATCTTCCTTAAAATTCCCATGAGAATGTAAGCTTGACTAAGATAGAGTTGTTTTCGTAAACAATCCCATAAATTTTTCATCAAACCAATTCAGTGCATTATATATCGTTCGTGGCAAAACAATTGATTAATGTTTTATAACAAAGTAGAATATAAACATGTAATAATGCTTTTCTAACAAAAATCCCCTTTTGCTGTTAAATTCCCCATCTGAAGGGCCCCGCCACCTTTCCTACGAAGGTGAAAAAAACACTGGCCCCGTTTTTACAAAACAAGTCGAGCCTGATAGTTAAATACAAGATGAACTGAAACCTTATATTTTAGGATTAGACACGGAAATGAGGATCACAATATTCTGGGTCAATATAAATCATCGTTCTAATAAATATTACATAGTAAATACATAGGTTTTTGCATAATTATTAACTTGACGCTTTGTATGTTTGCTTCATATATCAAGCTTTTGCTCAAAACCTCACAGCAATTTATGATATTTTATCGAAAAAAAGTTATTTCAATATAAAATACTTTTGAGATTCTGTTCAGATGAGCTAGTAGATCACAGACAGCTGATACAAGTCTTAATTCTGTAATTCATATACACAGGGCCAGCGGTGTTGTACTGCCAGAAAATAGTACATCACAGTCAGCTGATACAAGTCTTAATTCTGTAATTCATATACACAGGGCCAGCGGTGTTGTACTGCCAGAAAATAGTAGATCACAGACAGCTGATACAAGTCTTAATTCTGTAATTCATGTACACAGGGCCAGCGGTGTTGCACTGCCAGAAAATAGTAGATCACAGACAGCTGATACAAGTCTTAATTCTGTAATTCATATACACAGGGCCAGCGGTGTTGTACTGCCAGAAAATAGTAGATCACAGTCAGCTGATACAAGTCTTAATTCTGTAATTCATATACACAGGGCCAGCGGTGTTGTACTGCCAGAAAATAGTAGATCACAGACAGCTGATACAAGTCTTAATTCTGTAATTCATATACACAGGGCCAGCGGTGTTGTACTGCCAGAAAATAGTAGATCACAGACAGCTGATACAAGTCTTAATTCTGTAATTCATATACACAGGGCCAGCGGTGTTGTACTGCCAGAAAATAGTAGATCACAGACAGCTGATACAAGTCTTAATTCTGTAATTCATATACACAGGGCCAGTGGTGTTGTACTGCCAGAAAATAGTAGATCACAGTCAGCTGATACAAGTCTTAATTCTGTAATTCATATACACAGGGCCAGCGGTGTTGTACTGCCAGAAAATAGTAGATCACAGACAGCTGATACAAGTCTTAATTCTGTAATTCATATACACAGGGCCAGTGGTGTTGTACTGCCAGAAAATAGTAGATCACAGACAGCTGATACAAGTCTTAATTCTGTAATTCATATACAAAGGGCCAGTGGTGTTGTACTGCCAGAAAATAGTAGATCACAGACAGCTGATACAAGTCTTAATTCTGTAATTCATATACACAGGGCCAGTGGTGTTGTACTGCCAGAAAAACCAGAGTTATTGTCCCTTGTGTTTGGAAACATAAACATCAACAAGTTATCAATGATTGGCTTGCACACACAATTTTTGATTCAATGTTGACCAAACTTACACAGTTTGTGCATGACCATAAAAATGGATGGATAAAATTAGATTTCCAACAGTTGCAAGACTTACATGCAGTTATTTGTACATGCAATATTGATGTCTTCAGAGCCTGCATTAACATCATTTATTATCATTGGACAGAAAATTATCAAAGAAAAAGCAAAACTTTACCTTATAGCACAGCCATCGCAATTATCGTATTGCAACTAGTTCTCCAAAACTGTTTGCGAATAAGACATAAAAATCCCCTGTTTCTGCATTTTCCAGAATTGTCAATGACTAAATGAAAAGGGGTCAGGTAAGAGTATTGAGAAAAATTATTTGAGAACCATTAGCAAATAAAACGCACATCCACTACCCAACTCATACTTTAGTTAGCCCAGTGCACTAACTGATGTTTTAAATCAAAATTGATCCTATCTCCCTCTGCGTATTGTTCAGATACCTTAATTTTCAAACCTGTCACAACAGTATGGTCTTCATCGGTACCAGTTCTCAGGTGAGCGCTTTGGGCCATCATGGGTCTCTTGTTTGGACAAGTGACTGCTTGCGGACAAGTAGATTTTTGCAATGAACTTGGCCATGGGCAAGTAAATAATTTAGATAGTCCCACACCCCTGATATTACTGACCCCAAAAAGAAACCTCTGTAAAGTGCATGCCGAATAGGCACGGTTACATAAGAGATGCACACATATAAATATATATATGGCGTGTCTTGGGAAAACCAGGCTTAATGCATGTGCGTAGTGTCGTCCCGGATTAGCCTGTGCAGTCCGCCATCCCAGACGGCACAGGCTAATCCGGAACGACACTTTACGCACATGCATTAATCCAGGATGACACTTTACGCACATGCATTAATCCGGGACGACACTACGCATATGCATTAAGTTCGGTTTTCCCACGCCACGCCACATATGGTAATTGTAAAATCATTCTACTTTGCAACATCGACCAGTTAATCCCAGTAGATTCATAAGACAAACTTATACAATAAACAGACGATTTCAGTCAAATCTATTCAAACATTAAAAATTATCTACATTCAAGTGAAAGTTTTGTTTTTGGTTCAGTACAGAAATTAGGCTTAAATGTGTTCATTCTGTTTGGAAGTTATTAGTTTTGGTGAGCCATTTCAAACAGGGGTGGGCTAACATGGTGCTAACATGGTACCTTTGCAATGTTGAGGAGTTATCTGTTTTCCTTTATGGGCTCATGTCTGCTCATAAGGAAAATACAAAATCCCAGACATTTGCAGGTCCTGTGTTTGCAAGTATAAGGCGTACAAAAATTATGTTTGTTTCAGGTTACCCGACCTACCCTAAAAAAAGCCTTGACCTTAGAACATTTTATTGAGTTTCTGAGATATTTTTTGTTTTATTTACCTTTTTCCAATCAGTAAATGTTTTGGATAATTACGTGTTTTGATTTAATAGCCTTCACTTGTAAACAATGTTTAAGGATATTACTGATATGTTTTGAATATTCATTCAGTTTTAGAATCTTAAATTTGACCATTTCCCAAATAATAAAAAAATAATACAAAAAATAAATCCCTACCTACCCTATTTTTTTTTGGGGGGGGGGGGGCATATTACCTGAAACAAACATAATTTTTTTCGCCTAAACGATAACATTATCTTTCATAACAAACATGACTGTGCTGTTGGTCTCCCCAGTAATATGTGTAAGAAATCAAGACACTGTCAGGACCTGACTATATGCATGTACATGTACTGGTAACACAGGTGTGCCTGTGTCATTCCACGTGGCACATCTTTGATCAGGGACGGATGGTAAGACTGGATATTTGGCTGTTTACATAATTATATATAATACTTGATGTTTGTGCAAGGCCGCATTACATAAGTATATGTAATACTTGATGTTTGTGCAAGGCCCCATTACATAAGTATATGTAATACTTTATGTTTGTGCAAGGCCCCATTACATTATTATATATAATACTTGATGTTTGTGCAAGGCCCATTACATAATTATATATAATACTTGATATTTGTGCAAGGCCCCATTACATAATTATATATAATACTTGATGTTTGTGCAAGGCCCCATTACATTATTATATATTATACTTGATGTTTGTGCAAGGTCCCATTACATTATTATATGTAATACTTGATGTTTGTGCAAGGCCCCATTACATAAGGATATGTAATACTTGATGTTTGTGCAAGGCCCCATTACATTATTATGTATAATACTTGATGTTTGTGCAAGGCCCCATTACATTATTATATGTAATACTTGATGTTTGTGCAAGGCCCCATTACATAAGTATATGTAATACTTGATGTTTGTGCAAGGCCCCATTACATTACTATATATAATACTTGATGTTTGTGCAAGGCCCCATTACATAATTATATATAATACTTCATGTTTGTTCAAGGCCCCATTACATTATTATATATAATACTTGATGTTTGTGCAAGGCCCCATTACATTATTATATATTATACTTGATGTTTGTGCAAGTCCCCATTACATTATTATATATAATACTTGATGTTTGTGCAAGGCCCCATTACATTATTATATATAATACTTGATGTTTGTGCAAGGCCCCATTACATAATTATATATAATACTTGATGTTTGTGCAAGGCCCCATTACATAATTATATATAATACTTGATGTTTGTTCAAGGCCCCATTACATTATTATATATTATACTTGATGTTTTTGCAAGGCCCCATTACATAATTATATATAATTTTTATTTGATGTTTGTGCAAGTCCCCATTACATTATTATATATAATACTTGATGTTTGTGCAAGTCCCCATTATATTATTATATATAATACTTGATGTTTGTGCAAGGCCCCATTACATAATTATATATAATACTGGATGTTTGTGCAAGAACGCATAACATAATTATATATAATACTTGATGTTTGTGCTAGGCCCCATTACATAAGTATATATAATATTTGATGTTTGTGCAAAGCCCCATTACATAAGTATATATAATATTGATGTTTGTGCAAGGCCCCATTACATAAGTATATATAATATTGATGTTTGTGCAAGGCCCCATTACAGAAGTATATATAATATTGATGTTTGTGCAAGGCCCCATTACATAAGTATATATAATATTTGATGTTTGTGCAAGGCCCCATTACATAAGTATATATAATATTGATGTTTGTGCAAGGCCCCATTACATAAGTATATATAATATTTGATGTTTGTGCAAGGCCCCATTACATAAGTATATATAATATTTGATGTTTGTGCAAAGCCCCATTACATAAGTATATATAATATTGATGTTTGTGCAAGGCCCCATTACATAAGTATATATAATATTTGATGTTTGTGCAAGGCCCCATTACATAAGTATATATAATACTTAATGTTTGTGCAAGGCCCCATTACATAAGTATATATAATATTTGATGTTTGTGCAAAGCCCCATTACATAAGTATATATAATATTGATGTTTGTGCAAGGCCCCATTACATAAGTATATATAATATTTGATGTTTGTGCAAAGCCCCATTATATAAGTATATATAATATTGATGTTTGTGCAAAGCCCCATTACATAAGTATATATAATATTTGATGTTTGTGCAAGGCCCCATTACATAAGTATATATAATACTTGATGTTTGTGCAAGGCCCCATTACATAAGTATATATAATACTTGATGTTTGTGCAAGGCCCCATTACATAAGTATATATAATACTTGATGTTTGTGCAAGGCCCCATTACATTATTATATATAATACTTGATGTTTGTGCAAGGCCCCATTACATAAGTATATATAATACTTGATGTTTTTGCAAGGCCCCATTACATTATTATATATAATATTTGATGTGTGTGCAAGGCCCCATTACATAATTATATATAATACTTGATGTTTGTGCAAGGCCCCATTACATAAGTATATATAATACTTGATGTTTGTGCAAGGCCTCATTACATTATTATATATAATACTTGATGTTTGTGCAAGGCCCCATTACATAGGTATATATAATACTTGATGTTTGTGCAAGGCCCCATTACATAAGTATATATAATACTTGATGTTTGTGCAAGGCCCCATTACATAAGTATATATAATATTTGATGTTTGTGCAAGGCCCCATTACATAAGTATATATAATATTTGATGTTTGTGCAAGGCCCCATTACATAAGTATATATAATATTTGATGTTTGTGCAAAGCCCCATTACATAAGTATATATAATATTGATGTTTGTGCAAGGCCCCATTACATAATTATATATAATATTTGATGTTTGTGCAAGGCCCCATTACATAAGTATATATAATATTTGATGTTTGTGCAAGGCCCCATTACATTATTATATATAATACTTGATGTTTGTGCAAGGCCCCATTACATAATTATATGTAATACTTGATGTTTGTGCAAGGCCCCATTACATAAGTATATATAATATTGATGTTTGTGCAAGGCCCCATTACATTATTATATATTATACTTGATGTTTGTGCAAGGCCCCATTACATAAGTATATATAATACTTGATGTTTGTGCAAGGCCCCATTACATAAGTATATATAATATTTGATGTTTGTGCAAAGCCCCATTACATAATTATATATAATATTGATGTTTGTGCAAGGCCCCATTACATAATTATATATAATAATTTATGTTTGTGCAAGGCCGCATTTACACAGAACTGCATGTTAGATGTGGTCAATTTACACTTCTCTTAAATAGTGCCACTTCACATGGCTATGATGCGACTAGAAGAAAACAAGTTTTGTTTATGTGGTTATTAGAGCTGCAACGATTCAGCCACGGCTCTATTCGATTCGATTTCGATTTCAAAGATCAATTAGTTGAATATTTCAATTTTGATTCATTTGTCCTTTATATAGGCTTCATTTTGCGTATTCATGAGTCTTGACTTGCAATATAAGAAAGATAATTATTATTGTCATCGTATTGTTAACGTGAACGTATGTACCTTAAATATATCAATATACCGGTAAATAAGAACAGTGGAAAATGGTGATTATGCTTAAAAAAAGTAATTCAGTATAACAGCAGTCATGATGCCATGATCAAGTATTATATATGATAATGTAATGCGGCCTTGCACATTTTCATGACAACATGAGATCTACACAAAACCGTAACTGTAATTATTAGTATATTATATATAAACATGAATCGAATCAAAATTGGCTGGTTTAGTATCGACAATCGAATCGGGCCATTCACAATCGATTGATCGATGCATCGAAAGAATCCTGGCAGCTCTAGTGGTTATACTCAGTGTTTTTTTTCACCTTTGGGGAAAGGTGACGGGGCTCTTTAGATGGGGAATTTTATGGCAAAAGGGGAATTGTTTTTGTAGAAAAGCCTTATTACATATTTATGTTCTACTTTATTATAAAATATTAATCAATTGTTTTGCTACAAATGAAAACTTAGATTATGTACAAGCTTGGTTTGATAAATAATTGGTGTAATTGTTAACGAAAAATCCTCTATCTTAGTCAATTTTTGCCCGATTTTGGTCATTTTTTTTCAAAATAAAGCTTACATTCTGAGGGGAATTTTAAGGTAAATATAGGGGAAAAATATATACTTTTTAAGCAGGGGAATGGGGCCGAATTTTGGCCCCAATTTGGCCCTAAAAAAAACACTGATACTGCTCAGAAATTACGGAGTTTTATATGTGATCATTGTTGCAGTGAGTCTACATTTAGCGTCTTCCTTTCTTCGTTTCTCGCAGGTTTGCAGTATCAGTCTGTGACAAGATCTATTTCTCGCAGGTTTGCAGTATCAGTCTGTGAAAAGATCTATTCCTGAGAACCAAGGTTACTACAATCTATATTAAGTGGTATAGAATCCAATCTGGTTTAGTGCCTTTACTTGGCCATTGGTACTTAATAACATGCATAGAAACAGTACCGATAATAAGATAGATTGTTGCAGCGAGTGTTCCTATCTTCGTTTCTCGCAGGTTTACAGTATCAGTCTGTAAAAAGATCTATTTCTGAGAACCAAGGTTACTACAATCTATATTAAGTGGTATAGAATCCAATCTGGTTTAGTGCCTTTACTTGGCCATTGGTACTTAATAACATGCATAGAAACAGTACCGATAATAAGATAGATTTTATCCTATTTAACTATTTGTTCTTCAAAATTAGGTTTTCAAACAGTGCTGCAGGAGGAAACCTAAAAGGTGCTGGTTGCAGCACCCTTCTTTTAAAATCTTGATCTTTGCCTAACGATACATCCTTTCCTCGTTTTCAGAATGCTCCGTTCCTGTACGGCCTGGGATTCGTGTACTTTCACTTCAATGCCTACCAACTGTAAGTAGACAAAAAAACATTTTAGTAGACAAAAATAATGGCAATCTGAAATATTTTGTCCTAGTATAGTGCAGGGTTGTCATTATCAAATGAAACGAGCGATTTTTATCTAAATCTTCGAGATTTGGTCAGGGATCTAGGAGGCTCATTTGTGTTATTACTATTCACAATTTTAAAGTTCCTGAAAAAACAAACGATTTTCTCATGATTTTAAACGATGAATTTGATAGGCAATCGGTTAATAATGACAACCCTGGTAGTTCATCCTAGCATTTGAATATTAACATTTGAATTTAGCATGAAACATTGTGCTCAGACAGACAGTGTTTGTATAAGTGTTTGCTGGTACTGTGTTCAAATTGCTGATACATAGTTGAGATCAATGGTTCGGCATTGCTTATCACTAGTAAAGTGTTTGGCTAATTGGTGCAGTGTTCATATCACAGGTGCAGTTTTCAGATCACTTGTGTAGTGTTCAGGTCACTGATACAGTGCTCAGATCACTGTTATAGTGTTCAGATCACTGTTGTAGTGTTCAGATCACTGGTGTAGTGTTCAGATAGATCACTGTTATAGTGTTCAGATCACTGGTGTAGTGTTCAGATCACTGGTGTAGTGTTCAGGTCACTGATGCAGTGTTCAGATCACTGGTATAGTGTTCAGATCACTGGTGTAGTGTTCAGATCACTGGTGTAGTGTTCAGATAGATCACTGTTGTAGTGTTCAAATCACCAATGCAGTGTCCAGATAACCAGTGCAATGTTCAGATGACTGATGAAGTGTTCAGATCACTGGTGCAGTGTCCAGATCACTGGTGCAGTGTCCAGATCACAGGTGTAGTGTTCAGTTGACTAATGAAGTGTTCAGATGACTAATCAAGTGTTCAGATCACTGGTGCAGTATCCAGATCACTGGTGCAGTGCCCAGATCACTGGTGAAGTGCCCAGATCACTGGTGTAGTGTCCAGATCACTGGTGCAGTGTCCACATCACTGGTGTAGTGTCCAGATCACTGGTGTAGTGTCCAGATCACTGTTGCATTGTTCAGATCACTGGTGTAGTATCCAGATCACTGGTGTAGTGTCCAGATCACTGTTGTAGTTTCCATATTACTGGTGCAGTGTCCAGATCACTGGTGTAGTGTCCAGATCACTGGTGCAGTGTTCGGATCACTGGTGTAGTCTCCAGATCACTGGTGTAGTGTCCAGATCACTGGTGTAGTTACCAGATCACCTTGTCTGCGCTTGTTCTCCGTAACCCCAGGTAGGATTTTGACGCAACTTAACAGGATCGATCAGTACTGAGTCTAGTTGTGCATATCGTCGGCATGGCGTCGTCAGCAGATTTTTGGCCGAATTATGGCCCTTTGAAGATTTTCTCATTACAGATCGTGTCTGCGCTTGTTCTCCATAACCTCTGGTCGGATTTTGACGAAACTTCACAGGATTGATCTGTACTAAGTCTAGTTGTGCATATCGTTGGCATGTCATTATCGTGTGGAGTTTTGGCGGAGTTATGGCCCATTGAAGTTATTCACATAGTAGACTTGTCTGCGCTTGTTCTACATAACCTTTGGTCGGATTTTGACAAAACCTAACAGGATTTATCATTACAAATACTAGTTGTGCATATTGTCGATGGCAGAATTTTGGCTGAGTTATGACCCTTTCAAGTTTTTGACATAACAGACCTTGTCTGTGCTCATTTCCATAACCACTGGCTGGAATTTGACAAAATTTCGCAGGATTGATCAGTAAAAAGTGTGGTTGGGCATATCTTCGGTATGTCGTGGTAGGTGGATTTTGGGCAGACTTAAGGTGGTGTGTGGGAGGAGACATGTTTATTTATTCAAAAACAAACTAGTATTAAATGATACCTAAGTCATGCTCATTGTAGAAAGCATTATTATTGTGTTAAACAGCATTATATATCAGAAAATGTCCAATATGTTTGTAATTTTGTTGAATTAACAAAAGCTATTCATGCTCATGGTATTATTCAAACATGTGATGGCAGTCAGGTAGGCTGTCTATGGACTTTATGAGGCGTGTTGTGGGAAAATCAGGCTTAATGCATATGTGTAAAGTGTCGTCCCGAATTAGCCTGTGCATTCCGCGCAGGCTAATCCAGGACGGCACTTTCCGCCTACAGTAGATTTATGTTTAGAAGAGACTTCCTGGAAACAGAAAATACCACAAAAGGGGAAAGTGGTGTCCCGGATCAGCCTGTGCAAACTGCACAGGCAGATCCGGGATGACACTTTACGCAGATGCATTAAGCTGGATTATGTACTCTTAAGTAGCAGCACATATTGTTGATCTAACTCTGAGGCTTTGCATAATGAGCCAGGCCGGGCTAGCTCAGTTGGTAGAGCACTGGACTGTCAATCCGGGAATAAAATTATTTCTACAGCCATTCTCCCCCTACCTCTGATTCAAGTAGGGCAGTTGTCAGTTACTGGCATAAGTATGTGCACTTAGTACTGGTAAACCACTTAGATCGGCTAAGCTTGCCCAGGAAAAGTGTGAGTAGGTTAACTGACGCCGTGATATGACTGAAATACTGTTAAAAATGGCGAAAAATCCAAATAAAAAAATAAGCAACAACTGTTCTCCTGTTTTACATACTAGTTCTTTTGTAAATGGCAGCTTAAATGATAATTTCTTTCAAGAGGTGTTTCATCACTTCTTGCTGAGGTTACAAAATAATTAAAGTTTTAATATTTATTTATTAAAAGATTAATTTTATCTCATTTTCGCAGATTTTATTTGGTATGCATATCTAAATGTTCAATTAAATTCCCTTTCTTTTCTTTGAAGTCACATCTTGATTAGCTGTATAGTTCTTTCTTTAAGGGATAAAATCAGTACACTGGGTTCACAACAACATTTATAAAGGGGACTTTCAGGTGAACCCCTGAAGTGTGTAAACCCTTTCACATCTTCACCCCACATTTATTTGACCCAGATATGTATGACTGCCTAGTTAAATGCACCCAGTTTCTGATTCCCCTCCTTCCCCTGTGGGGCGCCCCCCATTCATAGTGGCCTACATGACGCTCATTCCTGATGGCCACTGTGTGCCAAGTTGCCAGTCAAATGCACCTAAATCATAACAAATTCTCGATACTTCAGTCTCTACCATCTGTGTCCAACTAGCTGAAAACTAATCGGTTGTTGTTTTTTTATCCCCACTGTCTTGCATCACATCTGCACACTTCAAAACTCTGGTAATTTGTATAAGCCCCTTTGTTTGGTTTACCAGACAAAGAATTGTAGCTGACATAAAGACATAACGTTGTCTGCTTTGGTTGTAGTTCTATATTTACCTCATCACAAAGTTAACCTATGACCTCCTTTCTGTCTTGAGCAGGTTTTTATCAGCCGGCCATCTAAGTGTTGGTAGTTTACAGTATCATAAGTTAAATATACACAGTTTTCAGAAATGATTTATACCCTTTATAGACTTGAGTTTAATATTTTTGATTCAGAGAAAAAAGTTTTTTTCATTTTGAAGTGAAAAAATATTTTGAAGTGATTTTTATTGTGCAATGTTTTTTGAAATAAGGAATCTTTATTTCTTGTGATTGGATTACTATTATGATTTAACTTATAAGTGTGTGATTGGTGATTGCCCCAGTGTTTGTGGATAGAATGTCTGTGTCTGCGTTAAATATGCGGATTATTTTGTGAATGAGAGGAGATTGTAACTACTGGAGTCAAACAAAGGAAATATTGATTAGACAAGCTTGATCTTTCAAGTTAGTGGTAAGTAGAAAATATGCTCGTTTGGCAGATTTCTTCAAGTTCATTGGAGTTACAAGTACATGATATTTTTAAACGCTTAATTTTACAAGATTTGTTTCGAAGTTTAATAATCGTTGGATATTTTGCATAGTACTCTATAGCGTTTACAGAGAGTGTTTGCTTATTTGTAAGTAGCACGTAATTCATATTTGATAAGAATATTAACATGGTTTGATTATTTATAAATTGCTATCGCAAGTCGTGTCATGTCATGATTTTGCTACATGCCAATGATATTGTACCGACAGTGGTGTGTAACCCAAAGCTGTTGATCATGATAATGATTTAAATACTGATTTAAATGCTTTGTGTTTGTGTTTAATGACTTCTTATTTATAGATGACTATAAGTTGAAATTAGCCTTTGTGTGTTCGTGTTGTTGTTGTTGTTTTCAACAGTGGTTATTATTTCACTGTTCAGCAATACTGCTTCTACTACTATACTGCCACTGCTGCTACAGCTGTTTGTAATAATAATAATGATAATAATGATAATGATGATAATAATAGTGATAATAATAGTGATAATGATAATAATAATAAAAGTTATGATGATGATGATGATGTCTGTAAAAAGAATACTAATGACAATGATAATAATGATAATGATAATAATGTCAATAAACAACAACACCAACAACCACACCACCATCAGCAACAATAAAGACATAGTAATAAATAAATAATAAATAAATTAGGTCTGTCATTATCAGCAACATCAGTGTATGGGAATATGTAAGTAAACTATGATTCTACTTAACCTAACTCGTTAATTAAAGTAGCAAAATCTCCTATCGTTGTACCAGTCACATAAATAGCCTGACACTGGGTTGGACTTATGAATCTGATTCCTGGTGGAATCTTCAAATGAAGTAGGGATCTGTGAACTGGGATAAATGTGTGGCGCGTCGAGGGAAAACCGGTCTTAATGCATGTGCGTAAAGTGTCGTCCCGGATTAGCCTGTGCAGTCCGCACAGGCTAATCAGGGACGGCACTTTCCGCCTACAGTGTATTTATGTTTAGAAGAGACTTCCTTGAAACAGAAAATACAATACAAGCCGAAAGTGCCGTCCTGGATTAGCCTGTGCGGACTGCACAGGACAACACTTTGCGCACACTTTGCCCCTCATTATAGTCAGGGTATTCAGGTCACACCTAGCACCAGCCAGTTAATTTCATGAAACTCGGTGGAAAACTTATGATGTCACACTCAAACAAAGATGTGAATATGTTTCTGTTTTTGCACAGTTCAAAGCAACATGTGAGAAATTCAACCCATTTAGCCCTCTGGTTGCGTCATTTCTCTTGAAGTACAGTTTACTGTAATGATTTTACAATATGACAAGTTATGTAGGTCATGATAGTTTATGTAATCATGAAAGTTGTTCATAATCAACATCATCATCATTATTGTCATCATCAACATCGCTATCATCGTCATCATCACCACCACCATCATCATCATAATCATCATCATCACTTTTTTGTCATCCTAACTCACACCATTAATGTCCTCTGTCTTAGAATCATGATCCTTAATTAAGTCCTCTGTCTTAGAATCATTATTCCTCGGATATTTCTTGACCCATTTCCTGGTCCATATTGGCTCTTTTCTTGTGCACTTTTGAATTACACATGAGGCGCGTCGTGGGAAAACCAGGCTTAATGCAAGTGCGTAAAGTGTCGTCCCGGATTAACCTGTGCAGTCCGCAAAGGCTAATCCGGGATGGCACTTTCCACTTTTATGGTATTTTCAGTTTCAATGAAGTGTCTTCTAACCATAAATCCACTTTAGGCGGAAAGTGTCGTCCCGGATTAGCCTGTGCAGACTGCACAGGCTAATCTGGGATGACACTTTACGCACATGCATTAAGTCCGGTTTTCCCACGACGCGCCTCATATTAGTACTAACAGTTACTTTTCCTGGCGCAAATACCTATTGATCACTCTAGTAACTAGATCACTGACCCATTTCCTCAGCAAAGTTCATTGGCTTGGAAATGTTCATTGTTGTAGATCATATGTGCAGTTGACATGGGCATGCTTGATTCTCAGGTCATTGAACTCTGGTCTGTCAGTGGAGATATTATGGTGATCTATATAGAAAGAGAAATGGGGGCATAAACCATATTTGTGGAAATGATGTCCTCACAAATGCTGTGCCTTTCTATGAGCT
Organism: Congeria kusceri; assembly: GCA_027627225.1. Lineage (NCBI taxonomy): Eukaryota > Metazoa > Mollusca > Bivalvia > Myida > Dreissenidae > Congeria > Congeria kusceri. Next base: position 73,753,624 of record CM051029.1, on the reverse strand, counting down.
ATTTATGTCTGCCTTGTTGATTTTTTATCCATTCAAGTCAGCTGGTTGAAATGTTATTTAGGCCAAGTCAGCTGGTTGAAACGTTATTTAGGCCAAACAAATAAATTTCTGGTTTCCGATTACATCTCCAAAAAAATCTAGAAGGGGAGGTGAAATATAACTTTTTTTTTCTTCGCTGCATATTCCCCACACATTTTAAGAATATTGGACTGCATGAAAAATGTTTAAATGCTTCCCAAGAAAGAAACTGTACCTTAACTATAAATAAGGTCATAGAAAAAAAGATTTCTGGCAAGAAAAATGTAATATGAGCAAAAACTGCTCTTTTTTCCCCGAAAATCAGAAAAAGTTATGGATTGAACTTTTAGGGTCGCCGGAAAAAAGTGGGTGGGGGGGGGAGTAATCAAAGTTATCGAACTCACGACTTAGGAGCCACCATACGAATAAATAACAGTAGACAGCGCTTTAACCAACTGCGCTATCGTGCATGGTAAGGAGTCGTTTGTAAACTATAGTTATACTAAGTGCTCACAATTCTGACGTCAAAATGTAAACACGAAAAGGGCCAAACAAACACAACCCATATTATAAATTGATTTTTTTTCTCAGAATGCGTACAGTCTTTTTCCATTATATATACCCTGTTTTAACTGTTATTATATGCCAGTATTAATATCTAAATTTCAGATTTTTGTAAAGAAATTGCTCCCTTGAGGCTCTTTTCAATGACATGGTTTGTTTATTTGGGTTTTACGGTAACTCAACACATTGTGGTTATATCGTGCCGTTTACGTATGTTGATTTCTATATAGAATAGGAAATGTGAACTATATTTTGTTATATGTGTTTATCTCTTTCAAGTACTGGATTAATGTATAAGATGGCACTGTTTGGAAAAGTTCTTTTAATGAATTTACTTTGAATATCAGTGAGGTCTGTGCAATTAATTAGCATATGTTTGACAGTAAAATGTTCGTCGTAACGTATACAATGAGGTGCTTCTTATCTGTTTAGAAAGTACAAATGTGTTAATCTGGTATGTCCTATTCTGCAGCGAGTTAAAACAATTTGATCATGTCAGTCTGAAAGAGTAAAAGGTGTTGCTGAATCAAAAATAGGCTTTATCTCGTGTAATTTGTTAAGGGTTGCCTCGTTCCAAATTGCTTGCCATTCTGATTGTATAAGTTTATTAATTGCTGGTTTAAAATCACCATTGGGTAATTGAACGTTGACAATCTTCCATGACACAGTTCCTTTAATGAGAGTGCTTTATTTGTATCAGTTTGACAACCTGTCACTAGATAATTGTTGATTTGTGACAGTTCATTTTAATGTAATTGTGATGTTGTCTGAATTCTTGAAATATTTAAATGATGAACTCATTTTTACAAGATACACAATGAGTAAAATTATCGTACTTGGTAAATGTCAAATGCAGCAAAATTTACTGGAAGCTAGTTGTCTGAATTTTGGAAATATTTCAATGATGAACTCATTTTTGCAAGATACACAATGGGGAAAATTAAAGTACTTGGTAAATGTCAAATACAGCAAAATGTACTCAAACCTAGGGAGTAATCTCAAGATGTTTGGAGTATTTTCCTTGAAGTGTTCCTCCACATCCAATGCAGAGAAATGCTGAGAGATTCTCCACAATTCCCTGTACACTGCACTGTGTGAGTCAATAACAATGCAGAGAGTTGCTGATACAGACTTTAGCTTCTAACACATTATTGATTTGGCTCACCCAATCATTTGAGTCTTGACTCTTTTGCCCAGCAGAGTGTGCTAAAAATAGACTTCCTTAGGAATTCAGCCTTCAAAAAAGAGGGCAGCTGAATAGGGGATTTGCTTTAGATAGCCAGTGGTGGCCCCTTTTTGACAGGGTGTGTGATTGGATATTGGTGTTGATTTGGGTTGTGCTTTTCTTGTTGTGGTTTGGATTTATGATTGCAGGTAAGTGATTATTGGAGATACAGTGAAATGAGTCTAAAGAACGTTGTGCAAGCATGTTTTTCTGCTGCATCATGAATAGATTATGCGCATGACATGAAGGTTGTTGGAGTAGAAACTTGTTTGGACACCATGCTTTTATGTATTGCATCATCGTAGTTGTATAGATGTAAACTTGAGGTTCGTGTGTATTTGATGGGAGTGATATCCTGGTTCATTGGCTACAGCATTTTGGAGACAGAGATCTTTGTGATCTTTTTAAAGAACAGCTGCTTGTAGTAGAAACATAAATGACCTTCACCTTTTGATGTTTTTTATTTTAGCCTTAGAAGTTGACATCTATAATTGGTACTTTCAGTAATTGTATGATGATGACTTTCAGTCTACAACACTTAAATACTGATACTGAAACTGGGATATCATAATGCGGGTGAGGTAGTAATTCGTGTCTAGGAATGGATAAGAAAACATAACAAACAGGAGCTTGATACTCCAGCTTCAAGTACAATCATGCTGTGAAGGAGGGTTTATGAGTCTGTGAGTTGAATTTGTAAGTGGTAGGAATGGTCTTGTGGTGTAAATACTGAGTGGGAGACATTTCATGCATGACTGGATGTTTACAATAATCATGCTTTGTATGTTCTTTTATTGCTATGTGGAGATTGCATCAAAGTTAAATTTTAGGGGTTCACAGGACTCAGGTGGTTGATATTTAGGGGTCCTCTCAATAAAAGTGGGGGTCCCATTCATTTGTTTGTCTGCATTTGTATCAACATTTTGAATGTTTTGTATCAATAAGATAGAATGAAGGCATTATATAATAATGTTAATAATTTTATAAATTTCATCTATGAAATAATTAATTTTAACACTGAATTGTATCAACACATCAGAAAAATCACGCATCCAATGGGATGCAAGTTTAAAAATAGGACGGGTCCTGACTCACAATTCAAGTGTATTTGAAGCAGAAAATCGAGTCTGGTAAATCCCGGTGAGATATTGAGAGTTTGTTTTAAGGGCAGCATCCTTAAAATAATGATGTGTTGTATTTCTGTACATCGATGCAGTGGTCGAAATGAGCACAAGTCATTCCAGGGACCTGTTTTTTTAAGTATGCCATTAAATGTCTTAGCTTTATAGATTTAAGTATCGGAACTAAGCTCAAGAATAATTACTAGAACAGTATTTAGAGAAGAAAAAAAAAGAAAAAAAAAAGGTCAGGAACCGAACCCTGGACCTCCGGATTAAAAGGCTATCGCCTTACCCACTCTTCCATTCCGACTTCTATATATCTCCCTGCATTATTTACTTTACGTAAGTGTTCCATGTGTTGTCAACAATTTCAACGAAACAAACAGAAACACTCCAAATTATTCCATCGTTAAGCGTTACAAACGCTTTATAATTTTATCAATTTCAACTGATGATTACTCATGAAAGAAAAGGTATTGGAGACAAAAAGTTGAAAAATTGTTAATTTGTCAATCTGTGAACAGGTCCCTTTAAAGCCCAGCACTTGATAATTTAGAATGTCAGGATGACATGGGCACCCATTCCAGATGGTACATGTAACTACAGAATCTGTGAACAGGTCCCTTTAAAGCCCAGCACTTGATAATTTAGAATGTCAGGATGACATGGGCACCCATTCCAGATGGTACATGTAACTACAGAATCTGTGAACAGGTCCCTTTAAAGCCCAGCACTTGATAATTTAGAATGTCAGGATGACATGGGCACCCATTCCAGATGGTACATGTAACTACAGAATCTGTGAACAGGTCCCTTTAAAGCCCAGCACTTGATAATGTAGAATGTCAGGATGACATGGGCATCCATTCCAGATGGTACATATAACTACAGAATCAGTAGCTTCAATATTGTAATGCTAAATAGGTTAATTGCGTTATAAACTTTCATAGACAAACAAACTACGCCATGTACACATTTTATCTGGGTTACTATCTCTGTTCCTATCTGTATAGATCACTGGGCTGTCTGGGCGTTGCATCATTAGGAAGAGATATCACAATCGAATAACTTTATTTTATGGGTTTGAAGTTTGTGCATTGTTCTAATGTAATCTATTCGCAATAGAATAATACTTTGTAGACATCTGTCTCGTATAAATTATGTATGAGACTGTTATAATATACTGAGGCGTGTTTGTTGTATTATTTTTTATCCCATCATCTTGCGTGCATTGACCCCCGTGGAATAAACTTTGCTTTTTTTGTCACACTCTGGTGATAAAGCAAACACGCGCAGTATTGTGACATCATCGTTGATTTTCGTGATGTTTTTCATAACATTTAGTGTGTTGTCATTCGCTGATTTTCAAAATAACGACAGAAAATGATGGGATAAATAGAACACGGGGTAAGTATTGAAGAAAGATAAGCTTATTTGCTCTGCACAAAAATGTATGTCTAACCCTTGCTAAATAAACTATCTTTATTCAACACTAAGGCCATGCTTAAAAAATTGTTTGTTTGCCATTGCCTACCCAAGGTTGCTGGTAATGGGTAGGTAGGTAGGCATTTTTTTTTAATGCAAATTTATGAATGATCCATTTAGCGTCAAATATAACATATAACACAGACATTGCTTTTAATAATATATATCTTGCTAGCAATCATCTTTAATTAGACAATGAATGCTAACAAACTGCCCGTTGTTTTCACAAGTTTGATATTAGAATTGCATTTTGATATGGCCTATTATTAATTAATATTATTTATTAAGTTAATAACCCAATGGAAAACGACCAAAATGAATGAAGAGCAGCTTTTATTTAACCAAAAGAAAAAAAATAGAATATTTGGAATTAAAAAAACCACAACAACTGGTTTTGTTTAACAAAGAAAAAAACTTTGGAGTAGAGACCTTTTCGTCGGGTAGGTAGGCAATGGCAAACGAAGTTAATTTTAATTTTGGCCTAACCTAGTATTATCTATTTACACTGTATATTGTGCCATCATTTAATTTTAAGTTTGCATAACTTTCATACTAAATAATTTGAATATGTGTATGCTTGGAAGTCAAGTCAATATATTTAGATATCCTGGGTTTCGATTCATTATCTTAATGTATGCCAACTAATCAGTGGTATATGTAAATTATGTATATAAAAATACTGGTGAATGGTTTATAAATAATTCGTGTGCCAGAAAATAATTAACATTTATTTAGATAAAAAAACAGACAAAAAGTGGCATTTATTGAAAACAACAACAACAACAAGGCATTTATATGTGAAAATTAACCAAATTATTTATATGAAAACCAGAGTGACATTTTCTGCTTGCAATTAAATATAATGACAAGGAATGTTGAAAATGTGGTTTTCCCCCATTGAGTGCCCCACTGACCACAGTTGACCAGCACATTGACCCCTGGCTAGTAGTAACTGACCACTACAAGTTCAAATATTTAAACAGGTGTATGGTAGACAGTGTGTTGCAAGTAGGTCAGGCAATCAATATTAGTATTGATATGCATAGACTGTCAGTTTGGTAGTGGATACCTTATTTGTTCTCATTCCAAGAGGTACAGGTGGATTAGTGACTGTGATTTGTGTAACTTGAATTCTTTATATGGGGTTCAGAGTTGAGCTATAAAGTTTGTAAGGTGTGACTTTTTGTGGGTACAGTTTATCTTTCTGTGCTGATTTAGCTTGGACTTAAAAACTTAACTGAGTTTGGATTCTTAGTTGACCTTGCAAGGTGAGTTAAACAAGTTGTATTGAATGGTTTAACATGTCAGTCAATTTTGTCAGTTTTCTAATGTTAGTGAATAGCTGTATTAACGTGGCACATTGAATGTCACAGACACCATGAAGGCAGATGCCACATTTTACAGTTTTATACAGTATTTGTTTGCATTCTTGACATAGCATTACATGAGATTGTTACCACTGTATGGATTTACAAAAAATTATATTCAATTTTTTAAACTTCAAGTTTTGTAAGACAAGTTTTAAAATATTAAAATTTTGTAACAAAAACGAACGAACTCTGCGAGTATTGCAAACAGGTTTGAATTTGTGATTTGATTACTGAAAAAACAACGACATACAAACAAAATTTAAAAAACCCACATACTACTTATTATTCAAAGTTATCGGGCGTCCCGTCTAGCAATCTGTATTGGAAACCATGAACTAAGAACAAGCTTTCATGGAACACAGTTTGAAATTTGCACTTCACTCGCTGTTATTTGTCTCTCATTGCATGGAAAAGATCTTTGATGCAATTATTTGCTGATGCATGATTTTCTCTCTCGGCCAGGAAAACTCAGTCAGTAGGTATTTAGTGTTGATGAATCTCAATTTCAAGAAATTAGCAGGAAGCTGAATCTATTCTGGTTGTATGCCATGCTATTGGCATCTGGCCAGGCCCATAGGGGAAACCCACGCTTGCACTCTCAAGGTACGGAACTGGTGGTGTTGAGATAGCACAGGCAGCATGAGCGTGAGTGATACATTCCTTGGGGAAGTTTTTCTCCATTGGCATGAGTCCATTCTATCTACCAGTAGGCATTGTTAGCGATCCATTGAAGCAATTTTAACTGTATCAGTGACTGACTGGGAAATCCTGTGATTCTGGAATTGGGTTGAGGGCAAATGTTGAACTTATTGCATCTGGTTCTTAAGAGTGGAAGCCAAAAAAGGTTTAATATTGGTTAATAAAATTGGCATAATTGGCTGAGACTTTTTCTGAACATATGTCAGTGGGAAAGAACATCTGTGTTATGGTAGCTGGGTGTGTGTGTAGTGGTAGAGAACTGGGGTTACTGGAAGAAGTGTATGTGGTTGGATATGGGAAGTCCTTGGGTGTAGAACACATGGGTGCTGGTACATAGGACACCTGCTCAATATAGGCTCTGGTGAACGGTGAATGCACCATGCACATGACCTGGTTTGGAGTGTGTTTGGTGGTTTTTGGGCCAATTTGGGGCGGAATTCATCCCCATTCCCCTGCTTAAAAAAGTATGTATTTTCCCCTATAATTACCTTGAAATTTCCCTCAGAATGTAACCTTAATTTTGAAAAATAATTGACCTAAATCGGACAAAAATGGCTAAGATATAAAAAAAAATGTAAACAATCCCAGCAATATTTCATCAAACCAAGTTAATCTAAGTTATTGTATGCAGCAAAACAATTCATTAATGTTTTATAACTAAGTAGAATATACGAATGTAATAATGCTTTTCTTTAAAAAAAAATCCATTTTGCCATAAAATTCCCTGTCTGAAGGGCTGCCACTTTCCCCCAAAGGTGAAAAAACACAGGTGTTTCTAGCTAGGTCAGGGGTCTGGGGAAGGTATCAAGAAAATGACCTGTCTGGAAACGTGTTGCTTCCCATATTTGGTATCTTTTAGTCTTACAATGTTTTTTACAAAAGAAATTCAAGCTATTGTAGTCACCTTGTTAAGATGATCATTATGATACAAACCATCTGTTAGTTGTGTCACCAAAACAAGTAGATATACCTTATTTCAAATGTAGTTTGCCAATAGATACCCTTTCGTCCGCTTTCTGATTTACATTTTTGTAGCTCTCATATAACTGATTTCATATAAAAGGCAAAGTACTGTTTAAAATGTTGGATAACATTTATATAGTCCAATATTTTAGAGCAGCTCATTTGATATAAACAGTTTCTGCTCGACTGCATTTTCAGATAGAATCATTCAGCTCTGGAGCAGTCTTTGTTTTCCAGTCAGCTGTAATTGATGTCTGCTCTTTCTTTGTAGTCTGTATTGAACCCACTGCAAATTACTGTACTTAAATAAACACTAAGTAAACATGTTAATTTGAAATCAACAGCATGTTACGGTCCACTCTATTGTCTTGTCTGAAATCGAGCCAATTTTGTTGGTCGAAAATGACTTAGCTGGATTCGAATTTCTGACATTATCTAATGTTTATGCTTCGTTCAATGAATAAAGTTGTCAATACCTGACTGTCGACACTTGTCACTGGTGACATAAGCATAATGTAACCAAACAAAGTCCACTTGACCTAGTAACACAGCTCAAAGTTTATTTTTAATCCATCCAGACTGTATACATTTTACATCAGACATGCACTACTTTCTGCCCAATTAAGTTCTTGTGGCCTATTTTCTCTTTTGCACTAATCTTGGCATTTTTGACATGATTGAAGGCAGTTGCTGGTTTACACACTGCACTAAGTGTACAGGCTTCTGTATTAGTGATGCAGCATTGCTGAGTGTAGTTGATACTTGAATGCCTGCTATCTTTATGATCTCAGGTTTGTAGTGCGGCCAATTAATCCATTCCTAATTAGCTGTTCATATTTTGGGCCAAAATATGCTTCTACCTCCTGAACTTATGCACTGTATGGTTCTAACAAACCAGTTTGCAGCTTAAAATGTCTTTTTGCTGTCTGAATAAGTCTGATTTTTTTGTCACAACAGTGTTTTTTTTTGGTGACCAATTTAGGGCCGAAATTCGTCCCCATTTCCCTGCTTAAAACGTATACATTTTTCCCGCTTTATTTTGAAAAAAGAAAAGAACAAAATCGGACACAAAAATTGACTAAGAAGAGGAATTTTCGTAAAATATCCCAGCAATTTTTCATCAAACCAAGTTAAAGAAAATCTAAGTTATCATTGGTTACAGCAAAACAATTGATTAATTAATGTTTTATAACAAAGTAGAATATAAACATGTAAATTTACTAATAATGCTTTTCTAAAAAATCCCCTGTTGCCGTAAAATTCCCTATCTGAAGGGGCCCGCCTCCTTTTCCCCAAAGATGAAAAAAAAACACCGCACAATGTTTTTCATTACCTCTAAAGTCCAATAAACACAAATTCTAAATTCAAACACAGGGCTGTAGGTAGTGCATCTAAAACTGTATGCTTCATACCTTCGTAAGTGGGTGACAGTTCTCATTAGTCGGATGATTCAATAATAAATGTCTTCATAGAGTTAATAATGTTTTAAACAGCAGGCCATTGATTACTACAATTCAGAGATCTTATAATTAACCAACATTTATTACTTAGGTTCGTAAGGACAGTTTCTTTCACATTTCATGAATAACAAACGAGGTATGCATGACATAATAATTTTTTTATAATTATTATAAAGAAGCCTAGAGCCACTGTCATTGTCACAAAAACAGCTTAAGGACATGCATTTTTCAGTGAAAAAAAACTATTGGAGCACGTCAGATTTATTGCTATATCCACCAATGAATAATTTATGAATGATCTAGGCAATTTTGTCAAATGGTTAGTGATTTTCATGTACTGTTGAAATCACCTTTGTATACAACTTGTGTTCTAAATTACTCAAGGGTTTGGCGCAGTACAACAGTATCTCCTTAAATATGTTATATAAGTTACAAAAGTCTTTCTCCAAGCTGTATTAGGATGTTTTGTTACGTTCTGTAATATTAATGAGATAATTCAGCCTTTGTGTTTTTTTGACAAACTTTGAAATGGTTTCTAATAGTGGGTTATGTGGTTTGGAGTTTTGAGGTGCGAAGGCGTGCAACGCAGACCGCAGGGCAGGTGATCATTACAGAGGTTTTTGTTTGTCAACCACATGCAGCTGGCTTTGTTGACGTGCATCGCAGTGCATCACATCACGTAGGTGCATGGAAGGAATGCAGTGAAATGCCTTGTGGTTAGAGAAATGTCTTGTAGTATTAACTAGTCAGAAAGAAATGTCTTGAAATGTCTTGTGGTAATGTCAGCAGTTAGAAGGAATTGTCTTGTTATGACTTTGGATGACTATTTGTTTGGTATATGGGAGAAATGTCTTGTGGTAATGTCAGCAGTTAGAAGGAATTGTCTTGTTATGACTTTGGATGACTATTAGTTTGGTATATAGGAGAAATGCCATCAAATTACTAGTTCTGTGGTGGTTACCAAAGTTAAAGGGACCTGTAGTGTTCACAGATTGACGAATTTACAATTTTTCAACATTTTGTCCCCAATTCCAAAAATAAAAGAACAGTGTATACAATTGAGCAAAATAACACTACGTACCTAGAAATATACTGTAAAAACAGTTTCGTTTATGAGAAATCATCAGTTGAAATTGATAAAATTATAAAGCGTTTCTAACGCTAAGCAATGGAATAATTTGGAGTGTTTCTGTTGTTTTCGTTGAAACTGTCACGTGGAACACTTAAAGTAAATAATGCAGGGTGAAATATAGAAGTCGGAATAGCCGAGTGTTTAAGGCGATGCCTTTCATCCGGAGGTCCCTGGTTCGAACCCTGGTGGGACCTTTTTTTTCTGTTTTTTTCTCTACCCGGTAAATGCCTTTTTTTTATTATACTTTAGCTTTTTAGTTCCGATGCTTAAATCTGTCAAGTTGAGACATTTAATGGCATACATCAAAAAATGCGAAAATCTGTGAACAAGTCTCTTTAATGTCAAGGACACTTGTCTAGGATCTGTGTATTTTTTGTGAGATTAGTGCTCACACTGCATATCATATATAAACCAACTTAAGTTACTTTATTTAAAAGGCAGACAGCATGCAATGTATAGATGTGTAGCCTTCTTATCCATAGGCTAGATATTTAAATATTTGGCTGAAGAAAATTCTGTTTCGCTGCAACTTTTCCTACAGAAATCTATATACTCTAAGGGGTGGCCTCATTACTGGACCACCAATGGCCAAAATATCAAATAAACTTCAGACTATGTACGAGGCATGTCGTGGGAAAACCGGGTTTAATGCATGTGCGTAAAGTGTAGTCCCGGATCAGCCTGTGCAGTCTGCACAGGCTAGTCCGGGACGGCACTTTCTGCCTACAGTGGATTTATGTTTAAAAGAGACTTCCTTGAAACAGAAAATACCATACACAGGGCTTGCATTAAGGGAAGTTTAGGAGTAATATACTTCCAGTTTTTGTCACAGGACTTCCAAAATTGCAGCCATGAAGTTTCATCATGTAAGGATGAACAAGTTAGAAGAAAAATTAAAGTGATTCATCTTAATGTATACTTCTTTAACAGAATAAATTGGCATATTATAAACACCTGATGAAAAAGAAATGACCTAAAATAAACCTTGATTTTTATACCTAATTCCATGTCTGAAATGCTCAGCACTTATTTCGTGCAATACTGTCAAAACTTCCAAATATTATAAGCAAAACTTAAAAAATCAGAAGCAAGGAAGTTCAAAATTCCAGATGTCAAAAGTTAATGAAAGCCCTGCATACAAGTGGACTGCACAGGCTGATCCGGGACGACACTTTATGCACATTCATTAAGTCCGGATTTCCCACGACACGCCTCATACTATTACTTACCCCCCATTTGGTGCCTCCACTGAATTTAAATCGAAGAAGGCCATTCATAAATGCGCTCTGTAATCATTATGTTATTTAGCTAAGTAGTTCATAAATCCAGCCCTACAAATGCCAAGCCTAGTTTATATCGACAGTGGTAGTAATCGCTTTACAAACTTGTCAGTGTCTACATATTTACAACTTGACCTGACATGTTGGGCTAAGTTGCTCATTTCATATATCAGTTACTGAACTATTTAAAAGCAGACACCAGGCATTTGCAATTGGAGACGACAATTTCAGCAACCTGAATTAGTAATTGTACAAAAATAAGTAGGGTTTTTTTTGCAACCAGGTGGGGGGGATTAATTTGTCAGCTGTTCAGTAAGGAGGCCTTTTTTTTGTACTCAAAATAACACAGGCTAATCCAGGACAACACTTTCTACCTGCAGTGGATTTATGTTTAGGAGAGACTTCCTTAAAACATAAAAAACCATAAAAGCGGAAAGTGCCGTCCTGGATAAGCCTGTGCAGACTGCACAGGCTAACCCGGGACGAGACTTTACACACATGCATTAAGCCCAGTTTCCCCAAGACATGCCTCACACCAAATCTTATAAAATCTTGTCGTTTTTTCAGTAAAGTACTACATGAATATTTTACTAACTTATCACACTTGTTGCCGGCTAGCTCAGTTGGTAGAGCGCTGGGTTCGATTCCCAGCCCAGCCACATAACTTGTGTGGGGATTGGTCATGAAATTATTTCTACGGCCATTCTCCCCCTACCTCTGATTCAAGTAGGGCAGATGTCAGTTACTGGCATAAGTATGTGCACTTAGTACTGGTATACCAGCTTACCCAGGAAAAGTGTGAGTAGGTTAACTGACCGCCGTTATATGACTGAAATACTGTTGAATACGGCGAAAATTTCAAACAAACAAACAAACAAATACTTGTTGCTGTTGTTTAAAAGTGTGATAAATTGTTTATTTTCCTTCTTTTATCAGTCTTAGTTTAATGATTCGCAACCATCATGGCTTGCATAAAGGGAAGTTTGGGAGTAAATTAAAATTCCCTGTTTTTGTCACTGGACTTCCAAAATTGCAGCCATCGAAGTTGCAGAACTTCCAAAATTGCAGCCATGGAAGTTCCAACATGTAAAGATGAACAAGTTAGAAAAAAAAAAAATTACTTATCTAAATGTTAACCTCTTTGACAGAATATATTGGCATATGAACCCTTGCTGAAAAAAAACTGACCTGAAAAAAACTTGATTTTTATTCTTAATTTCATTTCTGAAATACTCATGACTTAATGTAGCGCAGTACTGTCAAAACTTCCAAATATTATGAGCAAAACTTCCCAAATCACAGGCCAGGAAGTTTGAACTTCCAGTTTTCAAAAGTTAATGAAAGCCCTGATCATGCTGCTTGTGATATTGATGTCTATATGCTGGAATGTTGTAGGACATCAGCCACCAAATCTACGTCCAACTTGTCCGAAAACAAAACATCTAAATATTGCATCATGCTTGTGATATTGATGTCTATTTGCTGGAATGTTGTGATATTGATGTCTATATGCTGGAATGTTGTAGGACATCAGCCACCAAATCTACGTCCAACTTGTCCGAAAACAAAACATCTAAATATTGCATCATGCTTGTGATATTGATGTCTATTTGCTGGAATGTTGTAGGACATCAGCCACCAAATCTACGTCCAACTTGTCCGACAACAAAACATCTAAATATTGCATCATGCTTGTGATATTGATGTCTATTTGCTGGAATGTTGTAGAACATCAGCCACCAAATCTACGTCCAACTTGTCCGAAAACAAAACATCTAAATATTGCATCATGCTTGTGATATTGATGTCTATATGCTGGAATGTTGTAGGACATCAGCCACCAAATCTACGTCCAACTTGTCCGAAAACAAAACATCTAAATATTGCATCATGCTTGTGATATTGATGTCTATATGCTGGAATGTTGTAGGACATCAGCCACCAAATCTACGTCCAACTTGTCCGAAAACAAAACATCTAAATATTGCCTATAACTTAGTACAAGTGGAAACAAATCACGATGTTTATAATAATGTATTTAGAGAAATATTTCTGGACATGAAGACATGGCATTGACCACAGTATTCTAAGTTTGAAACACAATACTGTGGAATCACTTATTTTCGCGGAGGTCTAATTTTCGCCCTCCAGCCATTGCGCGAATTTATGTCCATCGCGAATATTTACCGATTTCGTTATTTAGCCGTGGGAGTTTACACGTTCGTTCAAATGTACGTTGGTAATCGTTCATAAATAATCGCAGGTATATGTCACTGTCCGGATGTTTATATCATTTACGTCATAAATAGTTTAGAAAAATATTTCTTACTACATTTTAATTGATGAATGATTTATATTTCTTTTTAATCATATTGTGATCGTTTTTGTACAATAAAGTGATTCATACCTGTATTACACAGTCGTGGATTTGTGCGAATATGTCTGCAATCGCAAGTGCGCGAAATTTGTACCCCGCGAATTCAAGTGATTATACAGTAGATTGCATGCAGTGAAAATAATGTAGCACATTTTGTATTTTCTTGTATTCATCCTTCTTGTAGATTGCATGCAGTGAAAATAAATGTAGCACATTTTGTATGTTCTTGTATTCATCCTTCTTGCAATATACAGTAGATTGCATGCAGTGAAAATAAATGTAGCACATTTTGTATTTTCTTGTATTCATCCTTCTTGCAATATACAGTAGATTGCATGCAGTGAAAATAAATGTAGCACATTTTGTATTTTCTTGTATTCATCCTTCTTGCAATAAATTGCCCTGTCCAGCAGGCAGGTTAAGATTTTAACTTGCCCAGTGTTGTTTTTTAGGGCCCAGTCGGGGCCGAAATTCGGCCCCATTCCCCTGCTTAAAAAGTATACATTTTTCCCTGTATGTACCATAAAATTTCCCTCAGAATGTAAGCTTTTTTCTTTTTTTTTAATTGACCAAAATCAGACAAAAATTGACTAAGATGGAGGATTTTTCTTTAACAATCCCAACAATTTTTATCAAACCAAGTTGATGCATAATCTAAGTTATTATTTTTAGTAAAGCAACTCATTAATGTTTTATGACAAAGCAGAATATAAACATGAAATAATGTATTTCTAAAAAAAAAAGAATCCCCTTTTGTCGTAAAATTCCCCATCTGAAGGGCCCCGCCACCTGTCCCCCCAAAGGTGAACACAAACAAGACCCTTATAGGGTATATTATTACTTGTCCCGGGCTTTGTGCAAGTAGTTTTCTTAAAATACTGTATGCTTGGTTTTAGATGTAGTTTTATCCTTGAAACAATTTTGTACTTCACATGTCTATTATGTTATGATGTTGTTGCCTCGTTTCTACTGCTGCTGTTGTTGTGTTTCCAGGGCAACTCGTGCATTCCAGCAAGTGTTGTACACAGAGCCGGGATTCCTGCGCGCCAACGAGATTCACATACGCCTCGGTTTCATCTTCAAGATCGGCAAAGACTTCGATAAAAGTTTGAAGGTAGAACCATCTGTTACATTCACTGTATTTCAAAATCAAATTATGACTGTGTTAGAGATCATTTTGCCTATGTAAGGAATTGGCAGCACATTAAAATGAAACTTTTAAAAGGTTATACTAATCATACTGTCAGTAATAATCTTAAAGTAATTGTTGCCTCTGAATTTTTATTCCACCGGCGTCGATTGATGAAGGAGGCATATGTCCATTCTGTCCATCTGCGTGATTTAACTAGATTTTCTCATTTGATCTAGCACCAACACCACTTACTACGACACTTGGATACTTACACAGTTGTTGCTTATGACCATTTCTAATCCACCCTTATCACTAAACCTTCCTTTGACCTAACTTACTTTTTAAGCTGGGGAATGGGGCCGAAATTTGGCCCCAAATTGGCCTGAAAAAACCCCACTGTTTACACATGTTAAATAGGCCCTTATCCGGGCTGGCTACCTCAGTTGGTAGAGCGCTGGACTACACATCGGAGGATCGCAGGTTCGAATCCCAGCCCGGCCACATAGCTTGTTGTCAGTGACTGGCAGGCATAAATATGTGCATTTAATACTGGTAAATCAGCTTACCCAGGAAAAGTGTCAGTAGATTAACTGACCGCCGTTATATGACTGAAATACTGTTGAATACGGCGAAAAATCCAAACAAACAAACAAACAATAGATAGGCCCTTGTAATCCTAAAGTGGCGATAGGCACTTTTTTAACCCAAAAAATAAGACGTGGCAAATCATACGTACAGTGTTACCCAAATAACAAAAATCAAATGAGGTGTGTCGTGGGAAACCGGGCTAAATGCATGTCCGTACAGGCTGATCTAAGACAACACTTTCCGTTTTTATGGTATTTTCTGTTTTAAGGAAGTCTCTTCTAAACATAAATTTAATGTAGTCGCAGTGTCGTCCCGGATAAGCTTTTGTGGGCTGCACAGGCTGACCCGGGACGACACTTACGCACGTGCATTAAGCCCGATTTTTTCCACGACACTCCTAAAATGTACAATTGTAACTCAAATAATAAAAACGAGGCCTCTACACACGTGTTCTGTTTGATGAGCTATTGACACGCAATAACCGTGTGTTTCAGCATTTCCGCAACGCCTTGTCTGACTGCAACCCCTGCTCGCTGACAAAAGCTCAAAGTAAGTGTCGTCTTGTTTGTAGCCGGTGTGTTTCCAGAGAGAAATAATGCGGACTTTACACTTCTTAATCGCTCACTGTATCATTATTAATGATATTATTGTTTGTGCTTTTTTTGCGAGTCAGTTCCAAAAACAACTTGGCCCTCAAAAGTCTGAAAAAATCACATTTGTAATTGAAAATGATTTTGACAAATATTGATAGCATGGCATGTAATGTTTATGCAATTATTGTGTGTCGGAGAGCGGACAGGTCATTCTAAGATTTCAGAGAGTCTGGTTATAACATAATTAATAGGTATTCTCGAGTGTATCGTACATATTAAGAGGACTATATTCTGACGTATGTTTCCTTATATTTCAGTCAAGCTGCATATTGCACACCTTTTTGAGGTTCAGGTAAGTGTCAATACGTTAAAGGGACCGTTTCACAGTTTGGGGCTGGAGTTTTAAATCAGGATTTTGTAGAATCTATC
This sequence comes from Congeria kusceri, assembly GCA_027627225.1. Lineage (NCBI taxonomy): Eukaryota > Metazoa > Mollusca > Bivalvia > Myida > Dreissenidae > Congeria > Congeria kusceri. The sequence goes on along the minus strand of CM051029.1, from coordinate 73,737,188 downwards.
AAAACTGTATGTTATGCTGTTTTGGTTACCAAACATAATTATGTTGATATTTATTATGCCTTTTTGTGTAATAATAGTACAACCGTGTGTCTACCAGGTAGAATTTTGTTTCTAACGAAATAACGGATATTCGTCAAAAGTTTAACTTTACACAAGCAATGTGCTTTCCAAACCTTGAAATATGAACAAAAAGGTATTATAGAAAAAAAACAAATGAGGGGCGTCGTGAGAAAACCCGTCTTAATGCATGTGCGTAAAGTGTCGTCCTGGATTAGCCTGTGCAGTCTGCACAGGCTAATGGGGGACGGCACTTTCCGCTTTTATGGTATTTTCTGTTTCAAGAAAGTCTCTTCTAAACATAAATCCACTAAAGGCGGAAAGTGCCATCCTGGATTGCGGACTGCACAGGGTAATCCCGGACGACACTTTACGCACATGCATTAAGACCGGTTTTCCCACGATGCGCCTCAAATCAGTTTAAGAACCGTATTTCTCACAGCCAAAAACTGAGAGACTGTCACTTGAAGTCTCATGCAAAACAACAACAACAACCGGGGCTGGCAAAACTTTAATCAGTTTGCCTTACTTGTCCGTTTTTGACAAATGCGGTTAGCCCCTTGCTTTGTTGTTTGTTTATTTGGATTTTTCGCCATTTTTAACAGTATTTCAGTCATATTGCGGCGGTCAGTTAACCTACTCACACTTTTCCTGGGCAAGCTTACCCGATCTAAGCGGTGTACCAGTACTAAGTGCACATTCCTATGCCAGTAACTGACAACTGCCCTACTTGAATCAGAGGTAGGGGGATAATGTTCATAGAAATAATTTCATGACCAATCCCTACACAAGTTATGTGGCTGGGCTGGGGTTCGAACTCACGATCCCAGGAAAACTGTGAGCAGGTTAACTTACTGCCATTACATGGCTGAAATTCTGTTAAATCCAAACAAAACACAAACAAAACCTATCAAGTGTCGCATAAAATTCTGACACAAAATGACTAATGTCAGGTGTTTGTGCTTCGTTTTCAAACAGAATGAATTGAATAAAATCGCAAATGCAGCTACCTTTACACATTTATGTAATGATATAGATGTTTCTTGTGGCTGAACACTTCTATGCGAAGCAAAATTATCTTATGTATATTAAACTTTTTAGACAAGATATATTTTCATCTCTGAATGTAGGCGGACTGCACAGGCAAATCGCCTCACTTTTTGTTTCCTTCAGCATTTAATGTTGTGAGTTAATCTGAAAATGAAATACTTTTTGACAATAACAAAAAAAAAAAGGAATAAGGGAAAATATTAGTAATAATAACTCATTTTTTTACTTCCTGTTTCATGTCCTGGTGTATCTCCCATGCTTTCTTTACTAAAGTGTTGATTTTTACAAAAATGTATTGTGTGACTGGTAACAGTGTATTAAGTTTCTTTGAAACACGTTATCTGGTTATTATTATATGCGTTTAAATTCCGGTTCAATAGCTCATTTACGACATTGGTAGCTACTTATAGCTTTAGTGTACTGCATTGGAGTGTCATGTTTTGCGTGACATTTGATGGCAGGAAATTGTGGTTACAATGAAAACTTATTGGGCTTCTAGTAAATATCATTGTCCAATTCGAATCAGTTCTTGCTAAAGCTGTTTGTAATACTTATGAATGATCATTGGTTATATTAAGTAGGGATTATTGTTTTAGTTGGTATTTATGAAAGTAATGACAGAATTTTATTTAATTTCTTCTCACTGAAATAAGAATGTAAAACCATGCTATGACCTTCATGAGTTCTTTCCCAAATGTCAATAAAACCAACGTTGGTAACATCCAAAGTGCAAATACCCCATAATTCTTTCATCCGAATATCATTTTATTGATTTTTGTGATATTGATTTTTGAGCAACACAAATATTTTTAAGAGTATTTTTATTGCCTTTAAGTTGGAAAATTCACAGTGATGTAAATTTATGATTGTATAGATCACTCGTTAAATTTGCCTGAAGTTCATGTTAAACATATCTCCAATTTAATTTGACCTTCAGACAATGATTGATAATATGGCATTGGCAAAATGTACACACAGATATGTTTATGAAATAAAGAAAAAAACTACGAGGTCAAAGTAAAATGTTTGTATTTTATTTTATAAAACCTTAGCAAAATGATAGTAAAGCTTATGTCACCTAAAAGTAAATGTATTTAGGTCTTGTTTGAGATAAATGGTCAACCCCAATGGCATATTGCCACGACATTTAGTTTAGTAGTGATAATATATCAACTTGATAAAGGAATTCTTCTGTTGGGGCAACTGGTTTACATTTCATAGGGTTAATTTTGTTAATAATAAACAATTATTGTGTTAATACAAGTAACTCTTCAAGTTTTTGACTTAACGTAACTTGATGATGATAATATGAATCTGTGTTAATACAAGTAACTCTTCAAGTTTTTGACTTAACGTAACTTGATGATGATAATATGAATCTGCTAAGCAAGATTGCTTTTGTTTTATTGTGTGCTAATTTTAAAATCATCAACAGGCCTTTCAAGCAGTTTTACACTTGCTCATTTCTTCTACACATTTGACACTTGCTCATTTCTTCTACACATTTTGACACTTGCTCATTTCTTCTACACAGTTTTACACTTGCTCATTTGTTCTACACATTTTTCTACTTGCTCATTTGTTCTACACATTTTTCCATTTATTCTACACATTTATCCATTAGTTTATTTACAACTGCTAGACTAGATTTGTCATTGAAAACAATCATATTCACAATGTTTGAGGAATGTGGTTTATTTGTTACCATTTAATAATGTGTGTAGGGTGTCTGTAATCAAATTACTGTACTGCAAAAGAATTTGTATGTGGGGAATTCTTGAACTGTGATGAAATGGATGAAGTGGAAATAGTTAAAGGTTTAATGCAAACTAATACAAACCTTTGACATCTGTGTATTTTATATGAAAATACCGTGTATAAGTACCTATGCAGTTTATATGTTTTAGTTGAAAGTATGTGTTTTAAATGTTTATTCAACATCGTATAATTTGCTTTTGTTCTTCGTGGCAGATTTTGTCATCTGTAGGTTTTCAATGAAATTCCATCTATACCTATGCAAATTTTCAGTTAAAATGTGTTGTAAGTAAATGTTGGTTGAACACTATAATTTTAGTTGTTCATCCTGACAGCAGAGCTTCACGTAGATTTCTATTTTATATAATTCTCTAAAGTTTGGCTATGATAAATGGATAAAATATCCAATAATAACTGAAGTAGACATACTTAACTGTGTGTGTCACAACAGTTTGTCATTTAATATTCAGCCGCAGTTGGAATTTATACACTGCCGTAGTGTCAATATGCACTTTTAATGATGTAGGCACGGCAATAGATAATAGACTTTCACAATTCATAAAAAAGATTTACCGTTTATAAAGTTGATACACATCGCTTAACTGAGGTATAACTCACCGCTAGCGGTATTCGTAAATGAACGCTAGTAATGTGGGTGTATGTAAGTGTAGGGGGGTGGGGTGGGGGGCTCCTGCTAAATGTGGGTGTATGTAAGTGTAGGGGGGTGGAGTGGGGGGCTCCTGCTGTCGTAAGCTATGTAAGTGTAGGGGGGTGGGGTGGGGGGCTCCTGCTGTCGTAAGCTAGGGAACTTCAGTGTTGTTAGTGATATATAACAAGCACTATTTTTTATGTGTTTGTATTTAAGATAGAGATTATAGGAATCAGTTTCAAAACTGGTGTATTAGAGATTATAGGAATCAGTTTCAAAACTGGTGTATTCATTCATTATATTCATTAATCCAGGCCAGGTTAGTGTGATACATTATTAAGAAAAATGGTATAATAAGATTTAACTATTCTTAAATTATGTGCGGTTATTTGAGTATATGTGTGGCTTTCTGGACAATGTGTTTATGTAAAAGCAAAAATAATTCACGAAGTAGTATTATCTCGCAATGTTTAATAGATGAGTTTTATGGGGTGAATCACATAAAAGGGTCTTGTGCAGTTATTACATGTAGTAGAGCATGCATCGAAATGTGTTTGTAATTGCTTGCTTGAATATAATGAAGAGAGAAAATAAATCTGAATCATAGCAACTGGAACAATGTTGGAAGAAACAACACTTAAGCATAGCAAGAGTTGATGTGGCACTTGCTCACCAATAAATCTGACAATACCGAACCTTCCTCCCCCTCCTCTTTCAATACCCACTGATTCATCCCTGAATGTTTGGGGGAAGAAATTGGGTCATTGTTCTTTGGTGCAAGGGAGGAAATGCTGTGGCATGTGAGAGTGCACTTCTGATAAGCCCTTAGGAGTGCCTGCTGGGCGTGAGTCACATCTGTATGAATGACTGGCTTGTGTTTTGTAGGGTACACCTGTTTAGGAAAAATGCATGTTACAGCATTACAAGCATGTAAATGCTGTAAATACCATCATCATAGATGATAAATACTGTTATCATAAGATAAACAATTGAAGTAAATAATCTCAGATGTTTTGACCTATTTGACTACTGGTACTCTTAATCTTTCTTTCAGATTTACTTTTCACCTTTTTGACACTGACTATCCATAATCTTTTACAATTAGTTTTGGACTATTCGACTACCCGTAATCTTTCATTCACATTTACTTTTGTCTACTCATAATCGATTTTTCGCATTAACATTTGAACTATTTGACTACTCATGATAAGCTTTCATTCAGTGGAAATTTTCTGGAGAGTTATTGAGTCCCAATCCCTGTTCCTGCTGTCCTGTTTCTCTCTCAATTCAGGGCTTTCATTAACTTATGAAAACTGGAAGTTTGAACTTCCTGGCCTGTGATTTTGGAAGTTTTGCTCATAATATTTGGAAGTTTTAACAGTACTGTGCTACATAAGTCATGAGTATTTCAGAAATGAAATTAAGGATAAAATTCAAAAAATTTGCAGATCTCATTAACGCACCTTCGTTTATATTAGGACATATACAAATTATCCTTTGAATCTAACTTTCCTTCTCACTAAAATGTTTATTTATAATTGTAAAATGAATCAAACATTACCTACTGTTAAAGCTGCAAAGTCTTATTTTTCTGTACACTATCATATTTTTTTTTCTGAAAGAAATAAACTACTTTAACAATTTAACTACTAATAAAGAATGGGACTGTTTGCTACCTCTTTTCCGGTAGAACAATGTGCTATGCGACTTGCATAAATAATTTTTGTATCATTTTATACTGTATATCAATTCCTCTATGTTTTGAAAAGCATGGTAACATTACGCGCTCATGTTACTCTTATATTTAATGTGTGTACCATCACTGGAGCACTGAATATCTATTTTCTATTTTGTGGACGACACTTTATATTATACATGTAAAATTGTGCATGCATTCAATGTATAATGTACGGTGTGGAGGGGGATGCCTTCGACCCCCACACATCTATTGACGAGTATAATAAACTATACGGAACGGAAACCCCCCCCCCCACAAAAAAAAAAAAATCAAGTTTTTTTTAAGGTTAGTTCTTTTTCATCAAGTTTCATCTTCATCAAGTGTTTATATGCCAGTTCATTCAGTGAAAGAGGTTAACATTTAGATAAATTACTTAATTTTTCTTCTAACTTGTTCATCCTTACATGATGGAACTTCAACGGCTGAAATTTTGGAAGTTCTGCAACTTCCATGGCAGCAATTTTAGAAGTCCTGTGACAAAAACTGGGAGTAAATTACTAACTTCCCTTGATACGTTGAGTAATTTCTGCATACCTTACTGGCATGAATGTGAAACATATTAAATACCATGACAGGCCAGGTTTTATGTGTGACAGTGAGGGTTGTGTTAAAAATAAAAAATTCTCGAGAGTTATTGAGTCCCAAACCTTGTTCCTGCTGTCCTGTTTCTCTCTCATTGAGGGCAGGCATTGCAGGTACGGGTTTACGTCCTGTTTCTCTCTCATTGAGGGCAGGCATTGCGGGTACGGGTTTACGTCCTGTTTCTTATTGAGGGCAGGCATTGCGGGTACGGGTTGACATTGATGACACACATATTTACACGAGGCTCACAACCTTTTGATCTCCATCCTTAAACCGTTGACCCAGAATAAGGAGATTGTCAGATACGTTGAGTAATAGCTGCATTCCTTACTGGCATGAATGTGAAACATATTAAATACCATGGCAGGCCAGGTTTTATGTGACAGTGAGGGTTGAGTTTTTTAAAAAGTGTGAATTGGATTATTCTCTCTTGTCAGAAATACTTGTGTGTTGTGTATTTGTTTATTTTTTTGTTGCTGGGCATTCATTGCAATTTGATAATTCTTTGTCATAATTGGCATATTAATTAGGACAGTATCAATATATTATCTAAACTGTTGTAAATTTATATCATACATGCCAGTTTAAATAAATAAAAAAGTTGAACTTTCGTAATTTTACATTTCAACCGATTTTTTGGGGGAAATGATTAAATGCTGTATTTTCCGAATGCTACCCGCGTTCCAAAATATTTTTGGCTACTTTTGGCTACTAAAATGAAAAAAGGAAAAAATAGGGATATAACGTATTCGAAAAGGCAAAATATTATTGCAAATTAAAGAAAAGAAATTGCTACTAACTTTGTTATTGTTAGTACAAACAGATCTAGTAGAATAAACTTACTCTAGCTGGTATGTTTCAGTATTTTTTCTTAAGCCGGACTCAGTCGGTAGAGCGCTAGACTGTCAATCCGGGGTCCATGAGTTTGAACCCCAGCCCGGCCACATAACTTGTGTGGGGATTGGTCATGAAATTATTTCTACGGCCATTCTCCCCCTAGTTCTGATTCAAGTAGGGCAGTTGTCAGTTACTGCATAAGTATGTGCACTTATTACTGGTAAACCGCTTAGATCGGCTAAGCTTGCCCAGGAAAAGTGTGAGTAGGTTAACTGACCGCCGTGATATGACTGAAATACTGTTAAATATGGCGAAAAATCCAAACAAAAAACAAAAAATTTGGTGCTATAGTAATATACATACGGTTGCTATCATGTTTAAGGGCCAGTACCGGCAAGCCAAGGAGGCGTACGATCAGTTCATAGCGTCTGAGGACTGTAGTGAGGACCCGTACAAGGCCACCGCACACAAGCAGCTCGGTGAGTGGGTGGAGGGTGTCAGCTGTACGGTGAGTGGGTGGAGGGTGTCAGCTGTACGGTGAGTGGGTGGAGGGTGTCAGCTGTACGGTGAGTGGGTGGAGGGTGTCAGCTGTACGGTGAGTGGGTGGAGGGTGTCAGCTGTACATATTGAGATGGGACGAGTTTCTGCGTGGCCTGTGTTGATTGACTTGATTTATGATAGCAAGTCAAAGTTATTTAAAAAAAGGCAATGTTAAAAATTTCAGTGATACCTAGGGAAGTGATGATTAGAGTCATTTTCATAGTCTCAAAGGGTTCCCAATAGGCTTTTATTTACTCATTCATTGCTTTTCTACATTTGCTGATTCCACACTTAACCAAGAGATAGATGAATGTCTGGCCTGTGTTTTCATTGCTTTCCTCAGTTTGAGGATTCCAAACGTAAACGTGAGATCTCTGAACATCACACATTTGTTCTTGGTTGCTTTCCTCCATTTCTTACTGCAAACATAACCTTGTGAGCACTGGATGTCATATCCGTATCTCAGACTGGTTGTACCACATGTCGTACCGTATCTCAGACTGGTTGTACCACATGTCGTACCGTATCTCAGACTGGTTGTACCACATGTCATACCATAATCCAGGCTGGTTGTACCACATGTCATACTGCATTTCAGGCTGGTTGTACCACATGTCATACCGTATTACAGGCTGTTTGTACCACATGTCATACTGTATTTCAGGCTGGTTGTACCACGTCATACCGTATTTCAGGCTGGTTATATCACATGTCATACCATATTTCAGTCTGGTTGTACCACATGTTATACTGTATTTCAGGCTAGTTGTACCACATGTCATACCGTATTTCAGACTGGTTGTACCACATGCCATACTGAATTTCAGGCTGGTTGTACCACATGTCATACCATATTTCAGGCTGGTTGTACCACATGTCATACCATATTTCAGGCTGGTTGTACCACATGTCATACCGTATTTCAGACTGGTTGTACCACATGTCATACTGTATTTCAGGCTGCTTGTACCACATGTCATACCGTATTTCAGGCTGCTTGTACCAGATGTCATACTGTATTTCAGGCTGCTTGTACCACATGTCATACCGTATTTCAGGCTGGTTGTACCACATGTCATACCATATTTCAGGCTGCTTGTACCACATGTCATACCATATTTCAGGCTGGTTGTACCACATGTCATACCATATTTCAGGCTGGTTGTACCACATGTCATACCATATTTCAGGCTGGTTGTACCACGTCATACCATATTTCAGGCTGGTTGTACCACATGTCATACCATATTTCAGGCTGGTTGTACCACATGTCATACCATATTTCAGGCTGGTTGTACCACGTCATACCATATTTCAGGCTGGTTGTATCACGTCATACCATATTTCAGGCTGGTTGTACCACATGTCATACCATATTTCAGGCTGGTTGTACCACATGTCATACTGTATTTCAGGCTGGTTGTACCACATGTTATACCGTATTTCAGACTGGTTTTACCACGTCATACCGTATTTGAGACTGGTTGTACCACATGTCATACTGAATTTCAGGTTGGCTGTACCACACGATAGACTGCCTTGGAGAGAAGACGGTGAGGGAGGAACTTGCCCTGCATCATCTCAAGGAGTCACTGACCTACGACAAGTCCAACGGCCAGACCTGGTACCTCCTCGGAAGGTATGTAGTCTGCAACAGAAGTGTTAGTTGCCATCCTTTAAACTGATTTCCTCCTTTTGAAAACCAAATTTTATATAACAATAGTGGTTACATTTGCTGGATCTTCAGTTTTATCAAAACAGCAATTGCCACTGCCTAATGTAGCAAATAAGTTTTCCTCCAGTACTTATGAGTAAAAGAATTTGCTGGATCAAAGTAATGCCATCACTTCCAGGGTGTATTAAAGTTACAACATCGTCTGCCCTGTCTGTTTCAGGTGTTACTCCAGCCTCGGGAAAGTGCATGATGCGTTTGTGTCATACCGGAAGTCCATCGACAAGTCGGAGGCCAGCGCCGACACGTGGTGTTCAATAGGGTAAGCTAAGTCTCCCAAAGTGAATAGCCAAACCGTCTCTGGTAGTCGTGACACGTGGTGTTCAATAGGGTAAGCTAAGTCTCCCAAAGTGAATAGCCAAACCGTCTCTGGTAGTCGTGACCCGTCGTGATGACATTGTGAAAGGTGCATAGCTAAAGGGCTTGACTCTATTTTCTGGTCAGTCCGGTCAGACAAATTGACAATTTTTCAACTTTTTGTCACCGATTTCAAAAATAAAAGGACAGTGAGTACAAGGGAGCAAAATAACACTATGGACCTAGAAATATACTGTAAAAACCGTTTCGTTTATGAGTTATCATCAGTTGAAATTGATAAAATTATAAAGCGTTTGTAACGCTGAACAATGGCATAATTTGGAGTGTTTCTGTTGTTTTCGTTGAAATATTTGACAACACGTAGATCATTTACATTAAGTAAATAATGCAGCATGACATATAAAAGTCGGAATGGCCGAGTGGTTAAGGCGATAGCCTTTTAATCCGGAGGTCCCGGGTTCGAACCCCGGTGGGACCAATGTTTTTTTTCTGTTTTTTTTCTAAATACTTTTCTAGTTATTATACTTGAGCCTTTTAATTCCGATGCATAAATCTGTCAAGTTAAGACATTTAATGGCATACTTTAAAAAATGCCAAAATCTGTGAACAAGTTCCTAGAATGTAGCCAGACTGTGTGTCCTGTAAAATGTGCACTTTGCAAGCACATTAATGACATGAAATCAGGCGTGTCATGGGAAAACCGGACTTAATGCATGTGCGTAAAGTGTCGTCCCCGATTAGCCTGTGCAGTCTGCACAGGCTAATCCAGGACGGCACTTTCCGCCTACAGTGGATTTATGTTTAGAAGAGACTTTCTTGAAACAAAAATACCATAAAAGCGGAAAGCGTTGTCTCTGATAAGCCTGTGCGGACTGCACAGGCTGATCCGGGACGACACTTTACGCACATGCATTAAGACCAGTTTTCCCACGACGCGTCTCAAATATATGTTTGGAATCTGGATCCTATATTTAGAATATCTCTCACTACAATAAAACTTAACCAGACTTTGACAAAATAAGGTTGATAAATAATACTTGTTCCAAAATGTGATCTTGTTTTCTGTTCTGAGAAAGTGAATTTGGTGCTGAAATTCTGACACAACCACAGGACAGAAAATCCAATAATCCCTAGATACTTTTTGGAATATCTAGTGGTGTTCAATAGGGTAAGTCAGTAAACCAAGCAGTCTATATTTCTTAGTCGAAAAGGTTCTGGGAACAACGCATGATACTATTGTGCAAGTGAAATTGAGCCTTGTGGGGGTGGGTGGGGGGGAGGTCTGTTGAAGAGATTTTTGTTTAATTTTGACATATATTCATTACGTTACATTTCTTCTTGTTTTTGGTTTTATTTGTGTGAACTAAGATGCTCTTACTGCCGGGGTTTCATTAAGTTTTGGAGTAGAAGGATACGTCTTAAAAGTAGGCGGGGGATTTGGCGGGTCCAGATATTGATTTACACTCTCTCTACAGCAAAAAATAGCCGGTAATAAGGTCGAAATACTTTAAATATTATGGACTAAGAAACATGTGTACTGGTTATATAATACATCTACTTAATACCCCAACGATGTCTGTTGAAATGTTCAGTATATGGGTGGGATGAACCAAAGGGATCGGATTGCAGCACCCTGCTTTTATTCCCTTCATATTTCAATACGTTTACCATCCGTAGTCCATACCAGTGCCCTGTTTCTGAAAGTATTTTACATACATAAATATTTTTACTAAGAATTGAGAAAAGTTCAACATTTTATTGTGTATTTCTTTAAATGAAAGAATGTTTGAGTTTTTCACCAAAAAAAGTTAAACATCTTCGAATGTTTTATAATAAACAAAAATAGAATGCTTTGAAACGATCTGAAGAAGATGCGTTCAAAAGCTTAGGAAATTGTTTAAACAAGTGTAAGATAAACATACAGTTTTATATAATTGTTCTCTTTCATCAGTTTATTTTTGTTTTCTTAGAAGAAAGACATTTGAAGTCAAAATACTTGTACTTTTACATGAAATGTTTGAATTTCATAGAAAGCTTCAGAATATAGAGCCTTTTAGATGTTCTCTGACAGTGTAATGTCACATCACATGAGTTTTCTTTAAGTGGTTCTCTGACAGTGTAATGTCACCTCACATGAGTTTTCTTTAAGTGGTTCTCTGACAGTGTAATGTCACATCACATGAGTTTTCTTTAAGTGGTTCTCTGACAATGTTATGTCACATCACATGTGTTTTACCATATACAGTGAAAGCCATCTACAATATTTTCATGGGCAACCTATTTCCGTAAAATCCTAGAATTTTAACTTTGGAATTTACTATTCCTACATTGGTTGTTTTTGCTATATTTCTCGCAATCCCTGACAATATTTATCTGCAAAATTAAACACTGTCAAAGAAAGCACATCACATGTCTTGAAAGATACACTACATAATAAATGGAATGGCCAAAAGGGCCTATCAGCCGTCTTTGCACATATGCAGCTAGATAAGGATTCTCTCAGAATTGGGTATTACCCCATCATATTTTAAATAGTTGAGTACTGAAACAAATATTTGAGTGCTTTAAGTTATGTTACCCCATTAGAATAAAAATAATTGAGTAGTATACGAAGATGATCTCCAAATTTTGTACAACAACCATGATGTGAAAATCGTGTGAGTTTTTCTTTAATTTATTACAAACATAGCCATTTCTCTTTGCACAACACTAAACCTGCATATTGTTCTCAACACATGAGTATCTAAACTCTGCATAAATTCTGAAAATATTTTTTACAGTTTTCAAGGTGCAGTCTGATTAGTAGACCCGATTTTGACACGATATAAAACATTGCCACAAAACATTTACACTGATAAATAGTGTTATTCTTGTCAATTTTTGCCTCTGTGTTTCTGTGGCCTAACTAACGACGGGAAACCATCCATTATGCGATTACCCTCAGTGTTTTTGTGGCCTAACTAACGACGGGAAACCATCCATTATGCGATTACCCTCAGTGTTTCTGTGGCCTAACTAACGACGGGAAACCATCCATTATGCGATTACCCTCTGTGTTTTTGTGGCCTAACTAACGACGGGAAACCATCCATTATGCGATTACCCTGTTGTGTCTCCAATTCAGTGTAACCTCAATTCGACGATGTTTTGATACTATTTAGAAGATCTCATGCCAGTGTGAAAAAAAAAATTACTGAATATTTCAATGGTTTCTTGACTAGTTTTAATTGAAAATCTCAAATTATTTCCAATCAAACTGCTTCGTATTATAGGTGTCTGTCGTTTCTTAACATAACAGTTTTGTAACCATTTTCTGCTGTTTCTTACACATCTATCGGTCATTTCGTACCCATGTCAGTCAATCACTTTATGCACGGAGTTTGCCGTTTTTTGCGTATTTAGTGTTTTAATTGAGTTTTGTTACTCATCAAGTATAAAATTAATTGCGTAAAAGGGGTTTCAGAATTGCGTATTTACTGAATATTTCAATGGTTTCTTGACTAGTTTTAATTGAAAATCTCAAATTATTTCCAATCAAACTGCTTCGTATTATAGGTGTCTGTCGTTTCTTAACATAACAGTTTTGTAACCATTTTCTGCTGTTTCTTACACATCTATCGGTCATTTCGTACCCATGTCAGTCAATCACTTTATGCACGGAGTTTGCCGTTTTTTGCGTATTTAGTGTTTTAATTGAGTTTTGTTACTCATCAAGTATAAAATTAATTGCGTAAAAGGGGTTTCAGAATTGCGTATTTACGCAAATACGCGCCTTATCTGTTGCTCTATGCTGATTGGCTCTTTTGACTGTCAAGGAATGCATTGTGAACTAAATTTGCTTGAAGGATCAGATTTTCTGCACTTGTCTACATGCTATTTTGTATTATTGCACAGAAAATAGTGTGATGCACCAAACAAAATTTTGTGTTGTTTGTATCTAAGACATAAACACATTTTTCCATACATCTTCTGACGTTTATATGTATGGAGTGGTCTTTCAATTTGAAACTAAGGACTCTTTCAAATGGCCTTGATATTTAAAACTAATACACAATCAAAGTCAGAAATACGGTCAATTCTTGATTGTAAGAAAAGATGTTCATTTGATATGTTTTTGGAGATTTAAAAAATGTAAAATTATTGTCAGTCACACAGGTTCTAATTAAGAATAAAAAAGGTATTTATTGATAAACAAACATATTAACATGTTCCAGTTAGATGTTGTTTTAACTGAATTCTTTGTTCTGATCAACAATAAATTCTCATTGATGATTCTAGAATTGTTTAGCTGCCATGTTTCGGTGGAAATTTCTTCAGAAAATAACACTGTTGCCTTGTACAAGATCAAAAGTTCTTGTTGTTGATGATGATGATGATGATGACAACGATGAGGATGATGATGTTGATGATTATGATGGTGATGGTGATGCAGCCGCTGATGATGACGATGATGACAATGATGAGGATGATGATGTTGATGATTATGATGGTGATGGTGATAGTGATGATGATGATGGTGATGACAACGATGAGGATGATGATGTTGATGATTATGATGGTGATAGTGATGATGATGATGGTGATGACAACGATGAGGATGATGATGTTGATGATTATGATGGTGATAGTGATGATGATGATGGTGATGCCGCCGCCGATGATGACAACGATGAGGATGATGATGTTGATGATTATGATGGTGATGGTTATGATGATGGTGATGCCGCCGCTGATGATGGTGATGATTATGATGATGGTGATGCCGCCGATGATGATGATGATGATGATGATGCCGCCACCGATGATGCCGATGATGATGATGGTGATGATGATCATGATGGTGATGCCGCCGCCGATGATGCCGATGATGATGATGGTGATATCACGATGATGATGATCATGATGGTGATGCCGATGATGATGATGGTGGTGATGGTGATGATGATGATGATGGTGGTGGTGATGGTGGTGATGATGGTGGTGGTGATGGTGGTACCACGATGGTGATGATGATGGTGGTGATGATGATGATGGTGGTGATGGTGATGATGATGATGATGATGGTGGTGGTGATGGTGATGATGATGATGGTGGTGATGATGATGATGATGATGGTGATGCCGCCGCCGATGATGATGATGGTGGTGATGATGACGATGATGATGATGATGGTGATGCCGGCGCCGATGATGCCGATGATGATGATGATGATAATACACTAAAAGCAATCCAAGTATTATTGTTTTCTGTAAGTATTTCGGTCATAAATTAACTCTGCTTACCATTTCATTTACATATGTCTTCGTGCAAAATGTCAGAAGCCATAATAATTCCAAATTCAGTTACATTTGTGGCTTTATGAATAACATATGAATAAAGACGAAGCTATAACAGTTAGACAATGTCAGGTTGACACTTAAGATGTTATACCAGAAAAGGAAAGGTAATGTTGCAGCTCAAAATAGGATGTTAGAATCTGCAATCACTTTAAGGTTTTACTAATAAGGCCAACAAAAGAATATTCGAGGCGCATCGTGGGAAAACCGGACTTTATGCATGTGCGTAAAGTGTTGTCCCGGATTAGCCTGTGCAGTCCGCACAGGCTAATCTGGGACGGCACTTTCCGCTTTTATGGTATTTTCTGTTTCAAGAAAGTCTCTTCTAACCATAAATCCACTTTAGGCGGAAAGTGTTGTCCCAGATTAGCCTTTGCGGACTGCACAGGCTAATCGAGGACGACACTTTACGCACATGCATTAAGTCCGGTTTTCCCAGGACTCGCCTCATTCTGTGTTTCGGGCAACCGACTCAACCTAGCGGAAACTCCCCGACCCTAAAGTTTTTAGTGACAATTGTTTTCCGTGAAATATGTATTTGTCAGATTTTAGATAATTTTCTTCTTTTTTTTTTACCGAAATGTGTCTTGAAAGTTTAAAGAATCCCTACCCTACCTTTCTTTTTTGAGACCGTTGTCCGAAACACACAGTTGACATTTTTGGGCCTAATTTGATTATTCCAGGGACTTGTAATTTGATTTATGTTATGAATTAAGGACATTGTTACATTGTTTGTCTTTGAGTGTCTGTAAAATGCACTGTATCTCAAGCTTCTAGCCAGTTATTCTGCATCCTTAGAGCTGTGTTCTGAACTGTTCCTTTGCGGTGTAATCTCTGAATAAAGTTGTCTCCAAATGAAGTAATCTCCAAACGACCAAAGGTCGATAGGTCTGTAAATAAGCAAACGCGTCTTAGTGACTGAAATCTTCTGGAAATCGGTGAACACTCACAATGAAAATCACCATGACAATCCCGCTGTCTTTTAATAACTGATAATACCAAGACTATAGTGTCTTCTTCACCGCAAACAAAACTAGGATAACAAGTTTACAAAAAAAAAAAAAAACCTAAACAGTGGGAGTGTCAGTTGAGTAGGTGGTATTCCTCATGTTGACGACATCATGTGCACGTAACGTACAGTACGGGGGAGCTCATAGTGCTAGTATTGGCTCCTCACCGAATCTGCTGCTGTAGTCAGTGTGCAGTGGCTGTTTATAGAATGTTATTGCACAACAGCACAACACCAGAGTGGAATAAGCATCAGATGTCTGGTGAGTTGTATGCTATGGCACAGATACTGTGAGGCCTTTAGTGGGCTGTTCAAGGTGGTATGGATGCCTCCAGATGGCAGGTGTGTCATGTAAACCAGTGGGTGTCGCATTAACTATTGAGGGTGTTGGGCCCACTATATTTCCTCAGCGGTTTATCCCAATATACCATATTTAGTACAGTATATACCCAAGTACTCACTCTTATGTATGAATTCAATTATAGTTTCTAATCAAATACTGTTGCTGTGTACTCTATGTAGTACCGTAAATTATTTACTGGAATATCAAAGTTCATTCTTATTCTTGTAATTACAAACAAAGTTTAGAGGGGTACATAGGAGTGAGCTAATCAGTCCGGGGTGGGGGGATGGTGGTTAGTTTTGACCAATGGTTAAATATTTAAACAACTGGGCCCAGCCGGTCTGTCGGTCAGTTGGTTTTACAAACCACTAAACCACTGCTTTCAAATGGATGCCATAGTTTTGCGACAAGACCATATTGTGGGAGTATATTCATATTCGTCACTCTGGGGACAATTCTAGTTAAACTTTATTTCTGCTGTTGTACCAGTGTTAGTTTTATGCAACTCATTTGTTTAATAAACATTAACAATTAAGACATACAAATGTATTTATGTATGTATATGTTTAAATATAATATAATAAAAAGTTGTTGTTTTTAATCCAGACAGTTTATAATGGAATGGATTTAGGAGAGCAATATATACAGCAAGACATATCTGGCAAGATGTGAGAAGCTTTCACCGCAGATGTAGTGGCATGAGAGCGGTCTGACCCAGTTCTGTGACTGATAGACTGTCTTTGTTGTAGTACTATTAGAATTTCGTGCCTGAGTAGTATTGGGAAAGTTATCAGTTATGGTATATAAGAGATTGTTATAGCGTGTGGGTTTCTAGGATAGCCTTTTGTTTGATATAAACTGAACATGGGCAGTATCAAAGTGCTGCATGGAGGTGGATATTTGACTTGTATTCTGTGGATGATATTCGGTGGAAAGAAACATAGACATTACAGTTGATGATTGTTCAGTGGTGTATAAATAATAGTGTAAACTTGTACTATTTTCATTTGATTATTAACTATAACTTAATACACAGATAGAGAATTGTGATGCTTCAAAGAACTATAATGCATTGTTTGTGATCAACTTTAATGTTAACAGAAGATCAAGGACTTGTTAGTCGTAGAAAGGGGTTACAGTAGACTCTTGTTTTGGTTGAAATAAAATAACAATATTATTGACACTAAGAACATTGTACTGAGATATTGCCCGACAATTGTATGTTTTACTGGTAGAATGCGACACTGGTTTTATAGGCAGACATCAAAGTTGTGAACACAGTGACATAGTGATAGTGTATAGTGACTGTGTATAATGATGTTTGAGAGTGTGTGTCAGGAGATCATTTCCAGAGCGATGGGAACCGGCAAGGTTACACAGCGGCATGCACGGTATGTCCTCGTGTAGTTGATCCGTAGTGTTCTTACTGTACTTGAAACTTTGGTATTTTGTTAGCACTCTGCTTGATATAACATGATATTGGGAATTGAGGAAAGTAATAATAGTGTGGTTTCAGATTAAGTTGTTCTGTATCCGTCGATAGTTGCTCTGTTTTCTCGTGAACAATAGTCCAGAACTATGGTAACAACATAACTGTCATCTTACCAATAACCAGAACTTCTCTGTGTAAAAACTTCAGCAACCAGATTTGTCTTACCAGTATTTTACAAAATCATATTCAAGTAATTTGATAGAGGTTTATGAAGAAGTTTTCAAAACAACATTTGAGGCGTGTTGTGGGAAAGCCGGGCTTAATGCACGTTCGTAAAGTGTCGTCCTGGATCAGCTTGTGCAGTCCGCACAGGCTAATCGGGGAAGACACTTTCTGCCTACAGTGTATTTATGTTAAGAAGAGACTTCCTTGAGAAAAAAAAGAAAGAAAGAAAGTGTCATCCTGGATAAGCCTCTGTGGACTGCACGTGCATAAAGCCTGGTTTTCCGACGACACGCCTAATTTGTTTTTCTTACAAGATCCCAGTTTGTGTCCGGTCCTAATGTTTGTATAGGTACTTCCTGTACTGATCTAAACAGTTAGGAAGCAAAGTATATGTATATATAAATGTGTGTTCAAAAATGTGTGTTCACATGTATGTGTTCATAGATAAATGTTCACAGTTGTATGTCAGTTCACATGCGTGTTCTTAACGTGCCTGTTCACAGGTGACGTTACACAGGTATACTTCCACAAGTGTGCGTTCACAGGTGCATGTTCACCTGAGCGTGTCCACATGTATGTGTCCACAGGTGTGTGCTCAGAATTTGCATGTGTTTACAGGTGTGTGTTCACAATTGTGTATTCACATTTATATGTTCAGAAGTATGTGTTTGCAGATGTGTTGTGACATGTATATGCTCACAGGAATGTGTTTCATAGGTGTATGTTCACAAGTGTTTAGTCACAGGTGCATGTTCACAGGTGCATACGTTCACAGGTGTGTACTGCATGTTCACAGGTGTCTGTTTTGTGATTGCAGGGTTCTGTACCAGCAGCAGAGCCAGCCTATGGACGCGCTGCAGGCCTACATCTGCGCTGTACAGCTAGACAAATCTCACTCCGCAGCCTGGACCGACCTGGGCCTCCTGTATGAAACCTGCAGCCAACCCAAGGACGCACTCACATGCTACATTAACGCTACAAAAACTGCCAAAGGTACGCTCTCACATGCAAGTAAACGCTACAAAAACTGCCAAAGGTACATACTCGCATGCTACATTAACGCTACAAAAACTGCCAAAGGTACGCTCTCACATGCAATTAAACGCTACAAAAACTGCCAAAGGTACATACTCGCATGCTACATTAACGCTACAAAAACTGCCAAAGGTACGCTCTCACATGCAATTAGACGCTACAAAAACTGCCAAAGGTACGTACTCGCATGCTACTTGAATGCTACAAAAACTACCAACGGTACGTACTCGCATGCTACTTTAATGCTACAAAAACTGCCAAAGGTACACACTCACGTGCTACTTAAATGCTACAACAAGTGGAATTGTTAGCCCTACATTAGGTAGAAGGTGACATGTCTGTTCTGTGTTGTTAAATGTCACTATTGTCTATTGCAAGTGGAATTGTTAGCCCTATAGAAAGATGACACGTCTGTTCTGGGTATTAAATGTCACTATTGTCTATTGCAGGTGGAATTGTTAGCCCTTCATTAGGTGGAAAGATAACACGTCTGTTCTGCGTGTTAAATGTCACTATTGTCAATTGCAGGTGGAATTGTTAGCCCTACATCAGGTAGAAAGATGACACGTCTGTTCTGTATTGTCAAATGTCACGTCTATTGCAGTGTTGTTGTTAGCCCTATATTAGGTAGAAAGATGACACGTCTGTTCTGCGTACTAAATCTCACTATTGTCAATTGTAGGTGGAATTGTTAGCCCTACATTAGGTAGAAAGATGACACGTCTGTTCTGCGTTGTTAAATGTTGCTCTAGTCTATTGCAGGTGGAATTGTTAGCCCTACATTAGGTAGAAAGATGACACATTTGTTCTGCGTTGTTAAGTGTCACTATTGTCAATTGCAGGTGGAATTGTTAGTCCTACATTAGGTAGAAAGATGACACGTCTGTTCTGCGTTGTTAAGTGTCACTGTTGTCTATTGCAGGTGGAATTGTTAGCCCTACATTAGGTGGAAAGATAACACGTCTGTTCTGCGTTGTTAAATGTTGCTCTAGTCTGTTGCAGGTGGAATTGTTAGCCCTACATTAGGTGGAAAGATGACATGTCTGTTCTGCGTTGTTAAGTGTTGATGTCTATTGCAGGTGGAATTGTTAGCCCTAAATTAGGTAGAAAGATGACACGTCTGTTCTACATTGTTAAATGTTGATGTTGTCTATTGCAGGTGGAATTGTTAGCCCTACATTAGGTGGAAAGATTAAATTTCTTCAGCAGCACCTTTCCAAGGTGATGCAACATCTTCAGAGCAAGTGAGTATTTGCTACATACAGCTTGTTTGAATGATCAATACATTTCTTTCTTATTTTGACATCAAATTTATAAATGGCATTAAAAATACAACTAGGTGCCTGAAGGAAGCGGTGCCATAAATTTTAACACATTAAATTATATGCCTTTATTGTTGAACAGTTTGTATTGTCATGATTTTATGTTCAAAGTAAATGTGAAGGTTTGACAATGCTTGTTATGGGGTCAGGGTAAATGTTAAGGTTTGACAATGCTTTTATGGGGTCAGGGTAAATGTTAAGGTTTGACAATGCTTGTTATGGGGTCAAGGTTTGACAATGCTTGTTATGGGGTCAAGGTTTGACAATACTTGTTATGGGGTCAGGGTTTGACAAGGCTTGTTTTGGGGTCAGGGTTTGACAATGCTTGTTATGGGGTCAGGCTGACAATGCTTGTTATGGGGTCAGGGTTTGAAAATGCTTGTTATTGGGTCAGGGTTTGACAATGCTTGTTATGGGGTCAGGCTGACGATGCTTGTTATGGGGTCAGGTTGACAATGCTTGTTATGGGGTCAGGGTTTGGCAATGCTTGTTATGGGGTCAGGGTAAATGTTAAGGTTTGACAATGCTTGTTATGGGGTCAAGGTTTGACAATGCTTGTTATGGGGTCAGGCTGACAATGCTTGTTATGGGGTCAGGGTTTGACAATGCTTGTTATGGGGTCAGGGTAAATGTTAAGGTTTGACAATGCTTGTTATGGGGTCAGGGTAAATGTTAAGGTTTGACAATGCTTGTTATGGGGTCATGGTTTGACAATGCTTGTTATGGGGTCAAGGTTTGACAATGCTTGTTATGGCGTCAAGGTTTGACAATGCTTGTTATGGGGTCAGGCTGACAATGCTTGTTATGGGGTCAAGGTTTGACAATGCTTGTTATGGGGTCAGGCTGACAATGCTTGTTATGGGGTCAAGGTTTGACAATGCTTGTTATGGCGTCAAGGTTTGACAATGCTTGTTATGGGGTCAGGCTGACAATGCTTGTTATGGGGTCAAGGTTTGACAATGCTTGTTATGGGGTCAGGCTGACAATGCTTGTTATGGGGTCAAGGTTTGACAATGCTTGTTATGTGGTCAGGCTGACAATGCTTGTTATGGGGTCAGGGTTTGGCAATGCTTGTTATGGGGTCAGGGTAAATGTTTAGGTTTGCCAATGCTTGTTATGGGGTCAAGGTTTGACAATGCTTGTTATGGGGTCAGGCTGACACTGCTTGTTATGGGGTCAGGGTTTGACAATGCTTGTTATGGGGTCAAGGTTTGACAATGCTTGTTATGGGGTCAAGGTTTGACAATGCTTGTTATGGGGTCAAGTTTTGACAATGCTTGTTATGGGGTCAAGGTTTGACAATGCTTGTTATGGGGTCAAGGTTTGACAATGCTTGTAATGGGGTCAGGCTGCATGGTCTTTGGACGGGCAACCAACTAAAATGTAATGCTAATTTTTCAAAAAGGTCCCAATGGTGTAGTGGATATGGTGTCCGCCTTGCGTGGGTCCGGGGTTTGATCCCCACTCACGGAGCGTTCTCAAGATCTTTCCAGACTAGAAACGGACTCGAGAGTGTCTTTATATGCCTATGACTTCCAATACAATCGAACTTAAATAAATAGTTTAAACTAAACTGAACTAATTTTTCAATAATGTTTTATAATGTAGCATTCCTATGTAATATGTAACAATTTCAGACCCAGAACTCTGCCAAGTCTGGAAGAAGCCTGGGCCCTGCCTATACCAGCCGAACTTACGTCCCGCCAGGGGTCTGGTACCCCGCACACCGTGCAGAAGTCCCCGATCCTGCCACAATCTGGGGGAACCAGCCCGTCACCCGGCCAGCAGGCCTTTGGAGCCCAAAGCTCGATAATTGAAGACAAGAAAAAGAAAATGCAGCAAAGAAAACGAGTATGTATCTGGCATTATATGCGGTCATGATTTACCATTTGATTGTATTCTGAAGTTAAAAATAGTTTTTTAAAATTTTGGTAAATTTATCAGAAGTTACAATATTTTGATTTTGCTTTTAAATGTGCTATTAATGATAACTTTAGTTAATCACACTGAGATGTTAAAATTATAATGAAAGTAATAAGTTCTGCTGTTACATATATAAATGTTTAAGAAAACTATGTACTTGACCATATAATATAATTGACCAATTGACGTTTGATTAATTATGCTGCAGCCTTTTAGAAAGCCAGGACCTAATGTAGTTGTTTTGTAAAAACATTTGAGGCCCGTCGTGGGTAAACCGGGCTTAATGCATGTGCCTAAAGTGTCGTCCCGAACTAGCCTGTGCAGTCCGCTTTCCGCCTACAGTGGATTTATGTTTAGAAGAGACATCCTTCAAACAGAAAATACATAAAAGCGGAAAGTGCCGTCCCAGATTAGCCTGTTCGGACTGCATAGGGTAATCTGAGACGACACTTTACGCACATGCATTAAGCCCGGTATTCCCACGACAGGCCTCATTTGTATTATGAAAACAGTGTTTGTCGCACATTGACCTGAGTGTGCATGGTTATAAATGCAATAGCAATCCATTAATAATTGTCTGAGACATTAATAACTGCATTTCTGTTTCTTGTTTTCCAGCCCTCGTCGGAGATGGAGCAGTCGAGTTCTCCTACTGCTCAGCCCGCGGCCCCCCAACTGATCTCCAGTCAGCAGCTGCACCTGCTGCATCAGCTCAGACAGAACGAGGTAACAGAAATGAAGCATGTCATGGGAAACCGGGCTAAATGCACATGCGTGAAGTGTCGTCCCGGATCAGCCTGTGCAGTCCGCACAGGCTGATTTGGGACGACACATCACGCTTTTATGGTATTTCTGTTTCAAGGATGTCTCTTCCAAACATAAATCCACTGGAGGCAGAAAGTGTCATCCCGGATTAGCAGTTGCAGACTGCATAACCTGATCGGGGACGACACTACGCACGTGCATAAAGCCCGGGTTTCCCTCCCAACGCCTCAAATGTTCTGTGTCCTGAATACCCTCCATTTTAGAGAGAACAAAAGAAAGATAACTGCACTTTGTGTTGAACACACCTCATTTCATAGTGTACAAAAAAGATAACAGCACTTTGTGTTGAACACCCCTCATTTCATAGTGTACAAAAAAGATAACTGCACTTTGTGTTGAACACCCCACATTTCATAGTGTACAAAAAAGATAATAGCACTTTGTGTTCAACTCTCCTCATTTTAAAGTGAACACCCTGAGTCTTTAGTGCCTGATGCTATTGCTGAACACGTTTACTCTTTAGTGCCTGGTGCTGTTGCTGAACACCTTGAGTCTTTAGTGCCTGGTGCTATTGCTGAACACCTCGAGTCTTTAGTGCCTGGTGCTATTGCTGCAGTATTTAATATTAGCTTGGTCTTAGCTTGTTACCTATTAAGTATATACTTTGATTATTGAATTGGTCACTATATTATTATTAAGACTTCAGTTAAGTTTAAGAACATTCCAAGTAATGGGTCCGATTAGTTCCTGTTTATTGACTTTGACTGGCATCTCACTCGCTACATCCTTTTGTGTTTCAGCCAAACCTGGATGCTCCGGGGCGACAACTCTTGCAGGATCTACAACACCAGCTGTATCTACAACAGCAGCACAACAAGCTCAGTATACTCAATCAGCAGGTAGAGTGCTCTCCCTTAGAATCACTGTGTTGATATTTGGATTGTTAAATGCTTAAAGAATGATACATCGTTTTTTGTGTCATGCTAAATTCACATTTGTTGTTTTTTAAATAATTTTTTAATCGGAATGCTATTCAAAAAGCTTAATAACTTGGCATTTGTTATTGGAATCACTTTATTGTGTCGCCTGACTAGGTGACATATAGGGGTTACTTATGTCTGCGTCGGCGGCTGCGTTCCGTTTCGCTGGTCCAGAGCATCACTCTTAGACTATTAAAGCTATCAGCATGAAAATTCATACGTAGATAGATCTCATTGAGGGGAAGTGCAGTGCACAAGAACCGTTACTCTGCACCTCATACTTTTGGAGTTATTGCCCTTTGTTTATCTTCATACTTAATTTTTGTCCGGAGGACTATGAAAGCTATCAACTTGAAACTTCATAGGTAGATAGATCTCATTGAGGAGATGTGCAGTGCACAAGAACCGTTACTCTGCATCACATACTTTTGGAGTTATTGCCCTTTGTTTATTTTCATACTTAATTTTTGTCCGGAGCATAACTCTAAGACTATAAAAGCTATCAACTTGAAACTTCATAGGTAGATAGATCTCATTGAGGAGAAGTGCAGTGCACAAGAACCGTTACTCTGCACCTCATACTTTCGGAGTTATTGCCTTTTGTAAATGTTCATACTTGTTTTTTGTGTTGCATTTTTGGTTTTAATAAGTATTTTCTTTGCAATTAGCCAGAGTGCAGTGCTTTTGAAGATTTCAATAAATCTGTTAAAAAAAATTTGAGCATTAACCTAAAGTGCTTCTTCATTTGGATTCACGTAAGCTATCCGGCGTCGGGCGACACATGCGACTCGCGGAGTTCTAGTTTGTTTTTCCATTTGCAAAATTTTTTGACATTATTTGCATTTATCCATTACAAAGTCTTGTATCCATACTACACTTGTATTTCAGAGTCATCAAGGCCAGACATCAGGGACAAGCTCACAGTCCGGCCTGTACAGTGCCCGCCCCGCCAATGGATCTCAATCCCAGCCCTTTACACAGCCGGGAACCAGTGCCGAAACTAGGGGCCACGAGCCCTTTCCTCAGGGACAACCCTCATCCTTAGATAGGTTCTCACAGTACCCTCATGGTAGTCATGGTAACAGTGGTAGCCCTTTAAAAGGGCCGCAGTTGCCGCCCGGGTATTCTAGCCACCCGGGAAACATTCCGTACACTTCACTGTCTCAGGGTTCAAACTTTGAACACAAGTCAGTAGACAGTACTAGTGCTGTGAACGAGAAGGATATTACTCAGTTTGCGCAGGATCTGTTGGAACAGTTCGGAAACCACTCGGCGGAGTTGACTCGAGGGGAAGGGAAATCTAGTCACGGTGATATTAGACTCGGGGAGGGGGGTGTGTGTGGCGGGTTACATTCCAGTAATTCTCAGGATATTAAGCTGGATGGTCCAAGTGTGGAGAAGATATTGAAGCTGGATAGTGAGATGTTGAAGTGTGAAGCGGAGGGCTCTAAATACAGCTCCCTGCCCAAGCTGAACATCCACATGTCTGGGGAGCAGATCATAGATACCTGTAGGGGATACGGTGAGTAGCCTGTCGCAATACACTGTTCAGAGGACGTCGGGCACAACTGGTAGTAGTAGCCAATGAAATCAGCTTTAACATTGCTACTTTTTAAGGTGAACTGTTTATCCTGTCGACGGGCCAGAGATCTGCTAATAGCCAAAAATCCCAACCTGCTACTGATTTAATTGTGTCAATTTTTTTTATTGGTTTAATTAAAGCAAAACATTTGCTCCAGATATGTTTTGATATTGAGAGTTTATGGGAGTAATTGTACACTTGGTCCAAACAAATGTGAGGGTTAAATGTACTTTCTGTCCGAAATTGATGGTCTGCTTAAAATTGGAAAAAGAATGCAATCGAGCAACCTTAAATTATTTGCAGAATTGAAACTTTTTTAATAGAACTTCTAAATATTGGCACCTTTTACAGTCAATATCTTTTATCGGTTTTCATGTTGACGTGCATCAATATAAACCCTGATTTTATTTGATTTTATTTGCGTATCTTGTGGAGTTTTGTGTATAAATTACACATGTAAGCACCTTGGTAGGTTGTGTGTATTGATAATTGCCACAATTTTGATCAGATCATTCACTTATGATTGGTGTATGTTAAGTGTCTGTCATAGACCTCATGTTGCATTTTCAGGGAAGAATGGTCTGCAGACAGGTGTCCTTGGTGACCGGCCACCACCACGCCCACCAAGCCCGCCCCAACCCCCGCTGCCCAAGGACAGACTGAACCCACCCACACCCAGCGTCTATGTGAGTTCCTGCCGTAGAGTTGTTTTGAGTGGTTATGTAGAAATACTACAGCTGTTTTGCTTGAGCTTTTACTGACCATGAAGTGTTATGTAGGGTGGTATCAGCTTTGACGCTTCATTGTCATAATTTAGTTTGTATACAAACATAATGATATTGTTTCTCAACAGTATTGTTGGCACGGTATTGTACAAGAAAAATAAATCAACAGTTTTACATATCCTATTTATCATTTTGAGCTATTCTGAAGTACCAAATTTCAAGGAAACAGTGTAAAAATCGTCTAGTATCTGAGTGTCTATCAAAGATCTGGTACAGCTAGAACTAGCACTAAATTTCAAATGTTGTCATTTATTCAGGGCTCGATGATATGTAACTCGGAAATAAATGCAAGTCGCTTATATTTTAATTCGCAAAAATTAGTTTTTTTCTCGCAATTTTATTTAGTAAAAGCAAAACTTTATATGGTTTTGTGTAACCCATGGGTTCTTAGCAGGGCATTTGTCGATATGTTATGTATGAGTATTTCCGATGGCCAATACAATAATTTCTGTGGAAAAAAGTGTCTTTTTGATGTTAAAAAAAAAAAGAATTTAACAAAATATTTTTGGATGAAAAAGGTAGTCTTGTTGTTATGTACAAGTATTCTTTACTCGCAATGTTGTGCGAGTAACATAAAAATTAACTCTCTAAACTAATAACTTGCACTTTGCGAGTTTGCTAGTGCTAAATTCGAGCCCTGATTTATTGGACCTGCATATAAATGTTCTCCCTCTGTTGTACAGCTGGAGTTGAAGAAGGACGCGAGTTCCCCAGAGCTGCAGCAGTACTGCCAGTCACAGCCGGTCGTGGTCATCCGGGGCATGGCCAGCGCCCTCAAACTTGGTACGTGTCTCGTCTTGTGTTCACAAAGCTCCTTTGTAAAATATTAAGTTAATTTCTTTAATTGATAAAATTACTTAAGTCTGCGTCTGTTTCATGTATATATCTCAGATTGAAATGTTTCAAACCAGTGCGCTTTGCTCAGATGTTACATATTTTAACCTTTTGTGAACGGAAAACAGTGCATTTTGCACGAACAATTTGATGAGAAATGTTTGCCTCAGTACAACTTATGTTAAAATTGTTCATAGGAGCATTGTGAGCTTTGTGAAATCTGACCCAGGTCTTGCGTTCTTACATTGGCAGGTCTGAAAGCATAAGATGGCTGTTGCAGATGTTACACTATATAGATTTGCTATACTCTAAAGTCAAATTGAAAAAATGTCATTTACGACTATTTAGAAGTTGTTCCAACCGAAACATAGTCGTCATATCGGGTTTGGGTCACACGAGGATCATGTCTCCTTTTAGAATTGCCAATTGACGTTACGTAAGGGATTTGTAATTACGCCTACTTGTGTCATACGCTTACAAACAGTGTTGAGAGTATACAAATGAGGCGCATCGTGAGAAAACCGGTCTTAGTGCATGTGCGTAAACTGTGGTCCCGGATTAGCCTGTGCAGTCCGCACAGGCTAATCCAGGACGGCACTTTCCGCCTACAGTGAATTTATGTTTAGAAGAGACTTCCTTGAAACAGAAAATACCATAAAAGCGGAAAGCGCCGTCCCGGATTAGCCTGTACGGACTGATCCAGGACGACACTTTACGCACATGCATTAAGACCAGTTTACCCATGACTTGCCACAAATGTTTTTACAAGACACGTCCATCACACAATTAAATCCCAGCTTTCTGAATGGCTTAATACATTGTCAGTCAAATCTCGTCATAAAGTCAATTGTCCTTCCGGTCACAGCAAATAAGGTTTCTCTTCACAGAACTCATCTGTGTATTGCAGATCTCGGTTTGTTCTCAACCAAGAGCCTTGTGGAGGCGAATGCCGACCACCCGGTCGAGGTGCGGACACAGAAGATGCAGGCCCCGGATGAGAACCGGGACCAGTTCGGGAACAAGGTCTGGTACTGTGAGAGCACCCGCAACCGCACCACGATAGCGCGGTACGCCCAGTACCAGGCCGCCAGCTTCCAGGAGTCACTCAAGGTACGGGGTCACTCACTGTGCAGTGGACCAGAAAAACCTTTCTTACATATATGCAGCTCATTATGAGTGTGTATTTTGGATTATTAAGTAGCATTTTCAATGTGGAATTTTGCCACTTTGCAATAACAGGAATATTATAATGCGTCACCATTTTCATTCGTACACGTCATACTTGTAAATATGTTATCAGAAAGCATTTGACCAAAGTTGACAGTGTTCCAATTTTTGTTCCATTCTACTTTGTATTGATAAAAAGTTCTGAAATGATTTTAAATCTCAGCTAAATAATCAAGAATAAAATTAATTGAAAAAAACCCAAACAAATACAACAAATGAAGAATTTGTGGTGTGATATTTTTTAATGGCATAGTTACATGCAGAATTTACTATTTTATGCAATAAAACCTTTGCCTGAAGCAAAGGACCATACAGTGTTTGTGTTGTGACTGCCCCCTGTAGACTATCCGTGGGTTTTCAGGAGGAGCATGAGAAGGCGAAGGGCATCTTCAAGGAGTCGGACAGTGACTCGAACTCTTCCATCACCTCGAGGTTGTACAACGTACCAAGGCTTGTATATAACATCGCAGCAGTGTTTTCTCAACTTTGGTTCCCCACCATCTTCAGATTGGGGATTTTTATGCCAAAAGGGGATTTTTTGAAGCATTGTTACATGTTATATTCTTCTTTGTTATAATACATTAATGAACTGTTTTGCTACAAATGATATCTTAGATTATGCACTAACGTGGTTTAATGAAAAATTGCATGGATTGTTTACGAAAATTCCTCTATCTTAGTCAGTTTTTTGTCAGATTTTTGTCTTTTTTTTATAAATAAAGCTTATATTCTGAGGGGAATTGTAATGTAAATATAGGGGAAAAATATGTAATTTTTAAGCAGGGTAACGGAGCTGAATTTTGGCCCCAAATTTGCCTTAAAAAAAACTGCTCAGAGTGTATTTTGTTATGCTTGTTAATGGGAAACTAGTATATGGTTCATTTTCATTTAGGTGCTTTACAGAGTATGAAATCGGTGATTAATAATGCTTAACTGAATACATCCTGTTTGTTTTCTTACATTTGATAGATCGGATACATGTTCTATTGCAAGTTAAATGAATATTTGACACAGCTTCACATAATCCAATATTCAAATCGTGTTTACTACTAGATTAATAGATTTGTTCCTGCTTTTTTTCCAAAATGTTTTAAAAGTAAATGTTTCCCTGTGCAGTCGCAAGAAGTCCAAGATGATCAAGTTCGGCACCAACGTGGACCTCTCGGACCAGAAGAAGTGGTACCAGCAGCTGCAGGAGATCGCCAAGCTGCCAGCGTTCTGCCGCCTCGTCTCCGGCAGCAACATGCTCAGCCACGTGGGCCACACCATCCTGGGCATGAACACCCTACAGCTGTACATGAAGGTGCCGGGATCACGCACGCCAGGTAGAGCCTAGTTAACCTTATTTACCCCATCATAGGGCGTGCATTGACGAAATAACACCCCATGGAATAAACTTTGCTTTATTTCAACACTGTGGTGATGAAGCAAACACTCGCAGTATAATGATGTCATCTTATTGATTTTCTGACGTCATGTTATGTTTTTTTTGTAATTTTTAGTGTGTTTTCTTCAGTTAATTTTCAAAATAAAGACAGAAAAGGATGGGATTAATTGAATACTAGGTAAGTGTTGAATAAGGAAAAGTTTAAGCCTCAGTCACACATTCCCGATTATGGCTACCGATAGCGATCCCGACAGTGCTACGATAAAAATTAAAAAAATGTCGGGACGCTGTCGGAACGCTGTATGGAGGTGTCGGAACGCTGTCTGTACGTTGTCGTAAGAATCTGGAATTATCGGGACATGTTCGGCGTGATCGGCCAAGCACTACAGACAGTTAAGGTTTTCCCTTAACTTTCGGGAGACTCGGCCAAATTTGTATAGACGGGACTCTGTTGAGATAGATTCGGCTGTATCGGTTCATATTCGGGACGTTGTCGGGACAATGTCTTGTGGAACGGGATTGATAATGCATTATAAATTATATAGAAATATCACGTCTGGAGTATTGCGGCAGTCACAAATTCCCGATTATGGCTCCCGACAGCGGATAGCGCATTGATACAAATAATCAAACAGTCTGGAATGTCGGAGCGCTGTTGGGACACTGTTGGGAAAGTGTCCGATCGCATTCAGGAGAATCGGGACTCTGTCAAAGATCAAAAATTTAATTTCAAGTCCCTAATCTCAGAATATTGTCCCGACTTTTGACATATTTGATTCGGGACGCTGTCGGCTCAAGAACAGCAGTGAAAATCGGGAATGTGTGACTGAGGCATTATTTGCTCGGCACGACAAGTGAACCACTTGCCAAGGCTCGTGGTTCAGGTTTTCTAAGCCTAGCTAAATAAACTTACCTTCATTCAACACTAACCAAGTATTCTCTATATAGCAGAGGCCATTTTCAATCCGTTACAGGGGTGTGTTAACCAACAAAGAGCCGTCGGTTATCGTAAAAATAGCTGTATTATTCAGTATTATAGCATAAAAAGTCCATTTGCGGTCCGTTATAGGGGTGTGTGAATGAACAAAGAGCAGTCGGTTATCCTAAAACACGTGTATAATTCAGTAAAGTCAAGCACCAGTAACGACGGGCTTAGTGTTCTGATATGTATACCTCATGTATTTAAGTCATTATCCTCTAGTAAATGTCTTTAAAATCATTATTTCCTGGGCATGAACATCCACCAGCTCTACATGAAGGTACCGGGATCACGCTTGCCAGGAAGGCAGGACATTTCAGGGATTGTTTTAAAGGCCAGTTGGGGCCAATATATGGCCCCGTTCTCTGTGCTCCTGCACACCAAGTACTGTAGAATCACTTGAATTCGCGGGGTACAAATTTTGTGCACATGCGATCGCGGACATATTCGCGCGGTCTTAAATTCGTGCAAATCCGCGACTGTGTTATAGAGGTTTGAATCACTTCATTGCACAGAAACGATCACAATATAATTTAAAAGAAATATGAATCATTCACCAATTACAGTGTAGTAAGAAATATTGAACTTTTTGACGTAAATGATTAAAACATCAGGACAGTCACATATACCTGCGTATATTTGTGACGATTACCAAAGTACATTTGAATGAACGTGTAAACTCCCAAGGCTAAATTACAAAATCTGTAAATATTTGCGGTGGACATAAATTCGCAAAATGGCGGGAGCGCGAAAATTAGACCTCTGCGAAAATTAGTGATTCCACAGTAGAGGGCAAACTATGGCCCTATTCACCCAACTTTGGAGTATATATTTTTTCTCCCCAAAATCTTTGAAATTTTCACTCTTGATATCTTCAGTGGTTGCATGATGAGGATTTATCAGCTTTTAAAAGTTAAAACTATGTAGATTGATTGTGTAAAAATCTGCCTATTTCTTGTTTAGGTCATCAAGAGAACAACAATTTCTGTTCTATCAACATCAACATCGGCCCAGGGGACACAGAGTGGTTCGCTGTGCCAGAGCAGTACTGGGGGGTGATCTGCAACATGTGCGAAAGGTAGGTTTTGTGGTTATAACTCCTGGTTGGGAAGAACAATAAATGAGTCCGCACAGGCTAATCCGGGACGACACTTTTTGCCTACAGTGGATTTATGTTTAGAAGAGACATCCTTGAAACAGAAAATACCACAATAGTGGAAAGTGTCGTCCCGGATTAGCCTGTGTGGACTGCACAGGATAATCCGGGACGACACTACGCATATGCATTAAGCCCGGTTTTCCCATAACACGCCTCAAATATTATTAACCAGTTACCCTCTTGACTGACGGTTATCGCATCAAACAAGTTAAAAAAGGTTTCACAACTGGCAAGCTGTTTTCGCACGCTTTTGTTGAGCATATCTGTATACTTGGGATGTTTCCTTCTTTTGAATGATAGAGATTTTTTTCTCAATTTTCATCCCAAATTTTAGGTGCAACTTACACACAGTGGCATCTTTCGATTCCATTTACTGACTACTCCGATATTTTTTGTTGTGCCTCAATACTTTAAGTTATACCACCTGCATGTTTTTCAAGAGGTTTTCAAAGTAATCACTGTTGCTGATTATTTGTGTTGGCCTAAAAAAATTGGACATTTCCTGTTCGTAAAATGGTAACATATTGTACTTCCACGAGTTAACAACAGGTTGCCAATAAGATACTCTGCTTTTAATTTGGTTTGCGATTAGATCTGCTAAAACTACACATATTTGTAAATCAATAAATAGATTTTCATACAGACACATTGATTTTCCTAGTTGGAGAAAAATTCTCTTCAGAAATAAGAATAGAGCAGTTAGTTAATTCTTGTAGTGTTAAAAAAATTCTCCTCAGAAATAGGAAATAAAACAGCTGCAATTTGGTTGTAAATGCCAATGTCTCTCGTGTAGGAACAACGTGGACTATGTAAATGCCAATGTCTCTCGTGTAGGAACAACGTGGACTATGTAAATGCCAATGTCTCTCGTGTAGGAACAACGTGGACTATGTAAATGCCAATGTCTCTCGTGTAGGAACAACGTGGACTATGTAAATGCCAATGTCTCTCGTGTAGGAACAACGTGGACTATGCATCCGGCTCCTGGTGGCCCATACTGGAGGACCTGTACGATGAGAACGTGCCCGTCTACCGCTTCATACAGAAGCCCGGAGACCTGGTCTGGATCGGCCCCGGATGTGTGCACTGGGTGCAGGCCATTGTGAGTACAGGGGTTTAGTAGTTTGACCAGTCTATAACGTTGCTGTGTCTAGGTATCTTCAGTGAAGCCATTGTTATTCTGTTTGTCTAACTAGCAACCATTGTTTGCTTGTCTTGTATATGCAGATGCAGATGCGTTTCAGAATGGCACACAAGCCATAAAGAGGATGAGTTCAAACAATTAAAACATACTACGAAACCTGTGAAAATAGTTCCGCTTCACTGCACAAGATGGCCGCCAGAGCTGAAAATAGAATTATGTCTAAACGCCATTTTCTTCTAAACCTATGTCTAGATTTTCAAATAATTTTACACAAATGTTTGTTTAGTGTTCCTCTACCAAACTTATTCAAACGGTTGCGCCTCACTGCACAAAATGTCCACTAGAGCTAAAAATAGAATTTGTGTTAAAGTTTTGTATTCCTGTCATATTTTCTAAAGTTCTTGATTAATCTTGATGAAACTTTACACTCTACCAAACTTATTCAAATGGTTTCGCCTCACTGCACAAAATGGCCACAAGAGCTAACAATGGAATTTGCGTTGAAGTTTTGTTTTCCTGTCATATTTTGAAAAGTAGTATTGTGAGTATGATAGAATGTTTATTAGTACAACAGGCCTCTAATTCCGCCATGCTTCTAACCCAACTATTTGTATGTTAACTCTTAACCGGCTGAATACACATTGCCTATCAGCAGCTGCAGAGCCAGATATAACTGAGTGTTACTATTAAAGCAAGGTTTAAAGGGGTCATCTGCTGTATATCACAGTCACTGATGCATAGTTACTCATATTTATCTATACCACATACTTTTCTGAAAGGAAATTATATAAGGTTGACACTAGTATAAAATTTATTAAATTGCGTATATATATTGTATTTATTTCTCGTATTTATTTAAGTCTCCCAACACTTCCCAGTAATTAGCTGTTATCGGATTAGAGGTGCTGAACTGATTATTCCTCTTGTGTATTGGGGAACCGCTTTATTAATGAGCTTTTTAAATGCCAAGATATCTCGATATAGGCTCGATGAGGGATAACTGACACACAATTCTATCCTGCAGATATCTTGATATAGGCTCGATGAGGGATAACTGACACATAATTCTATCCTGCAGATATCTTGATATAGGCTCGATAAGGGGTAACTGACACACAATTCAATCCTGCAGATATCTTGATATAGGCTCGATGAGGGATAACTGACGCACAATTCAATCCTGCAGATATCTTGATATAGGCTCGATGAGGGTTAACTGACACACAATTCAATCCTGCAGATATCTTGATATAGGCTCGATAAGGGATAACTGACACACAATTATATCCTGCAGATATCTTGATATAGGCTCGATAAGGGATAACTGACACACAATTATATCCTGCAGATACCTTGATATAGGCTCGATAAGGGATAACTGACACACAATTCTATCCTGCAGATATCTTGATATAGGCTCGATAAGGGATAACTGACACACAATTCAATCCTGCAGATATCTTGATATAGGCTCGATAAGGGATAACTGACACACAATTCTATCCTGCAGATATCTTGATATAGGCTCGATAAGGGATAACTGACACACAATTCTATCATGCAGATATCTTGATATAGGCTCGATAAGGGATAACTGACACACAATTCGATCCTGCAGGGCTGGTGTAACAACATTGCGTGGAACGTAGGACCGATGACTACGCGGCAGCTCCAGATGGGCCTGGAACGCTACGAGTTCAACAAGCTGCAGAACTACAAGTCCATCGTGCCCATGCTGCACCTCGTCTGGAACATTGCCAAGAATGTGAAAATCCCAGACCAGAAGCTGTTTGAGCTACTTAAGTACGTTCGCTTTATTTATTTATTGCGGAAAAATGCTACAAGCTGTGATTTTCTTGTTGAACAATAGTCAGTTTGAATAGTTGAAGTTAAGAAATGCTATTAGTTTTAAACAGTCTTGATCTTTAATAGATAATGTTGTAAACTTTCTGATATTCACGCAATTTTTGCTCAGATAATGTTCTTAACTTTCTGATATTCACAAAATGTTTGCTCACTAAAGAAATTGCTGATCAGACTCTGAGTTTACAATCGTTTCTATTACAAAAGCCTTCAAAGCCTTGTACTACGCAATCGTTGAAATAACCCATTTTCACCGAAGTCCTGGGCAACTAAATATAAAACTGTGATGGTTGAACGTATGACATGTCTGCCCAATAGGGCATGCATAGGAAGGATTTACAATAAGAAAACTAAAGAAAGATAATTGCAAAAAGTATATGAACATTTAAAAAATGTAACTATAATTTTTTACCATATAACAAAATTAAGTACCAGCAATGTGACCTCTGCTCAGTCGCCGCTCCCTTGTTTCAGGTCGACACTGATGTCCTCGCTGCGTAACATCCAGTTCACCATTGACTTTGTGACGGAGATGGGCCTGGACATCAAATGGCACGGCAGAGTGGAGGGAGAGGCTGCACACTACTGTAACGTGTGTGAGGTGAGTGAGGCTATATGCCACTGAAATTTGTGTGAGGTGAGTGGGGTAACATTCCACTGTTACATGTGTAAGGTGAATGAGGCTACATTCTACTGTAACATGTGTGAGATGAGTGAGGCTACATTCCACTGTAATGTGTATGAGGTGAGTGGGGTAACATTCCACTGTTACATGTGTAAGGTGACTGAGGCTACATTCTAATGTAACATGTGTGAGGTGAGTGAGGCTACATTCCACTGTAATGTGTATGAGGTGAGTGGGGTAACATTCCACTGTTACATGTGTGAGGTGAGTGAGGCCACATTCTACTGTAACATGTGTGAGGTGAGTGAGGCTACATTCCACTGTAATGTGTATGAGGTGAGTGGGGTAACATTCCACTGTTACATGTGTAAGGTGAATGAGGCCACATTCTACTGTAACATGTGTGAGGTGAGTGAGGCTACATTCCACTGTAATGTGTATGAGGTGAGTGTGGTAACATTCCACTATTACGTGTGTGAGGTGAGTGAGGCCACATTCTACTGTAACATGTGTGAGGTGAGTGAGGCTACATTCTACTGTGACATGTGTGAGGTGAGTGAGGCTACATTCTACTGTAACATGTGTGAGGTGAGTGAGGCTACATTCTACTGTTACATGTGTAAGGTGAGTGAGGCCACATTCTCCTGTAACATGTGTGAGGTGAGTGAGGCTACATTCCACTGTAATGTTCGTGAGGTGAGTGAGATTACATGCCATTGAAATTTGAGCGGCACTCGGGTATGTTGTGTGTTGTTGTTTTTCACCCAATAATGTGTGAGACATGTGGGACAACACAGTCTTCACGTTAGCCTTCTTACTCGAAGGAAGTCAACTTTCTTTTAGGCGAGCATGTTTGGAGATTACAAGAAATAAACATTCATTTTAAGCCACATTCAGATGCACAATGTATAACTCAGACAGTTGGTGATCATAATGTAGTGTCAGCTGTCCCATTTCTTAAAAGTGTTGCAAATATAACTAGGGTTGCTTTCCGCAATGATGAACAATTTTGTCGTGTGTAAATTATTTTGAAGATCTGGTGGAATTTCAATCCTGTGAGAGACATATTTGTTCATGAATACATGTGTCTCATTTTGATTTCTTATATATACATGTATAGTGATATTGATAACAACAGTTGATGTTCTGTTTGACTCGTGTACAGGTGTCGTGTATTGATATCCTATGTATGTATTTATCTAACAGATATAACAACCATTGATGCTCTGTTTGACTCATGTACAGGTCTCTTGTATTGATTTCCTATGGATGTATTGATACAACATATATAACAACCATTGATGTTCTGTTTGATTCATGTACAGGTGTCTTGTATTGATTTCCTATGGATGTATGATACAACACATATAAGAACTATTGATGTTCTGTTTGATTAATGTACAGGTGTCTTGTACTGATTTCCTATTTATGTATTGATATAACAGATATAACAACCATTGATGTTCTGTTTGACTCATGTACAGGTGTCTTGTATTGATTTCCTATGTATGTATTGATACAACAGATATACTGGTAACAACAGTTGATGTTCTGTTTGACTCGTGTACAGGTGTCTTGTATTGATTTCCTATGTATGTATTGATGCAACAGATATACCGGTAACAACAGTCGATGTTCTGTTTGACAGGTGGAGGTGTTCAACATCCTCTTTGTGAAGGAGCAAGACAGCAAGTTTGTTGTCCACTGTCAGGACTGCAGCCGTAAAATCCAGCCAAAACTCGAGGGCTTCGTCGTCCTTAACCAGCACCGCCTGGAAGATCTCATGTCCATCTATAACAACTTCACCATGCAGCTGCCTGCAAGGCAGATCAACACTTATTAGGTAGGGATCTAGGGTTCATATTTAACAAGGTATAGGGATCTAGGGTTCATATGTAACAAGGTAGGGATCTAGGGTTCATATGTAACAAGGTAGGGATCTAGGGTTCATATGTAACAAGGTAGGGATCTAGGGTTCATATGTAACAAGGTAGGGGTCTAGGGTTCATATGTAACAAGGTAGGGATCTAGGGTTCATATGTAACAAGGTAGGCATCTAGGGTTCATATTTAACAAGGTAGGCATCTAGGGTTCATATGTAACAAGGTAGGGATCTAGGGTTCATATGTAACAAGGTAGGGATCTAGGGTTCATATGTAACAAGGTAGGGATCTAGGGTTCATATTTAGCAAGGTACGGATCTAGGGTTCATATGTAACAAGGTAGGGATCTAGGGTTCATATGTAACAAGGTAGGGATCTAGGGTTCATATGTAACAAGGTAGGGATCTAGGGTTCATATGTAACAAGGTAGGGATCTAGGGTTCATATGTAACAAGGTAGGGATCTAGGGTT
The DNA here is from genome assembly GCA_027627225.1 of Congeria kusceri. Classification (NCBI taxonomy): domain Eukaryota; kingdom Metazoa; phylum Mollusca; class Bivalvia; order Myida; family Dreissenidae; genus Congeria; species Congeria kusceri. The sequence goes on along the minus strand of CM051029.1, from coordinate 73,699,621 downwards.
CATATGTAACAAGGTAGGGATCTAGGGTTCATATGTAACAAGGTAGGGATCTAGGGTTCATATTTAACAAGGTAGGGATCTAGGGTTCATATGTAACAAGGTAGGCATCTAGGGTTCATATGTAACAAGGTAGGGATCTAGGGTTCATATGTAACAAGGTAGGCATCTAGGGTTCATATGTAACAAGGTAGGGATCTAGGGTTCATATGTAACAAGGTAGGGATCTAGGGTTCATATTTAACAAGGTAGGGATCTAGGGTTCATATGTAACAAGGTAGGGATCTAGGGTTCATATGTAACAAGGTAGGTGTCTAGGGTTCATATGTAACAAGGTAGGGATCTAGGGTTCATATGTAACAAGGTAGGGATCTAGGGTTCATATGTAACAAGGTTGTGATCTAGGGTTCATATTTAACAAGGTAGGGATCTAGGGTTCATATTTAACAAGGTAGGGGTCTAGGGTTCATATGTAACAAGGTAGGCATCTAGGGTTCATATGTAACAAGGTAGGCATCTAGGCTTCATATGTAACAAGGTAGGGATCTAGGGTTCATATGTAACAAGGTAGGGATCTAGGGTTCATATGTAACACGGTAGGCATCTAGGGTTCATATTTAACGAGGTAGTGATCTAGGGTTCATATTTAACAAGGTAGGCATCTAGGGTTCATATGTAACAAGGTAGGGATCTAGGGTTCATATGTAACAAGGTAGGGATCTAGGTTCATATGTAACAAGGTAGGCATCTAGGGTTCATATGTAACAAGGTAGGCATCTAGGTTCATATGTAACGAGGTAGGCATCTAGGGTTCATATGTAACAAGATAGGCATCTAGGGTTCATATGTAACGAGGTAGGGATCTAGGGTTCATATTTAACGAGGTAGGGATCTAGGGTTCATATTTATCAAGGTAGGCATCTTGGGTTCATATGTAACAAGGTAGGGATCTAGGGTTCATATGTAACAAGGTAGGGATCTAGGGTTCATATGTAACAAGGTAGGGATCTAGGGTTCATATGTAACAAGGTAGGGATCTAGGGTTCATATGTAACAAGGTAGGGATCTAGGGTTCATATGTAACAAGGTAGGGATCTAGGGTTCATATGTAACAAGGTAGGGATCTAGGGTTCATATGTAACAAGGTAGGGATCTAGGGTTCATATTTAACAAGGTAGGCATCTAGGGTTCATATTTAACAAGGTAGGCATCTAGGGTTCATATGTAACAAGGTAGGGATCTAGGGTTCATATGTAACAAGGTAGGCATCTAGGGTTCATATGTAACAAGGTAGGGATCTAGGGTTCATATGTAACAAGGTAGGGATCTAGGGTTCATATTTAACAAGGTAGGGATCTAGGGTTCATATGTAACAAGGTAGGGATCTAGGGTTCATATGTAACAAGGTAGGGATCTAGGGTTCATATGTAACAAGGTAGGGATCTAGGGTTCATATGTAACAAGGTAGGCATCTAGGGTTCATATTTAACAAGGTAGGCATCTAGGGTTCATATGTAACAAGGTAGGGATCTAGGGTTCATATGTAACAAGGTAGGGATCTAGGGTTCATATGTAACAAGGTAGGGATCTAGGGTTCATATTTAGCAAGGTACGGATCTAGGGTTCATATGTAACAAGGTAGGGATCTAGGGTTCATATGTAACAAGGTAGGGATCTAGGGTTCATATGTAACAAGGTAGGGATCTAGGGTTCATATGTAACAAGGTAGGGATCTAGGGTTCATATGTAACAAGGTAGGGATCTAGGGTTCATATGTAACAAGGTAGGGATCTAGGGTTCATATGTAACAAGGTAGGGATCTAGGGTTCATATTTAACAAGGTAGGGATCTAGGGTTCATATGTAACAAGGTAGGCATCTAGGGTTCATATGTAACAAGGTAGGGATCTAGGGTTCATATGTAACAAGGTAGGCATCTAGGGTTCATATGTAACAAGGTAGGGATCTAGGGTTCATATGTAACAAGGTAGGGATCTAGGGTTCATATTTAACAAGGTAGGGATCTAGGGTTCATATGTAACAAGGTAGGGATCTAGGGTTCATATGTAACAAGGTAGGTGTCTAGGGTTCATATGTAACAAGGTAGGGATCTAGGGTTCATATGTAACAAGGTAGGGATCTAGGGTTCATATGTAACAAGGTTGTGATCTAGGGTTCATATTTAACAAGGTAGGGATCTAGGGTTCATATTTAACAAGGTAGGGGTCTAGGGTTCATATGTAACAAGGTAGGCATCTAGGGTTCATATGTAACAAGGTAGGCATCTAGGCTTCATATGTAACAAGGTAGGGATCTAGGGTTCATATGTAACAAGGTAGGGATCTAGGGTTCATATGTAACACGGTAGGCATCTAGGGTTCATATTTAACGAGGTAGTGATCTAGGGTTCATATTTAACAAGGTAGGCATCTAGGGTTCATATGTAACAAGGTAGGGATCTAGGGTTCATATGTAACAAGGTAGGGATCTAGGTTCATATGTAACAAGGTAGGCATCTAGGGTTCATATGTAACAAGGTAGGCATCTAGGTTCATATGTAACGAGGTAGGCATCTAGGGTTCATATGTAACAAGATAGGCATCTAGGGTTCATATGTAACGAGGTAGGGATCTAGGGTTCATATTTAACGAGGTAGGGATCTAGGGTTCATATTTATCAAGGTAGGCATCTTGGGTTCATATGTAACAAGGTAGGGATCTAGGGTTCATATGTAACAAGGTAGGGATCTAGGGTTCATATGTAACAAGGTAGGGATCTAGGGTTCATATGTAACAAGGTAGGGATCTAGGGTTCATATGTAACAAGGTAGGGATCTAGGGTTCATATGTAACAAGGTAGGGATCTAGGGTTCATATGTAACAAGGTAGGGATCTAGGGTTCATATGTAACAAGGTAGGGATCTAGGGTTCATATTTAACAAGGTAGGCATCTAGGGTTCATATTTAACAAGGTAGGCATCTAGGGTTCATATGTAACAAGGTAGGGATCTAGGGTTCATATGTAACAAGGTAGGCATCTAGGGTTCATATGTAACAAGGTAGGGATCTAGGGTTCATATGTAACAAGGTAGGGATCTAGGGTTCATATTTAACAAGGTAGGGATCTAGGGTTCATATGTAACAAGGTAGGGATCTAGGGTTCATATGTAACAAGGTAGGGATCTAGGGTTCATATGTAACAAGGTAGGGATCTAGGGTTCATATGTAACAAGGTATAGGGATCTAGGGTTCATATGTAACAAGGTAGGGGTCTAGGGTTCATATGTAACAAGGTAGGGATCTAGGGTTCATATATAACAAGGTAGGGGTCTAGGGTTCATATGTAACAAGGTATAGGGATCTAGGGTTCATGTTTAACAAGGTAGGGGTCTAGGGTTCATATTTAACAAGGTAGGGATCTAGGGTTCATATTTAAAAAGGTAGGGGTCTAGGGTTCATGTAACAAGGTAGGGGTCTAGGGTTCATATTTAACAAGGTAGGGATCTAGGGTTCATATTTAGCAAGGTAGGGGTCTAGGTTCATGTAACAAGGTAGGGGTCTAGGGTTCATATTTAACAAATTAGGGATCTAGGGTTCATATTTAACAAGATTCTTATGCCATTCGGAACTTTTAAGTTGAAAATAAGTTGACATTTGAATTCTGTTTAAAACACCACGCTTTGAAACATTTGCATGGCAATTTATTTAAATATTAAAACACTTGGAATTATATTGTAAGGTCTGTATCAATATATTAACGCAATGCATTTCTTTGTCAGAGAATACATTTATAAAATTTGAGAATTTCCCCCCAAAAAATATAGTTTCAACTGGATTCCTTATTAATACAAGCCCCAGCAAACTTCACAGTGTTGTTTGTACTTCCTTGATATTAATGGGACCTGTTCACAGATTGGCAAATTGACAATTTTCAAAACATTTTTCATAGGTTCCAATAAAAAATTATACATTATGTACAAACAAGTGAAATAACAATTATGACGAAGAAATACATTACAAATATCGCTTCGTTTATGGATAATAATCAATCAAGATGTGTAACGCTTTTCATCGGTATTTTGGAAAATACATGCATCACTTGCATAGCGTTAAAAATACACAACTGAATGTTTAAATCTGAATGGCCGAGTGGTTAGCGCATGAGATTTTTTATCTCAACGGTCCGGGGTTTGAGTCCCGGCGATGGTAAAAAAAATTTATTCAACAATTTGTTTAAGTTTTTGCAGTAAAGACATTTAATGACATTTTTCAAAAATACAAAAAATCTGTGAACAAGTCTCTATAGGCCTATGAATATTGCGCATTAAAGCTGTTGAAGGTTGTTATCAAATTCCTATTATCTTAAAGTTTAGACAAAATCCTTATCATTTAAAGTCTCTTGCATTTGCCTGTATATCAGACATAAGTGTATTAAAAAGAAATGTCATTGTGCAGTATGCAGTCAAGCTGTCAATATTGTCTATTTTCAGCTGCATTCTGTTGAGAGAATTACAATTGAGGCGCGTCGTGAGAAAACCGGTCTTATGCATGTGCGTAAAGTGTCGTCCCCGATTAGCCTGTGCAGTCCGCACAGGCTAACCCAGGACGGCACTTTCCCCTTTTATGGTATTTTCTGTTTCAAGGAAGTCTCTTCTAAATATAAATCCACTGTAGGCGGAAAGTGCCATCCTGGATTAGCCTGTGCGGACTGCACAGGCTAATCCGGGACGACACTTTACGCACATGCATTAAGACCGGTTTTCCCTTGACATGCCTCTATTGGAACACTGTTTGAAGTGTATTTCCTTTAAAGGGTGTATGTATGATCCTACAACAGACATAGTGGCATAGATTAAAGTAACCCAATAAAGTTAATTACCTTATTTTTTTATTTATGATGTAAGAAAAGTAAATGAGAACTATAAAATGCATAATTTGCTACTTTTTAATCACTTACTAGTTTTCTTCTGTACAGCTGTAAAACCAATACATATATATACATTGACTGGACAGTTGGTTTCTTCTGTACAGCTGTAAAACCAATACATATATATACATTGACTGGACAGTTGGTTTCTTCTGTACAGCTGTAAAACCAATACATATATATACATTGACTGGACAGTTGGTTTCTTCTGTACAGCTGTAAAACCAATACATATATATACATTGACTGGACAGTTGGTTTCTTCTGTACAGCTGTAAAACCAATACATATATATACATTGACTGGACAGTTGGTTTCTTCTGTACAGCTGTAAAACCAATACATATATATACATTGACTGGACAGTTGGTTTCTTCTGTACAGCTGTAAAACCAATACATATATATACATTGACTGGACAGTTGGTTTCTTCTTTACAGCTGTAAAACCAATACATATATATACATTGACTGGACAGTTGGTTTCTTCTGTACAGCTGTAAAACCAATACATATATATACATTGACTGGACAGTTGGTTTCTTCTGTACAGCTGTAAAACCAATACATATATATACATTGACTGGACAGTTGGTTTCTTCTGTACAGCTGTAAAACCAATACATATATATACATTGACTGGACAGTTGGTTTCTTCTGTACAGCTGTAAAACCAATACATATATATACATTGACTGGACAGTTGGTTTCTTCTGTACAGCTGTAAAACCAATACATATATATACATTGACTGGACAGTTGGTTTCTTCTGTACAGCTGTAAAACCAATACATATATATACATTGACTGGACAGTTGTTTTACTCAGTAAAAGTTTTAGGTTACACAACACTACCGGTAATAAACGATACAAAAGCTGACACTCATATTACCGGTAGTTGATTTATTCGATTGTTTAGTTTTTCCTTCGACAGGTTTATGTTTATCTGTCTGCTTTCGAGTCATTGTGTCACTTTCATCTACTCATTTAATTGATATAAAAGAGCGTACATACACACTAAGTAAAAAGATGTACAGTTTTTCATTCATGTTAGACAATAAAAACAACAGACTTTAGGGTTAAGCTAGGAACTGTTGTATCTGCTTAAAATTTCTATATCGGATACAATCATTTCACGCTAAACCCCTGTGTCATCTGGAAAATAAAACCATAATTAGCATGTTAATTTCTCTTTGCAGATTGTAAAGCAGGGATTATCAAACGCTGACAGACATTACAGCCATCATGATCATCGCTCTCATCATCACTTATTTATAAGACATCATCGTTATCATCATCACTTATCTGAGACGTGTCGTGGGACAACGGGCTTAATGCATGTGCGTAAAGTTTTGTCCCGGATTAGCCGTGCATTCCGCACAGGCTAATCCAGGATGACACTCCGCTTTTATGGTATTTTCTGTTTCAAGGAAGTCTCTTCCAAACATAAAACCACTGTAGGCAAAAGTGTCGTCCCAGATTAGCCTGTGCAAACTGCACCGGCTAATCGGGGACGACACTTTACACACATGCATTAAGCCCGGGTTTCCAACGACACGTCTCATTTATAAGACATCATCGTTATCATCGTCCCATCGAGATGCAAACTCATCTGTGTGACTGACAGTACCACAGTGTGGCTGCTTTCGGCTATGTGTCACGATGTCATGACGCCACTGTGCTTGAAACTTGCGACCGGCAGAATGTGGTTGTTGTGTTGAATGTGCACAGTTTTGTTATCGTTCTTATTGAAGTTACTTTTTACAATAATTATGTTTTATTTTTCTATGTTTTTTCTTATATTATGGCTGAATATTTAGATTTGTTTTTGAACCTTTAAATCTATTCCTTTACAGTCCATGTTATGATGCTTGGTTTAAGTATTTTTTATTTGTAGGTTCGTATATATTTTAAGTTTGAATCGGGAGGCATTTGAAATTCTGAGCAATATTTTTTCTATGCTAAAATGTTAAATTCACTATTGTTTCATTTCTTTTCAAATATTTTTTACTAACTTTGTTTGTCTTTATAAAAACAAGCATAATATATTGTGTTGTTTTTTGTATTTTAAATAAAACTACGTCATTGTACTATACATTGGTAATATATGAATAACTGGTTTAAAATGGGAAATGTTTGTTTGAAATTCTTCATGTTAAACAGAATCAGTAATGTGTCATATAAAACCGAAAATTAGCAAAATATGTTTAACATATGGGTAAATGTCTTAATGTTTAATGTAAATTTTGTAAGTAAGATATTTTTCTAAACTTACCAATTTTTGTTTTATATTCTATGGATTTAAAACATTTACATAAATATTTTGTTCATGAAATTATACCTCTCTGACAATTTACTGTTTTAGCTAAGACAGTATGTTTTAAGAAGTCACTTTTTAATAGGGTGTAACTATAAATTTTTGAAAAATAGAGTTTTGTGATTTTTTTAACCATCATGCAGTTATAAGCAGTAATTACATATATATTGTGTTTTTTCTCCCAGAAAAGAGTAAACGTATAATACAGATGAAATAATATTTAACTAGTACTAACAGTTCCGTTGTGTTTTTATCTTTTGACAATGAACTTAACATTTTATTATATTTATGTGAGGTATCATTTTTTATACAGTAGTTGATGCGTATATGTGTGTCTATGTAATTTCATGACAGAATCTATTATATTCTTTTTGTTACTGTTTCGACACTGGCCGCTTGCGTTATCATTATTTAAGGGTTGACTGACATGCATAAACTGGTATGTTATTTGTTTTCTTTTGTTCATGTTTAGAATGCATTGGTAAGGAACAAAGCCAAGAATGGCATAGCAAACATTAAAAGTGTGAATAACTGTTTGGGAAATTTTGTGATTAGGGAGTTTTCGATTTACAGTTGCTTATCAGCTAATAAACAACCATTTGGAGTTCTGATGCATATAAATTAAACCACGAGGGTGTTATTAGTGTTTATTAGCCGATAAGTGAAGATAATGTGAAAATTATTTCGATTCTTACATGACCTGACAACATTTTCTACAATTTCAATGCGAACTATGTTTACAGTTTGGGAACTATTTTTTCAGGTCGTTTATTGGTAGTTTAACAATTGTGAATTGTGTTCTTTGTCTATAGAAAACTATTCTCGCCTCATGTTAGAATTAATACTAGTGTCATTACACGCAAATCGAAAAATCTGTGAAACACATGAACATTGTACTGTAGAAGTATGCTGTAACAAATAACTTTACCAACAATGTGTCTCTATCCCATAACACAATGTTATTGTACTGGTATACTTCTTTACTTGCATCTTCTGTTTAGTATGCATGATTGTTAAATGCATAGAATGAAATAAAAGTGTAAACTGACTCGTAAATCGGAGTTAGTTTTAAAATTACAAATAGTTTTTATCTGTTGTGGCTATAGGTTATGCTTTACAGTGCACATTTCAATGGCTTCAGTATGAGGCAATCGAAAATAGGAACTTTCGCCCTTTCGCTCTCTGGCGTTTTACTCCTTATTTGATAGGGAACTGTGAAATATATACATGATTGCAAAACACGATATAATGTCCAAAGAATTAACACAAACTGTATATTATGTAATGACTTTACAAGATATTTATATACTTATTTTTACACATACTGCATAATTTTAAAAGACGCTTTATCATGTTGTTTTTTTCTCCAGAAAACTCCAATTAGGGTCGGTATAACACGCAGCTGTGAGTGCAGCCTGCACTATGCAGCCTTTGTTTTAGGGGTATAAAACACAGCCGTGCAGCCAATATAGATATCGTTGGAAAACGCTGCCAATATAGAGATAGAAGGAAAACGCATCTGATATATAGGATATAGGAATAATGAAACTCCAAAGACATCATCAGGAGAGAAACCCTTATTACCTTCCATTGGTCCTTTATTTGAGGCAAGTGACCAAATGCCTATACAACACAGGACATTACATACAAAACAACACACAACATAAAAATGATCACAACTGGGGTCACCGCCTTGGAACATTCGATGCAAATCATTGGGGGTTTAAACCGGTTTAAAGGCATGCCGAACCTCACACTTAGCCCAGAATTAATCACAAAACAATTACATGATTGAGTGTTCACCAGAGCAACAGAATTGCAACTTTCTGAGGCACGATGAAATGAAGTAAATACAATTTTCAACTAAATCCCTTGTTGACAATATTTCAAGACCTAGCATCATATAGTACAAATGCCAGATCATCGTCGTGCATCTCCGGAAGAAGCAGTAATACGTGGTGTAAAAGGACAATGATATTACACAATTATATCACATCGTCTTATTATACCATATTTATTCGTTTACACGTTAATATACACTCAAATTAGGCTGCAAAACATCAAAATATAACAGATTCCAACAATCACATTTGATCGTTATACATATGGGGCGAGTCGTTACTGGTGCGAGTCGTTACATTACCGCTATTGTGATTTGTGTGTGTTTATGTTTTGTGTGTGTTTTTGTAAACTGTGAAATGGCGGTAATATTTGGACACAGCCAGGTCAAGTACATGCATCAGTACTTGACTGGTAATAATATTACAAAATTGTCTTCCTGGATTCAAAATATTGGATCTGTGTAGTAAGGAATTTATCTTTGACCTCGTTCCATCATATTCGGTTAGTAACTGCTATTTTTATATTATTATCATTATTATTATTATTATTATTCTATGCTGCAATAAATAGTCATAAATAGCAAATACCTCTGCCGTTAATGTTAGGATCGAAGAAGATATATATAGCACAGTGCAGAAATCTATTAATGCTTAGTGATGTTAGTGTTACATTATTTAATTTTATGGTGATATATCTTCACTGGACAGGAACAAAATATTAAATTTCTTATTAGTATTATTAGTAATATTATCGATCATCATTTGTTTTCAAAATAGTAATAAATGTAGGTAGTTTCAATGGCGAACATTATACCAGTTACAATCATTTAATGGTTGGAAATAATGACTTACAATATTACAATATGTTATACAATTTACGTATGTTACAATATTTGATACTATTAAAAACTTAATAGAATAACATACATTGTGACAAATAATATAGATCTTTGTTTTGACTTGATAATTTGTCATAGACGGGTAGCTGGTTCACCATCCTCCGTGCAGAGATTTGACTGGTTCAGAGCATAGCTCTAATCAAATCCCTGCCGTCATAACAAACCGGGTGTAGTACAAAAGCCCTTTGCCCAAAAGCCCCTTGGTCTAAAAATGCACACATAGACATAAGCCCTTTGTTATATTTGACAGAGTGGACATAAGCCCCCTGGTAGATTTAACAGGGTGGACAAAAGACCCTTGATGATTATGAAATAGTGGACAAAAGCCACTTTCTGATATTGTATAGTGTGTATGTATTTCAATAGGAAATTCCATTCCATCAAATTGAACAAATATTAATTGCAATTAACTGTTGACAAACAGACGAAAAATCTTGCAAAACGTGATAATTAACATTAAATTCATCAAGGAGTTTTTGACCACTCTGTCATATTTACCAAGGGGCTTTTGTCCACCCTGTTAAAAGCTACCAAGGGGCTTATGTCCACTCTTTCAAATATACCAAGGGGCTTATGTCCACGTGTGCATTTTTAGACCAAGGGGCTTTTGGGCAAGCAGGGTTCGTACAGGTCCTGGAAACTCCTGGAAAAATGTTTTACGTTTTCCAGGGCCCTTGAAACTCCTTGAAAATCAAAAAATCTCATTTTAGTCCTGGAATACTCCTGGAATTTCTGCAGATAACATAATAATGTAATGTTAACGTTTAGTAATTAATTTAAAAAAACAACACAACAACATATTATTAAACATACAAGTTTTTTTTCTCTTTTTTCGTGTTCTCGTCTTCACGCCTACTTTCACTTTAGGTCAAATTACACCAAATCGGAAGTCTAATCCCCAGGGTTACATGCTGTCAGTTAGATAATAAACACATATGGTTCAGTGTATAATGCATATGATTGTTTAAAATACAGTTTAAATGATATGTTTTGGTATCAATTTAAAGGTATATATGTAAGAAATAAGAAAAAATACAGTTTTAGGCACTACTTTAAAATAATTGGTTCCCAGCTTCCTAACTTTTGGCCCATGTATTCATGCACAAAATGGCAGCCTTGATGCCCGTCAAAACCGGTGTGTTTATTCTAAGGTAAAAATTTTGAGTTACAACACATAGAATTTGTTGACATGCTGTTTTTTCAAAAGGTTATGGCCTTATCTTTCCAACGATGTATGGTGATATATTAGAAAGTAGCTTGGTCATGGTGAAAATTGAAATCAAACATTGTATATTTTATATGTAACAATGAAGGAATTTATTTGCGCATATGTAATATAACGTTCTTCAACAGAGTTACCTCCCTTCACCATTCACCATTTCCGGTAAGCATGTAACATGTTTTCGCGCTAGCAGACGATCGGTCTATTTTTTTTTTAAATGCCTGGCGGAAAGTGCGTGTTCAGTGATGCCTGGCTGCAAGTTGATGAATACAAACAATGGCTTCAAAAAGAACAGTAAGACCGACATGCTGCTTTTTGCACTGCCTGTGGAAAATCAATAGACATTGGCAACATGGGAGAAAGTGCAGTGAAAAGCCACGGTAACGGTAAGATAGAATCTGATTATGTTGTAAGTATAAATTATCTTGTAAATTTAATTTTGTTTGGTTGTAATAAATTTATTTCTTTAAGCCAAATTTTAACATTGGAAAAAAAAACAAAGTTATAATTATAATAATATAAATAAACTTGAAGAAAATTAGCAGGTAACTGCTGAGATTTATTTTATTTGTCTAACCTGTTAAAGAATAATTGGACTTGACTGAAACATGCCACTACAATAAATAATTTCAAGCTTATCTCCAATTACTGATCACTGATAAGACTCAGTATTAACGTTTGAATGGTCCTGGATTTTAAACATTATTGTCCTGGAAAACTCCTGGAATTTTGTGGTATGTTTTGTGTACGAACCCTGGCAAGGGGCTTTTGTCCGGATACCAACAAACCACGTGATGATGATCGATGTAAATCTTCTAAATATTATTCATGGTTTTAATTAGTTATTTTCTTTTTCTGTTTTATTATTGACTGCAAACGATATATACAAAGTCCAATTATGTATAAAATTGTGATGGCAGTGGTTACCGTTAACCGATAGGGGAGGTAACCGCTGCGAGGAGTTTGCTGGTTTACTAGCTCATGCCCACAATACATTTGTGTAATGTCACACACCACTGATAGTGTTATCGATAATCATGCGGCAAGGCAGACTGTCAAAATGTAATCAGACAGATGCACAGGTCAGTATACAGCATACCGCATTCTTTGTGCGTTTTAGTTTAGATTATCTTGTCAGTTAAAATTGGTAGTGATGAGAATGGGTGTTATAGACGTGAATAGCGATTATTTAAGTAATAAAAGATTATGATGATGATGACGTTTTATTAATAATAATATTATTATTATTATTATTATCATCCGGATGATGATAATGGTCTGCTGCTGATGATGATTACGTGAATTATGACCATAGGCAGAGTTAGCAATTAAAAATGAACACTTACATGGGTTTTCAGATTTCACGTATCCTAATCGGACGTAATGATCTTAATTTCACGTAACAGTAATGTTATTATTTTACAATCTAACGGCAGCTTTATTGTGCACACAAATGCAAGAGTACATTGTAATTTAAATACGTGTGCTAATTTTGAATTCGATTTATAATACCTAAGGTCGTTGCGATTGTTGCGGGCGCAAACGACATCCCAGAGTTGTCTCCTGTCGACATTGTTCGAGACATGCAGAGGCTGTGCGAAAAAGTTCACTACAAACCCGAGGTGAGCGACCAAGATATAGTGTAAAAATGGTGTCTGCATTATCTTCAAATGTCTGACAACCAGTAGGCTGAGAAAAAACAGCACCATCTACTGTTAATGCATCAATCTCTGGGACGTCAAGTTTGACCTGAAAATGTTCTTCAAGGTCAGACATTGACCCCATACGTAAATTACTAAACAGTTGTGAGAGAGATGATGGAAACACGGTGTTTTCAAGGCCAAAGAAACTATCAAGGTTGCCGTTACGGACTTGGCAAGAAACAGACCAACTGGAAAAAAGATAACAGTCTTGTTTTACATAGATAATTTATTTTTCTCCTTGAACAGCTGCTTATGTGAAATGTAGACATTTCACGAATGTGCACAGCCAGTCATCGACCATAATTTGAATGGTCCATAGCAAAGAACTATGGTACAAGAGCCTAAGAGCTTCTATATAGAGAACAAAGTTCCCCTAAGCTTTCATGAACACTACACTAGTGACTTCAAATCATAGCGTGACTGACCAGAAAAGAAACATTAGCTATATATGTTTTCCTAGTGCGTTCGCCACACATCAAGAGCACTTCTATGACCGTCTTCTGATGCACTGAGTGCCTTCTCCATCAAAAAATACAACAGTGCTGCTGTCACTTGATGTGTTCCCACATAGGAGGCTCTCAGAAAGGTGAGCAGCTGTACCAGGAGACGCCACATTGGCCTGCTCAAGAGCACTTGTCCAACCACTGTTCTCAAGCCAATCACTAAGAGTCTTGAGAGGCTTGAGAGTTGCAATTTCTACATGTACATGTAGTCCACCTAACAGTACTACCAAGCAATTTTCGCACAAGTGGTCTCGCCATATTCAGTATACATGTATGTATATGTTAAGCAATGGCAGACCTAGACTTATCATATGCAATGGCAAACCTAGACTTATCATAAGCAATGGCAATCCTAGACTTATCATATGCAATGGCAAACCTAGACTTATCATATGCAATGGCAAACCTAGGCTTATCACATGCAATGAAAGGAGTTTGGCCCTAGAACTTTAGCTAATGTGTTTGTTTTTTTAAATAGTCTTTGAATGCTTAATCATGGCACAAGATTCAGCTTGTTCCTTTAACAATGGAGGCAATGTAGAAATGTCCACTGGTTGTTCAGTGTAAATTCCTGTCAACTGTTTAGAGTGGTAAGCGGCCCAAGACAGGTCAAGATCTCCAACGTATGTATATACACTCAATCACACTTTTAATGCAACACTTATTTTTAGCTCACCTGAGCACGTAGTGCTCAGTGAGCTATTGGTATAGGGGACCTCTCCGGCGTCGTCCGTCGTCTATCGTCCGTCGTCAACGTGCCGTCAACAATTTGGACCGTTATCGCGATAAAGACTACATTTTTTATCCAATCTTGACCTAACTTGCACAGTTTGTGTAAGACCATACTATTTCGGATGGGATTGTTATTGGGTCAGATCACACCAGTAACACCAGAGTTATTGCCCCTTTTTCATGCAAAAATTGCAAAAGTGCCCTTTTCCAACGTATAGACTTTATTTTCTATCCAATCTTAACCAAACTTTCATAGTTTGTGTATGACCATCAGATCTCAGCAGACATCAAAAATGGGCCAGATCGTTTTTCAAACACCAGCGTTATTGCCCTTTGTTTATTATATATACAAAAAATGGCCGTCATTTTGGATAGAGAGAAACATTTTTCATCCAATCTTCACCAATCTTGCACAGTTTGTCTATTGCTATGAGATTACAGTTGAAGTCGAATATAAGCAAGATCGGACCAGAAACACCAGAGTTATTGCCCTTTGTGAAAAAATATGCAAAAATGGACATTATACAGGATTGAGACTTCATTTTTCATCCAAAATTCACCAATCTTGCACAGTTTGTCTATGACCATAAGATTAAAGGTGAAGAAGAATATAAGCAAGATCGGACCAGAAACACAAGAGTTATTGCCCTTTGTTTGTGGAAAAATAAGCAAAAATGGACATTATTCAGGATAGAGACTTCATTTTTCATCAAAAATTCACCAATCGTGTACAGTTAGTCTCTATGAACATAAGACTATAGGTGAAGTCGAATATAAGCATGATCGGGCCAGAAAAAAACCAGAGTCATTTCCCCTTGTGTTTGGAAAAAACATCAACAAGTTATCAATGATTTGCTTGCACACACGATTTTTGATTCAATGTTGACCAAGCTTACATAGTTTGCGCATGACCATGGCATTGATTGATAAACAGTTGCAAGACTTGCATGCAGTTACTTGTACATGCAACATTGATGTGTTCAGAAAAATTATCAAAGAAAAAGCAAAACTTTACCTTATAGCACAGCCAAGTTCTCCAAAACTGTTTGCGAAAAAGACATCACAATCTAATGTTTCTGCATTTTTGAGAATTGTCAATGACGAAATGATAAACGGTCAGGTAAGAATATCGATAAAAATGATTTGAGAACCATTAGCAACAAAAACGCACGTCCACTACCCAACTCATGGCTTAGTGGCTAAACGATTGCACTAACCTATGTTTTAAATCAAAATTTATCCTATCCCCCTCTGCGTATTGTTCAGATACCTTAATTTTCAAACCTGTCACAACAGTATGGTCTTCATCTGTACCAGTTCTCAGGTGAGCGTTTTTGGCCATCATGGCCCTCTTGTTTGTTATTGTTCTTGTTTTTACAACAGCCAGTTTTAAAGTGTATCTCTATTTAAAAAAAACAATTGAAATAAACAAAATTCAAATCTAGGTTTCCGCATTGTGGGAATGATTGCAAAACGTTAAGGAACGGATAGCCCAATCAAATAACGATACATAATTATCGATTTAATTGCTCTAAGTGCATTTCGATTGCTTAGCACACGAAAACACATGGATATCAAATTTATGTCAAGTTTGAGATGATATCTCATCTTTATTTAAGCAACAATGTTCATATCACATTATGTTATATTTAATTTATATAATGAATAATAGACTTTCATGTGCCTCAATATATCTTCCGATTTAAATTCTGAGAATAATTTAGTTTTTTTAAACTATTATATGCACTATGCATTTCGATGTATTATGATTATCTGGACCAGTTCATTCAGTATCGAACTAGTAGGCTTTGAATGTAGCCGGTCCTGTGGACCACCACTTGTCAAAGATTAAGGTCAAACCCTGGAAACTCAGTGCAAAGTCAATTATTGGGTTTCTAATTGAAATATAATGCTCCACAGAAATGCAAATGTATAAATTTTCATATTCGTTATATTTTCGACTTGAGTTACCAATAATGTTCCGAGATCGCTTACTCGCCAAAAAGGTGTCAATGCGAGCTTTGCCATTCGAATATTTACAAATCAAAAATAATTAATGCGATACACATGAATCTGAATATTGCCTTGACTGTTGTTGGAAACGGCTAGTAGCCTGCAGTCTTCGCTCCTTGCAATGGAATACGGATATTCCATGTCTACAGCGTGGCTGTCGATAACGTCTCCTTCCATGCTCACATGGACGATCGAGTTCGTGTCCTCGCTGCACACCAACCCAGTGTCACTAGGACCCGTACAAACACCTCTTGGTTCTTCCATACTCGAATGAAGTATTTGCTTTATCCTTCCTTTATCTGTGTCATACAGGTATACCGTTTGTCTGTGAGTGTCACTAATAATAAGAGTGTTCTTCTTAGCTACGAAGGTGCAGAAAATGTTATCAACGATGTTACCCATGTCAGCAAAACGAACGCCTTCAAATAAACTTTCAATGTTTTCGAATGAAATCTTTTTCACAGGACAGGGTCCATCCGGTGTTCCTACTACCATGGTTGAGCCGTCCAAGAGGCATATAGAATCAATGTGTGACGTCGTCTTCAATGTCCTGGTCAACGTTATCATGTTGTCATCGACGTGCATAAGGCAAATAGTATTGTTAGCAAGAGTGACCGCGAATTCATTTTCATTGAAAGTAGCAACATCTCGCGGGTATGTTTCAAACCGGAATGTGCCCTTGATTTGTAGCCTCGAATTCATTATCAGGCATTCCATGTTTTTGTTGTCCACCGCTACAAGTCTTCCGTCTGACAGAAAGTCCAGTCCGGTTATGAACGGTTCCTTCCTGTCACATCGTGTCTTCACGAGACCCACCGCCTTTAACAACTCTAGTTTAAAGCGTTTAGACGGGTCGTGCAAATGTATGATATCGCCTTGTGCTGAAAATATTTAATTACATGTAGTTATTATGATCAATTACATTTGACCGTAAACTTGCTATACTGAAAGACATATATTATTATTGTTTTCTTTGTTTGTTTGGATTTTTTGCCGTTTTTAACAGTATTTCAGTCATATCACGGCGGCCATTTACCTACTCGCACTTTTCCTGGGCAAGCTTGGCCGATCAAAGCGGCTTACCAGTGCACATACTTATGCCAGTAACTGACAAATGCCCTACTTGAAACAGAGGTAGGGGGGTATGGCCTTAGAAATAATTGCATGACCAATCCCCACACAATCTATGTGGCCGGGATTGGGAGTGAACTCACGAACCCCGGATTGACAGTCCAGCGCTCTACCAACTGAGCTATCCGGGCCCGTGTTATTAAGCGAGTTTAATTTGTATGCGACAACAATAACAAACAAAATTATAATACAAACAACCTCAACTAATGCCATACCTGAATTTCTTTGCTGCCTTGTGGCGCTGAACGAAATTATGTTTTTGCCTTGTTCTTGCAAAGCTAATATATCGCTGGCAAGGCCAACGTTCAACACTAGTGAATACTGATTTTGACGATAAATGTCCATATGTTCTTTCATCTTCCGAAGGGTTTGTTCACATCTCTTGGCCAGTATGAAAGTTTGCTGAGAAGATCCATCTTTCTCTACAGCCGACAACAGTGCTAGAATATTTGAGATAGTACGACGACATTTCACCGATGACGTTTGCCATTCCCCTAGACGCGATGCTTCCTGGTTTTTAACCTTTTCTGCTTCCATCAAAATATATTCTCTGACACTCTCAATCATGGTAAAAATTGAATCTCTAAAACCATCAACTGCCTTTGGTAGATCGCCAATTTGCTTCTTGATATCCTTCTTAGACTCCACTTTGCTTCTAGCCACGTGGACGTAGTAATGTACTAAAATCTAACATAATCTGTGATAGATTACATACAAACGCATGGACATGTCTTCCTTTTCAACGTATTTATTCGGAGTAGCTGTCTAAGATCACTTTTGACCTTGATTTCTTACGATAATTATGCAGAGGGAAAACTGAGCTAAATGAGCGCGTAAACAGTGTATAGCTGTGTTAATTAATATACTCGTACATGCATCAATAATAGCGTTCAGAGAATCATAAACCTAAAATTTAAATAAATGGGAAATTTATATTTATAAACTTACTGTTAATATGAATTAAAATTGTGGTTACGATTTATTAACGATTATTTATAATTGCATTTTTCTATCAACTTCGACTTCAAATCGTTATTATATTAGATAACTTACATGAATGGTATATTACCGGTACTATAAATAACTATATAGACTCGTCTGATATATAATAATTTTAATTCATTCCCCAAATTATTTTCTAACATTGTTAATTTGTTAAATTGGCTTGACAAATTCATATAACAATTATGTTAACCTAAATTATTTTGGTTGTTCATATATCACTGGTGGACACATGGAGCTGTATGATTGGTTGATTCACAGCATAGATATTAATGATAATTTTATTAAATTTTTTAATTAATACATTTATCTCAAATTAACCTTTGAGTCCGAGAAGTTTTCTTATAGTGTCCGAAAAATCAGGGGTCCAATAAGTCTCCTAATATTGGTCGGGACCAAAATATCTGGGGTCTGAGAAGTCACGAAACCGATCATTTTGGCCGTCTGTTTAGGTAATTTTTAAATGACATCTCAATATTATTTTCAACGCCGATTGTCTTTTTTAAAGACATTTCTTGTTTTTCCTATAGGATTTTAGGTAGACTTTATACAATTTTTAGCGTTTACCTTCGACGTTAAAACACCTTGTTCGTTTTGAAAAAAAATAGTAAATGAATAATATAGTTGTAATTTTATTCATCGTTGAATTTTACTCAAATAGTCAGATTTATTTTGGTTAAAACGAACGTTAAAACGCATTGATTTGAGATAGAGGACAATGGTATAATCAACACTGGCAATCTTGCTCCTTTGAAATGCAGGTACATACACTTGAAAATCATTTTTACTCAAATGCCATTGACTCGGCAAATTACTACGCGATGGGGCATTGCACGATATTTTATATTTAATAAAAAAACGAAACATTTACGATAGTGAGGTGCTAGGTTGTTTTTACAGTTTTTGTATTCATTATCAGTTCAATTCGACATGCAACTAGAATCATGACTTTTTGTAGGAATGATATTTCCAATCTGTAATCCAACCCGTTGTCGGATAAGGCGGATAACAAGACGGTGTTTACAACTGTTATGTAGCTAAAGTTAATTGAATTTATGTGCAAGTTGTCTCGGTGGCTGGAGCAGAAATGACCACGGTCCTCCAACCACTATACAAAACCTCACCCATGTAACAATAGTTAAAGTTATTTGAACGCATACGCAAACTTAAAAGCATTTGGAGAGCGAAGACCTCTGCGAAGATAAGCATTCAGATTGTGTCACTATACACGCTGTAATTAGAATAAAAAATCAAAGCATACGTTTAATTAAAGTGTTGCCATTTATATAAATAAACTCAGTGTATTCGTATGATTGTATACAAAACTATTTAGTTTTTAGTTTAACGAAAGTTCTGACAAAGATATTAAATTGTTATTTTGAAATGCACCCACGTTGTTTACGTAATAAATAATTTTCGATTTATTGTTGTTTATCGGCCAATAAACACCGATTTAGAGTTCTGATTCGTATGAATTAAACCAGAGGGCGTTATACCGAATTATATAATAGCCACGCATTGGAAGGACAAAGAGTTGTTTATTGGCCGTTAAAAAACGATAATGCGAAACTATTTCGATTTTGACGTGATTTGACATATATTTTTGCAATTATAAATGGAACTACCTTTTACTATGCTCCCTCAGAATTGGGACTTCTTTATGCGTTGATTATTGGGAAGTTTAACAACGATAATTTTGTCTATAGAAAAATTAGCGAGTATCATGTTAGAATGTGTCACGGGGTGAAATTTATGAGTGACAAGCGCTTCGAGCCTTGATCATGGAAATGATAATGGATACAGATAACGGTTAAAACAATTTAAATGATTATATTGGTTTACATATTTTAAATCTAGGGTTAGTACAGGTTATTATATCCATACATGCACAGTTGTTGCTAAATAACTATCAAAATCTCTAATGTTCTAAATTACTTACACACGAAATGTTCATGACATAACCTTTTTCTCATTAATTCATTTTAGCTGACCGACTTGAATGTGAACACTACGCGTTACGCTCACCATCCGTCCGCCTTCACTTCCACCTGATCCGAACAACTTCCGGTACCCTTGGGCACTGCCCGGCCCAAAAATCCTTCCTGGCTCTGCTGGGCCCGAACGACTACTCTCTCGGCACTTCCTGGCCCACAACTATTTCCTGGATATGCCTGGCCCAATCAACCGCTCGACTCTGCTTGACCACAGCTGCAGCCCTTGGCACTGCTTGGTCCGAACGACTCCTCTCTTGGCACTCTCTGGCCCAGGACTACCTCCTGGCTCTGTCTGGCCCGGAGAACTGCCCTCTGGTTCCGCTTGGCTGCAGCAACTACCTGTGGCACTGCCTCACCCGGAAAACTGGGATTTAATAATTATAATCACCACGGTGACATTCACATGATTAACGTTATAATATAATGCAGACAGCCAGCATTCACAGTTTCAATGTAATTTAACCAAATATCAAATAGCCTTATTCCCTTACATCAAATAAATCAAACCATGATTCGTACACATACATCATTTCCATATCCCCCCCAAAAAATTGCCAATAACACACATGTCTTGTCACTTGCCATTAATAAATAGTAGGACCTCGAGCTGCTACTAAGAGTTCTCTCCTGCTGTCGCAACTGGAGTTTCGCATTGTTTATATTGTAATGCTATATTCACATTCACACACGTAAATTATTCAAAATCCATGAATGCAGCATATCTTTATTAGTTTCACTATGTTACATATTAAACAAATCGACTTGCAAGCTAGCAGACTGCAAGAATGTACAAGGAACAAAAATAATGAATGAAAGTAATATTTACCCCAGTTTTATTCAATGTAGATATATCCTTGATATTTACTTCAACAGTTTTGGCCCCTTGGGCACTTCTAACAGGTCCTCACTGGACAAAGTCTAAACGTGCTCTGAATTGCTAAATTTCTGAGAACATTGGAATAAAGTTAACATTTCATATGGCCTGCTATTTGTCAAGTTGGACATTTCTTCGTTTAGAATGTGCCGTTTCCAATGATTAGTATACCAGGGCCCTTTATTGTCATAAGAGTTGACAGCTTGAGACCTGCCACAGACTACATTAATTCTAAGAGAGTTTAACTGGGGTTATGGTAGAATCTTGACAGAATGATTGGTTAAACATAAAAAACTGAACAATTGTTTGTGGTCTTTTTGACATTAGAATTACCAAATAATCACATAAGAAAAAACGGTGTTTGTATGATATGTTGCAGCAAGTGATTTTATTCAATATCGCATCTAATGGTCGCCTGGTATTTAAGTTTTACTATGGAAATACTGTTCATGTTTTGTTCGTTGTGGCTGTTAAATGTTGTGGAACAATTTTAAATCAATCCACAAATTAACAAAAAACACCAACAACAACAACAATTTCTTGACGACACATATTTATTTATGTATATGCTCATAAAATTCACAGGAGTGTACAACATATAAATCTGTGATTCTATGCCACAACAACATCAACATCAACATTTTCAACTTGTCTTAAGTTACACAGTTTACAAATGCTATTCTCATGACTTATGTATCGACCTCGTTTGATTTCTAGTTTTAGCTAGATACCTTAAATTGTGCCTACATAACGCTGTTTCGTTTCTTGGATCTAATGTAAAATGGTTTAATATGAAATTTTCTATTTTAAACGTGATTATTTAATTCATCTAACATGAAAAATGAGTATTGTACTGTTCCAACTTTGCTTATAACTGTCCTTGAGTCGCAGTTGTGCTTTGTTGAAAACAATAACAACAACAACACTTGATCATTTGCTGCTGAAATCTTGTATTGATTTATCCCTAAATACATGAAATAGTGGTCCGCTTGTTTGACTCCCATACACTGATCCATTAAATTTGACAGTTTTATTATATAAGTAAAAGCCACTAAAAGGATTTATAAAGGATAACCAAGTATTTTTGCATAACAAAACTACAAATATATGTTTAAAAGAAAATCATGCAAACAATAGCAACTGCACAAATAAAAAATTTCAATAACGATTTCACTGAAATTTCATACTAATTATTTTTTCATGTACATAACAAAACCCGTATCGTAGAATATGGTACATTGTGATGAAACGTCCAACAACAATACTGATTTTTGCCTTTATGATGAAATACTACAGAACACGTTTGGAAAACAATAATGTTTATGGATGTTTTTATATGATATTTCATGTAGTCATATTAAGTAACTTATCAAAACCATGTAAACAAGATATAACGTGTACGATCCGTGCAAGCAATACGAGGGCAGTAATGGAGGCGCGCGCATTCCAGAGTTGTCAAACTGTGATCTATCGATTTATTGTGAGTTTCTAGAAACAGAAAACATGTTATGGAAACTAAAATACGACGGTATATCCCCTATACTCAAATTCAAGAAACTCATACTGAAATGCACATTATGTCATCTTCGCAATCGTAGTATGTTAACATTGAAATGCGCGCGCATCAATTGCCACCCTTGAACCTGCATGTAGGCTGATACAATCAGTTGCAACATTACGTCCGTTTGTAATACAAGAATAATTCTCAGGACGTTTTAGGTGGCAACCCATCGCTAATGACAACGGCAGGATACTGTTCCGTGCTGATTCTCTGTAATTTTCTGAAAACAAATATGTCTCTCTGTATTTTGTACTTTTTTTTATCTAAATGCTTATTGATGAGACACAGTTCTGTTCAATCAATGAAAAGACAAAATTAATAAACTACCGAACAAACTACAGTCCTAGAAGAAATATATGAGGTGCTTCGCAGTCGATCGCCACTGTCACCAAATGCAACAAAATCACAAACGTGGCGACAACGTTTTTTGAGAGGATTATTTTATGAGCGACAAAATGTTTTATTATGTGAAAGTTTATCTCTTACGTCAGAGATATGTCAGGTTCCCGCTTAGCAAGATTGTTTTATATATTTACATGGGCAAAGGTTTTCAGTATTAATTATAATTTCAGTATTTTTGAAAGTTTTTATCCAATATAAACTATGAGTTAATTATCATGAAAACCTTATATCAGTATGTTCAAAAATCAGCACTTTCACCCATGAACATTGTTGAACGTCTCGTACATTTTCTGACAACCGCTGGTCTGGCAAAACATTGTTTAAACCTACTGGATTTAAATTGAATAATTGACCCATACAACATTCTTATTTATTCTATGTATTTTATTCATGCAAAATTAATACCGGCTGCAAACTTTCAAAAATACTGAAATTATAATTAATACTGAAAACCTTTGCCCATGTAAATATATAAAACAATCTTGCTAAGCGGGAACCTGACATATCTCTGACGTAAGAGATAAACTTTCACATAATAAAACATTTGTGTATAGACACCTCTACTAACAAGTATATTGCTGTTACTATCACTGACCTTCCAAACTTCGAATACAGAATGATACCGGAGGAAATACAAACGACTACAACCCCGCCTCCGACGAGTATTCCTATTAACAAAGAATCATCGTGGCGTCCGTCTGAAAGACCAATAAACAACATGTTTAATACGTACACTCAAGACTAAACTCCTTATATTTCATATATAAATACGAGACGCTTTCCGGAAAGCAAACTATTAATATTCATAACAGTTTAATTTTGGAGATACTGGAGTACCAGTCTATCTGGTTTGTAGCCAAGCTATACTAATATATTGTAACCTTTGCTACAGTTTTCTATTTACCACATTTGGATATATTAACGAACGTATATTTTTTTATCATAACCAAATATTACTTTTAAAATTACATATAAAAGTTATTTAAAAAAGCCATGTTTAGCCAATATCGACAGTTATTGTTTTAAAACATGAGAAAATAGTAAACATGCGTTTTTTTCTAAAAAAGAATATCAACTATTTTCTATAAAAATACGTGTATTTACATTTACCATTAGGCACTGTAGCAGACTTTGTCAGAGATGTCGTAGTAGGTTTTTCACATGGCAAACTGGATTCTGAAATAGTAAAAATAAATGTATGTTATATGAAACCCCAGAAACACAAGCAGGAGGCCGACCTTTGGACCTTTGTTAATATATTCTGACCTAGTATCTGTTTAAGCAAAATCCCATAGGGAAATTTTAACAAAAGTTATAATTAAGAGAACAATTGTTCGAGAGATCTATAGGAAATACAAATATTTCTGTTTACCAACTTTTAAAATATTAAATACCTAAACAATATTTACTAATTTAAAACGTTTCAATTTAAACAGTCTATACTTGAACCGGCAAGAGACTTAAGGAATTTTAATAATTTTAGAAGTTTACTTAAGATTTCCCTAAAGATCTTAGTGAATACAGGCCCTGGGGTCCTTGCATCTTAAGTGAAACCTTATCCTTTGCCTAAATATCGTCATTTTTCTTGAGCATTTTATTCCATGTATACATGAAATTCTGCTAAATGTTCACTATTTATCAACTTATTATTAGCTATTATTTACCTTACTGTAATTGGATTCACTAATTTATATGTAGTTTTAAAAATATTACCTTACACAAATTGGAACTATAGTGAAAATATTTTGAGATAAACTTAAGATGTTTCTGGAATACGGTCCCTGGTCTTTTTTATTTGAGGCAAGATACCAATTGCCTATACAACACTATACATTCACATGAACATCATGTTTTTGACAACACTCATTGAAAATACATTGATGATCTTCTCTTTTCTTAATCCAATACAGACTATTCTTTAATTCTTTATTTCATTACCAAAACAATATGCTGACGGACATGATGGCACATTCGGCAAACGGAACACTGCAAACGTGTCTTTATCTCCATCGTAAGGACGGTGTGACAACATTCCGATTCTTTCTTGATTCAGACACTTCGATTTACTATGCCATCTGTTTCATCTGGGTAGGCACCTATTAAAGGCCACAGGGTCCATTTCGAATTAAAATTATTAAACAAAATATGAAGCTAGTTGTAGACAGAATTGAAGTCTATTTTAACATTGTATGTAACGCATTATAGTGCAAAATTATTCACCTGACACTCAGTAATCTTCGTGTCAAACCATGTGTTCGATTGATTGCGTTGTTTTGGACAAGTTTCTGTTATTGGAATTTATGTTGATATAGATTTTAATACGGGGTAGCGAGAGTGGTTAATTAATGGTCGTGTGGTATAAGTGCCCGCGCGGCACGCCATCGAACCGAGTTCAATTCAGTCTTACAGCAACCTTTTGTAAAAAGTTATGAGTTATTAAATATGCAGATCATGAAATATTAATTTAACAAAAGGAGAAAATATTTTATTGTGCTACTATTATTTTGAATTATTTTTATAGTACATTTACCATATTAGCACAGTGTTTCAATTACAATCACACACTCGATGGATAAATCGTGAAAAACGTGGGTACTGACCCGCAACAAAATGTGTAAAATAACATGTTTATAAAATGTCGATGCCGAGACTCGAACTCAAAACTTCGCATCGCAAGCGCGGCATCTGTTCCACTACACCATTCGTGCTTGACGATATATTACCCAACACGATATAAATTTACATTGTAGATGCGCTCGATACTTATCGTGGTATCTATAAATAGATCCCGATTTCATACGGAATGTTCATGAGTGTCAGGTTAATAATTTCGCACTATACTATACATTCCGACAAAACAATTTGTATTCGTAGTTTACATTGTCAGAAAAAGCATTTTGCTTGATATTGTGATTGACATTGACACGGAATTCGATTTTACACAGCACGCAGTGCACGTCTTCCAAATCCGACAGTTCAGCATGCTTGTAATATTTAAACATACTATGTTGCGATAAGCAGTTTTCATGGTTGATAGTTAATTTTTGGATTAAGAAAACGTTGGTAACTGTTTTGAAGTATTATTAAAATAATAAAGAGTAACACTGTTTTATACACTTGTTAACTCGTACAAAGAAAACTTTTGTATGCCAAATGTAGATTTGGAGGCTTTAACAATGTATTCAACATTAAAACCATCCAAGAACAAGAGAAAAAATAACAAAACAATCGTTTATTATTCGCGGCATTATAACTTCAGTGGCCTACCATCTATACAGAACAAACTAATATGTCATCATTACCGTCAATATAACTACAGTTGCCAGCCGGCCATCCTGAACAAACTATATTTCATCATTAACATCATTTAACTCCACATACCTACCGTCCATTTAGAACAATGTATCTTTCAACAGTCACGTCGTCATAACTGCATTTACCTACCGTCAATCCACGCAGGTAGCGGACTGTCACAACTTCTGTCTTGCGGACAATGTGCCTGCAGCTTACCAACGGTCGATGTGTACCACAGGGTGTCATTAAAGTAATGGTCGCATTCCTCGAACACGCTGGACAAACAACCTTCTTTCCTTGCCCCGATATTTTGGGAGGGAAACTCGCGGTAATTCCCGCTTGAACATGGATTGTATGCAGATATAACGGATACTAAAATATAAAAATATATATAAGTCGTGTACAATATCTGAGGCATATAATGTTTTCATAACATAATTGCTGCTGACATCGCCAAATATTCCAAACATGGTAGACGTTTTAACGGGTTTTTCGCTATGTGTTACAGTTGCTTTGATTTGTTATAATGGTTTTAAAATAAATCAATTTGAGTTCGATTCAAACAGTTTCACCGTAATAGTTTATATAAAACAAAACACATTAGTATGTTATTTAGTAAAGAAATACTAAGAAAAATAAATAAACACGCTTACCAATCAAATACACCGCAAAAGCAGTTGCAACTCTAACAGACATCTTGAGAATGAATTACACCTGAATATTGAGCTCGCAATAACAAATGAGCTTCGACAAATTGTGCTGATAAAAGATCCGACATCTGTGAATGCTTATCGACAAATGTTATTTATGGCTCGGGCGTTTCATTGTAATGTTTCTGGACAAAGACCAGCGTTCTTATTTACATGAAATCAGTTTTGTTAATAAAATATTTGCTTTTTGATTTCTATAACTGAGAATGAAACGTATTTAAACAAATTTCTTTAAAAATATTAAAAAGAATTGACACCGGTTCAGAATAAAACACATACATTAAACGCATTAAAGTGGTAGTTTTAATTTTAGCTTTCTTAATAACACTTGGTTTTCATTTACGGTAGAACACACATAATCATGCAACATTGAAATGAATTAACATGACGTATATCAATAGACATCAGTGCATTACGAAAAGATAACAAAACTGTATTACCGGTATTGTCTGGCAAAATCGACCCTGCACACATTAGGTTTCGTCAGTAGCTTCACTACACTATTTTGTAAAATGTGATATCATTAATCATCTAGAAGTATTGTTCAAATTTTCTCTGATATCATTTTTACTGTTTCTGTTCATTGGAAAAGTAGATACATTAGTTTCTAAGACTATATTGGAAAACAAAAATAAAAACAAAAACACCCCATAAAAACCACAACAAAACTAACACGAAATCAACATGAAATCTAAATGAAAAATAGCCAATATTTCGGGGTTATTGTATGATACGATATTTGGCGCGCCTACTTGTGGCAACTGTCTATGGGACTGATTGTTTTAGACTTTTTTTTACCAAATACGTTAATGTTTTGGAAAGTAAACCGTTTTTGGAAGAACGCAGATGGTTCTGCTTTGTTTACATATATCAGTAAACGTTAATAAAACATGTATCATGTTCTGCCAACAACATTACCATAACAACTGGACAACTAATATGCTAATAAATTAGGTGACGCTGTATACGAGATATCAGACAGATCGTTTAACATTATAACATAAGCAATGTCCGTGTAAATTAAAAAAAATCAACAATGGAGAATCCGTTATAAGTTATAAGTTCCTTTATGTGGGATATTGACTACACAGTACAATATGCACAACACCACACAAAACAGACACATAATTTAAACTGGGGCCACCGCCTTTTGGTCAATTCAAAACAGTGGTGGTTTAAACCGGTATAAAAGCATGCCGAACCTAACGCTTGGTCAAGAATTAATCAAAATAAACATAAATGTGCAATAAAATTAAACCTCATAGCATTGATCAGGAAGAAAACGTTATACTATGTGTAAAAAGCTAGATTACATAGCTTGTATTCTTATCACAAACCTTTTTAATTAAAATAAATGAATGTTATAGTTTAATGAAAATAAGCATCAATATTTATGCAATCAGAAATGGAAAAAATAGCGGTTTAATAAAAAACAAACGTGAAATAAATATTATATTTATTGTTGTTTTATATTCAGTCATAAAAATACTCTCATGAACGAACCTTTAATATAGCTTACTAAAGATATTGACATTATGCTTAGATATAAAAAAAACTAGGGAGAGGGTTCTCGACTCAATGAAATAGATTAATCGTTCAGAAATTAGGAATCAAGCATTGCTTTCTAATAAGAATTCGGTCAAAGTCTTATCAGGCCGAACCCTCATGATTGGTGTAGTTGGTCTTTATATTAAAAAAAATATATATAACGTTTCCAATCCGCAAGATGGCAGAGGCCGGGCGTTCAAGACCGATCTTCAAATGCATGGTTTCGTTTGGTTGCCTACTTATTACAGGTATTAAATGTTCGTTATAATTGCATTTTAGTGTATTCAGTTCTTGTGTACATAAACGTTTTCTTATGCTAAATACATGGCTTTATTATTTAGTATTATATGTACCTAAATGTTGAAAAATAGTTTTACACCAACCACTTAGTACAATTTTGACAATAAAACATGTGTTACTTCATTACACTTATTGAACAATATTTTTAATAATCGTGTGTTGAAGCCTTTATTTTCTTGTGCGTAATAGTTATTTAATTTAGTATTAAGTGTTATATAATTTCATTGTTAAATCATGCAATATTATTTCAAAATAATTCATACAGAAACATTTAAATTTAAATCAATTATTGCATTATTATTGAGTTTTATTTCATAGTGAAACAATATCAATTATTCAGTTATGCAATCGACGGCACGCAATCCATGTACGGACCCATCAACACGACAGTTGGGGTCCATGCGGCAAAGGATAGTTGGGTACAAACTGGCAGTTGGTGAAGACGCAATTTGTGACATCTATTTAACCGAGGGCTGGTACTTCACTGATACCTACGTCCTAGCATCTACAGCGAAGCAATGTGGAACATTAAGGAATTGGTATCGCAGAGGAGGGTAACCATTGCTAATTGCATATTATGTATTATGAAAGAGTAATACCACCTTTTATACTCTGAAAAACCGCCTAACACTACTCATGTATGGAACCGATTGCTTAAACCATCTGATACCAATTAAACTCAATACATGTCTTTTATAGAGAGAGAGGGAGAGTGAGTGAGGGAGGGAGGGAGGGAGGGAGGGAGGGAGGGAGAGAGAGAGAGAGAGAGGGAGAGAGAGAGAGAGAGAGAGAGAGAGAGAGAAACATGTTAACCTAAATGATACGGTGTATTGCGCGCAAGAACCGTTTGGCAACCTTAAAGGTCAAAGTCATACTTCGAGGTCAAATGTCAAACAAGCGCACGTTTATCAGAATACAGCTTATTCCTCCTATGCCGGTCTTTTTTTTCAGTCCAAACATTGTTCTGTATCAAAGGCGCTTTGATATCCCCACATACCGCTTTGACGCAGGTAAACGTGTACAGTTATGGCGCACAACTGTACACGTTTACCGGCGTCAAAGCGGTATGTGGGGATATTTATCACTTTAAGTGATAGCTCTAGTAATTCTTGTTTTCAAACCCGAAAAAGTGGCTTTTTAAAACATTTTTTTTTTCAAATATAAGTCTTAATGGTCTGAAAATATTCAAATTAAGTGATCTTAGATGATTTGCCATCTGAAGATATTTAAATTCTCACTTTTTTTTATCCTATTCCAATACTGCATCGCCAATCTAGAATAGGGATAAAATGCTTGTTTAAGATAAAATTGCAATGTTTTGTATGATGTTCTATTAAGTCTCAGTCACACATTCCCGATTATGGCTCCCGATAGCGTCCCGACAGCGCTACGATACAAATTATGAAAAAAGTCGGGAATGTCGGGACGCTGTCTGGAGGTGTCGGAACGCTGTCGGTACGCTGTCCTATGAATCGGGAATTATCGGGACATGTTCGGCGTGATCGGCCAAGCACTCCCGACAGTTAAGGTTTTCTCTTATCATTCGGTAGACTCAGCCGAATTTGTATAGTCGGGACTCTGTCGGGATAGATTCGGCTGTATCGGTTCAAATTCGGGACGGTGTCGGGACGTTATCGGGACAATGTCTTATGGAGCGGGATTGATAATGCATTAGAAATTATATAGAAACATAACGTCTGGAGTATTGCGGCAGACACAAATTCCCGATTATGGCTCCCGACAGCGTCCCGATAGCGCAACGATACAAATAATCAAACAGTCGTGAATGTCGGAACGCTGTCGGTTGGCTGTTGGGACACTGTCGGGAAAATGTCGGGAAAGTGTCGGATCGCATTCGAGAGAATCGGGAAGATGTCGGGACTCTGTCGAAACGTTGTCTGGAAGCTGTCGGGACATATTCGATATTATGATCAAAAATTGAATTTTTAGCCCGTATCTCAGAATATTGTCTGGACTTTTGACGTATTTGATTCGGGACGCTGTCGGCTCAAGAACGGCAGTGAAAATCGGCAATGTGTGACAAAGGCATTAAGGTTAGTTATATCGCAAACAAGATTTCTTTTTTATCTGTTTCTTAATAAACTTTTGAACCTCTGCAATTTTCTCCACACGTCTCATTGTGTGTGACCTACCGGTGCTTTGGTTTCGGCTGGCTCGAGCTAAACCAGTCGAAGCTTTGAAAAAAATATTATCATTTCGGAATCACTTTTGCATTAGCCAAATAACAAAAACCGGATTTACCTCAAAATAAACTAAACAATGTTCTGCAGCTGCTTATTTGTCGCCGCCATATTGAACATACAACATACGTAAAATGAAATCACCAACGTCAAATTGCGTTGACGTTTTCTCGAAAATGTCAATGTCAAGAAACTTCTGTTGATTCCAATATGGTTCGACTATGTGGTGTTTATGTAGGATTGTGTTAGAAAAGTATATTGTATTATGGATCACAATTTATAAGGTAAATATAAGCCTAAAAGGAGAAACCATCTTCAGGTTATTTATTTGAGGCAAGTTGACAATTGCCCATAATATACCGTACAATACGCAAAACACAAAATTCACCGATTTTAACAGAGGTCACCACTTTCAAACGATAAACAATTGCCCCTTTCAAATCTCTGGGCATTTAACACCTTTATGCTAAGGTGTTGTTTAAAGCTCTTCCATT
This sequence comes from Congeria kusceri, assembly GCA_027627225.1. NCBI lineage: Eukaryota > Metazoa > Mollusca > Bivalvia > Myida > Dreissenidae > Congeria > Congeria kusceri. The sequence goes on along the minus strand of CM051029.1, from coordinate 73,667,959 downwards.
AAAACATGTACATACCAAATATAAACTTGCCCGATCTGTGGCATTACGTTGCAAAAGCAATACACAAGACAGTCAATCTCATTAAAATCAGTCTGACTCTACTATATTATCCGCTGACTAGATCTGATGACTTCGCATTTGGAGTCACGTTCAGATGACCTTTTTAGGAGCCAATCAAACTGTTGCCTTCAAAATCTTGCGGTATAACTTCATATATAAACCACAAATACTATGCACGAAATTAACGTGAACTTTAGATGTTACTCGCCTAAGGTACCACTATATCTATTGTTATCACCGTGAAAATTAACTGTACATGATTCATTCCCGAGGATCAGCTGGAAATGCTTCACCTTTTCAAAAACCTTGTCCAAACAGGCAATTTCATTGGGCGCAGCAGAGCTGATATGTTATTGTTCGGAAGGTCATTTGAACGTGACCTGTTATACGATGTCTTAAGATCCTAACATCGCTAGGATTTAATTTTAATGAGATTGGAAAGACAGCCAACCTGGTATTCATTTGTGACTTTTTTTCTAAATAAGGATTTTAAAATAAAACATTAAAACATTGACTACACAGAAAATCAATATAATGACACAATTATACAACTTGGTTTAAGAGAACGCAAGTTTACCAGATAACGTAAACGAGAGAACTGAGATCGACCTGTGTAGAAATGGACCTGGAGGTGAGAGTGATAAGAAGATGCAAGCGTCATCTATCAAATGCGCAGAAGACAAATATGTCTTCCATCTCACCCCAGTGTCTACCTGCATTGAAGCTTACTGCCTAGGTGAGAGTTTTTAGAATTCATACAGTTTATAGCTAAACGTGACATTAAGGGTATTAATGAATCTGTATTAGTTTGAAAAATAATAATTATTAATTATATTCAGTTTGTTAATATGGTTAAAAGTTTTGAAGATTGTGTTTATACAGTTGTTTCATTAATTCGATAAGTTGCGATCGCCATTATATGTTTGTGATTTCAGAAAAAAGTTCTAACCAATCAGCGCCAACCGGTTAGTATATAAATATTTAATAGTACATTTTAGTGATTTATAGTATACAATACATTATTTCGCGTTTTATCCATATCATATTGGTTTCTTAAATGAGTGTCTCGCTTTGGTGTGCGTATAAACCAAGTGATAACTACACCAAACATGAAGTTCTATATAGCAAGGCAACGCGATTGCATATGTTGTTCTTAATTTTCATTAGATTTTTTCACCTGTGCATTTCGCGATTATCACTGTAGGTCAGGTACCGGATATTTCGAGTATTACACCCATTGTGACTGTGGAGGTCAAAAGGGTACGCGATGAAAATGAGTTACAGTTCTACTGTGACTTCCAACCAAAGGCAATCACAGACTTTTATTACATTGTATCGTGGCAAATATCACAGAATACAATCTTGATAAGCGAACTCCACCGCTCCGAGCCAGTGAGATATCTTAGTCCGGACGATTTCCGCGAGAAGACCATGATGACAGAGAGGCATCTTAAGGCCCCCACATATTTCGGATTAGGAGAAACGGTAAGTGATTGAAGCTATATTACGCGGTTCAAATATATTGTGCGATTTTATTGACCTGGCACTAATGAATATTCCGTTTATTTTCGTAAATCTATTTTAAGCTACTAACTCAGATAGGATACTTAGACGCCATTATGTATTAATTAAATCTTTGCTCCGTTACAGTTGATACTATAGTGCAGTGGTAAGCACGCAAAGTTTGTAAGCGTGATGTTTTGGGTTCGAGTCCCAGAACAGGCACTTTTAATTTAATATTTAATTAATTTAATTTAATTTAATTTATTGAATTGATCATTTTGCTCAGGGTTCTGACACGGAGTCATATCATCTACCTCGATTTTGACACAGAAAAGATCTGTGAAACTTTGAGCGAAACAGAGTCATTGTGAATGCGTTTTTTATGTCGATAAAATCAATTAACTAATACAAATACAACAAATGCAAAAAGGAAAAACAGATTAAATTAAGAAAAATGTCATGAGAATAAGTGATGCCTCAGTAAAAGAAAATGATAAAAATTTGTTTTGCAGAACTCGAACCAAAGTCATTGTGATTCTAAGTCTAAAACACTGTCCACTGCGCTATTCTTCCCGACGCTTGTTGATGGGTACTTTTGTTATATGATTATAATTCCGTTCTTTAGACGCTAGATAAATGTTAAACCGATAAAAATAGAACAGTCAAGCGCTACCGAAGATTAACGAGTGCCAGGTCAATAAAATCACACAATACATTTCAAGGTTTTGCCACAAACAATTTAAACAATTTAAACTCCTACCTTGCTATTAGTAACGGATCAATTTCCATTTATCATATATCACAAAAAGATTACATCCTTTACCACGTGATCTTTTGTGTAAAATAGATTAACCGTTAAACACCGCTAAACACGTGATTTCGAAGTAAAATTTTCATAAAATTAGAGAATAATTTGCATATGATTAACATTTCTGGAAACATCTATTCAATCAGAGAAAATTCGTTTCCAGTTGTTACCACAAACATTTTAATCTCTTTCCAGCTGCTATTGATATGGGACTAATTTCAAAAACACTTCACAAGCATCTCCACGCACTTTTTTGTGGTTAAATAGGTTGACCATTGCGTTGCACACTTGATATCCAATTATTGCATTAAACACTAGAAATGTGTTAACAGTCTATTTACGGATCGCATTGAGAATTATAACCACGACCACTTCCAGCTCTTGCAAACACTGTTTTCAAAATACTATTGTTTTCACAAAACATCGACGACAAACAATGACTTTATAGATCGGACAATTGACGACGAGATTTATTGACCATGTGCTTAGTTATTTAGGAAACTACGTCTCAATTGTTTGACAGGAATGTCTTGTCAAAACATCTGTATACTGTCAACGGTGTGTGTCGGATGTTGACCTAAGTAGGCGTGGCTATAAATCCCAAAGCGTATTGTTTTTTGACAGCTAAATACTAATTTAATTAATTACGTGTTTTATTTTTAGATTGTTTGCTCTATAACGGCTCTGTCAGACCTAACATCCCCAGAAAGCGTTCCTGTCATAAGTCCGGAAAAGTTCTGCGGCATAAGAGTTCGTATTTCCAATGGCCTTTTTGTTGAATGTATTGCTGGGTTGCTATTGTAGCTATAAAGAAGTAATCAGCATTTATAAACGAGGTTTCGTAGGCGTTTTGTGTTTTATTGATGTTGTTTTTTATATTTTACATTGTAGGCCTTAAACAGCGCAAGCCATTTGCACATTGAGAACGACAAAAGGCGCTGACATATTTTATGAACTAACAATTCCATTTGGGTGTGAAAAAGGCTATGAAAATAACAGTGCATACTGCTATTTGGATACCACACTTTTTATACCAAATTCCGACACAAATTGCAACAGGCCAGATATTTCGCAGCGCAAAAGTGAAAAGAACTCTTGTGGCATACGATTTCATATAAATGATGTCGGAAAACCCCAGAAACTGCATATTCAGCCTGTTCCGAAAACCCAACCCGCAGTTGAGTCAGCGAATGACACTGATCTTAACAACCACTACAAATGAAGCTCATCCAATGTTCAATGACTACGCCATGGATACGCTGCAGGTAAAAGTTAAAACGTTCTTCTGTTGTTACATGCATTGCCGTGCGTTGTCAAGAAAGTACTCATATACAAACGCGTAACACGTAGTATATAATGTCGTATTTTACACATTTGTTTGTTTGTTTAGCATTGTATACAAGGAAACGAGCAATTGTATCAGCTGCTCGATGATGCAATATACTTTGCAATATAAACAGATTTCTGTAATGTTTAATTATAATATGCAATGTAAATGGAGTTTTTGCTCTGTAATTATGTTTCTAGGTGACTGTGTCAACAGAGCAAATTATCCTTAATAGCAAAGTTTGTTACGCAGTATGTGACCCGCATATGATGACATTCGACGGTCTGTAAGTAATAGCATCACTGTATTGAATTCCATTTCATACGTATTTTATTGTTATTATTATTATTATTATTATTATTATTATTATTATTATGACTATTATTATTATTATTATTTATAACTGGGCAAATGAATGCATCGAAGTGTTGAACAATAATGACCATAATCCTTATTTCATGTATGTTTGTTTTTGTGATATTTGGCAGAAAATAGGATTTGTTACACCGTGCATCGATGCACAAAACATATTACATTTATCATGCTTTAATTTTAAAGGTACTGTTATACCAGTATCAAACGTATTTGTTAAAAAATTCACTTTAACGAGTTATATTTCAATGTATCAATTTCAAGTATTAATAACCCAGAGACGTTTGTTACTACTTTGAAATATGACAAATGCCCTGTTTCGATTTAATTATCCGGACTACACCACAACTGATCTTCAATTAAGTTAACCAGTTGCAAAACATAGATCGGAGCCGCCTTTCTGTTTGACCAACGTTGATTGTCCAAGGATTTAAAGTAAATTGATTGGACTATGCAACTATGTTCTATTATTAATTGATTGGACAATGCAACTATGTTCTATTATTAATTAATTGGACTATGCAACTATGTTCTATTATTAATTGATTGGACTATGCAACTATGTTCTATTATTTACCACTGAAATAAAACCCCATAATTTGTCAACTCGATTCTTGATATACAAGAAGCAACTGGGCAGTTGAATAGCACGTATACATTTAACCAGAAATTTTGTTTTAACACATGTGGCAATTTATTGCCGCACTTTCATTGACAAATAATATGGTTCGTAAAACTGAATGTTCATGTTAACTTTCAGTTCGTATGAAAACCAGAACGAAGGGACTTTTGATTTATATATTCATAGCAACTATAATCAAAAGGTATTATTGTCTGCATTTGTTATGTATTTTTTTCATTCCAATAAAGCAATAATATGGGATATTGGACTATTGAATATTCCACATCCAACTTATACATACTTTATTAATGCTAACATAAGTAAACACACACAAAAAAACACGAGGTACAAGCTTTTTCAGAAATGTGCATTAATGCCTTGTGCCCTGATTCAAAATGTAGACATGATAATAAATGACCACGTGCTCATAATAAGAGTTCTCACTTTGTTTATTTTTGAATACTACAACAGTTTGATTTGTGCTGTGTGGATGCAGTAATTCGTATCCCGGTACATATCTTCAATGTTATCATATTTCCAGACTTTAGAGGTTGTCAGCGGTAGAGTTACTACTTACTGTTGTAGTCCTTGTTTGTTTGTTATGTGTTTTGTGTTGTGCCGTGTTGTTTTGGCAATTGGTCACTTGCAATAAATAATGGACCGCGTGCTAATAAAAAGAGTTCTCTCCTGCTGTCGCAGCTGGAGTTTCACTTTGTTTATATATGATATTTTGTGTAATAACATATTTGATAAATGTGCTGAATTCTTATATACAGATACAAATACAAACAAAATCGTGTTACAATAATGGACAAGACCCATTCTGTGTGTGTGGAGTAGCGGTCCAAGCCGGAAGTGACGTCTTTGCTTTAAGCACATGTGCCAATGGTTTACTTGATGTCAGATTTGTACAGTGCGGTGACAGGATTCTCCGAGAGAAGATGAACAAGCTCTCAGAGACGCAGTACAGAGTAAGTAATCATTTATGAAAAAAAAGGTTTAAATGTCTGTGACAAGATATAAATATCATATGGCAGCTTGTGTGACATTGATATTGTCAACCCGAGGGCAGAATGTCACCCGAGGCGAATGCCGAGTGGTGACATTCTGTTTCGAGGATTGACAATATCAATGTCACACACGCTGCCATTTAATATTTATTTTATTACACCAAACAAAATTGAGTAAAAAAGGTCATATGCTTAATACTGCCTATAAAGATTAAAGAATGCCTAAATCTTTCATCTTTAGAAATACTTGCAAAGTATTTTTCTGACAATTAACTTTGAAGAGAATCGCTTGTTTACAAATTGAATAGTGATGTCGCGACAAGGGAGACAATCTTTTCATGATGTGGCTAAAACCTGACGCAGTTACTTGCCCTTATATGGCGTTTCCAATAATCACTTCTTGGGGGTTTTGTTTGTACTTTTTAATAAAATGTTCAACTTAGGTTATTTTCTAGAGCCATGGAGCGAAGGGTTAATTGTCCCTATACATAAGAAAGGGGATTTAGACGACACGGCCAATTACAGAGGAATTACATTGTTAAGCACTATAGGAAAATTATTTAGTAAAATTACTAACAATCGATTAAATGTTTGGGGGGAAAAATATCATGTTTACATAGAGGCCCAAGCCGGATTTAGGAAAAGCATGGGAACAGTTGATAATATATTCGTCTTGCAAGGTATAATTACGCACATTATAAATCAAAATAAGAAATTGTATACAGCATTTATTGATTTCACAAAGGCATTTGATTATGTAGTTAGAGATATTATATGGTACAAACTAATAAAATCAGGTATAAGAGGTAAAATTTTGAATATAGTAAGATCAATGTATAATGTGGTTAAATCAAAAATAAAATATAATAACGAAATAAGTAATGAATCGTTTACATGTTTTTTTAGCGGTAAGACAAGGGGAATCATTATCGCCATTTTTATTTTCGATGTATCTAAATGACATCGAGGAACACTTCATGCTAAACAAATTTGAAGGCGTTGATCTTGGTATGTTAAAATTATTTTTATTGCTGTATGCTGATGACATAGTTCTCTTTGCGGAATCGGAAGTAAGTTTACAAAATGGATTAGATTTGTTAGATGAGTATTGTGCGAAATGGAAGCTTTGTGTTAATATTAACAAAACCAAGATAATGAGCTTTAAAAAAGGGGGACAAAA